>CM056493.1:54298050-54861654 GCA_029783415.1 Anisodus acutangulus | reverse complement strand
TAGTTAATTTTTTGTTTTATTACCAAGAAAAACTTTTTAGTTTTTAACTTAAAATGAGGAAGCAACAGATTAGAAACCTTAATATAATATTCGCTCGTTATCTCTTTGGAAAACAAGAGGAGCAAATAACAACATATCACTATTTTGGAATATAATTACTAATTATATAAGATAAGTGACTTTCACATTTACTTAACTTCAATTGCATTATGTGTTTATGTTCTTTGTTTTTAATTTTCTTCCACTTCTTTTTGCAGCTTCACAAACATGGGGAGCATCATCTCAAGAGATGAAATGATGGAATATGTACCACCAAAGGATATGGTGAAACAGATGGGGCTCCTTCTCCCTTAACTAGAGGTCTCGAGTTCAAACTTTGGGTATGGACAAATCCTTGGCAAGAAGTACTTCCCCCCGAATGAGCCCTACACGGCGCGAATTCGAATATATTCGGATCCAATGCGGATACCGGATACTGGATGAAAAAAAAAGATGAAATATGTAATTTTGTATTTGTGTTTGTCAATATACTACTAAGTAATAAATAATAAATAAGGTGACAAATGTGAAAACTATGATTTAAAATAAATAAATCCATATTCGTCCCAAAATATTTGACACTTTTTTTTCAATTTCATTTTCTCATTTTTATATGAAAAAATTATTGCAACTTATCACAATAATAATTAAGTTTCCGACTATTTAAACAGTAGTAATAAATGAGTTTAAAATTTATACATTGTTAATATGAATATTTTTTGTAGGTAAGTATTCTTTAAATGTGGAACGAATTAGTCTAGTCAGATATTAACTCCATAAATAGGGCAAATTAATCGTGGAACGAAAGATATCAAACAAACTGGGATAAACTTAGTTGATTAATAATTTTATTTACTTTCCGATCCAGTATATTGTATATTTTAATACTCATAATCACTTATATAATCCAAAAAAGGGTTATTAGTGAGGTTGTGGCCCCGTTTAATTTAGGGTCCTTCGCACTTATGCCCTCTTTGTGCTGGTCTTTAATTTTTATCCTTCATAATAAATAATTAATTTTTTCCGCACGCCATAAATGTATACTTTTGCATTATAATATTTCATAAGTGATGCCGAATTCCTTAAAGAATTTATGCTCCGCTAGATATAAGTTTGATTTTGAAGGACAAAAATTAAAGACCAGCCCGTTTGAAGGGAAAAGTGTATTTTTTTCGAGGTCATTCGCACAAATGTCCCTATTTCAGGGTGGTCTTTATTTTTTACCTCTCAAATATGTGGTCTTTAATTTTTACCCTTCAGTACTTCACAAATAAGAGAACGAAATTACCCCAACATCGAAACTTACATAACTTTTTCGCTCAACACAAATTTATATTTTTGCATCATAATAACCTAAAAGTTATGTCGTAGTTATGCCTTTTACATTATGCCTTTATCAGTAAAGGCATAATGTATTTCATAGCAACACACATATCCACACACTAGATAACTTATATCGAGATGGTCAAAAGTTCAACTTCACGTGATAAAAAACTCAATAAGTGTTGCACAACTTATGTCAGGAAGGACATAATGTATTTCATAGTAACACACACGCAAACACTTGTGGGATGTTACACAATTTATGCGGCGGAAGCCATAATGTATTTCATAGCCAACCTGGCATAAGTAAATTTGCCAAACGGGCATAACTTTTGGGATATTATGATGCGGAAATATGAACTTATGCCGAGTGAAGAATGAATTTTTTCATCCTCAAATTTTTATTAAATGAGCAGTAAGGATAAAAATTATAGGTTCATTTGCACTTTTTCACTTATTTTGTACTAGTCTTTAATTTTTGTCTCTCAAATAAAAATTATGCCTTCCAGGGAATAAATTATTTATGGGATCGATACAAGTTGTGCCAGATCCCGTAAAGAACTTATGTCCCAGAAGACATAAATTTTATTTGGGGGAAAAAAATTAAAGACCAACACATTTGAGGATATGCGTTGCAATTTATTGAAAATTAAAAGACCACATAAATGAGGACAAAAATTAAAGACCGGTGCCTTTGAACTACATTCGCGCAAAACATGGGCCGCAGTGTTGGACCGAGCCCAGTTAGGCTGATGCACCTTTAAGGCCCATTAGAATATTTCGACTTATCCAGATATCTCAGGATAATGGGCTTAGGTGGGTACTATATATACACGCTACCTTCCATCACACAACACAGTTAATCAGGTTTGTGTTTAAATTCTGCTAATTTTTTGTTAAATCATGTTTCCAATGTTTACTGAAATCATGTTTACGACTTTGAATTTCGTCTTAATTGCGTTCATTTTTGAGATTGTATGATTTACATGTGGTTATCTAGTTTTCTTTCTTTTTTATTTTATTTTTCTCGATGAACTTGTGATTTGTAGTTTCTTAATTGCGTTATTTTTGTCGCATTATTTAATTGTTCCACTTTGTTGTTTGACAATGGGGACTGTGGATTATGAGACAGAGACTTGTACTTTTTGCTCCTTCTGTTCACTTTTACTTGTGTCTTTTGCTTCTCGAGAGTCAATTTGACTAACCTTTGGAGCTAAAATTGTGTTGGTCAACAAATTAATGTGGCTTGTGAGGTACAACAATTATTAGGAAATAATCCAATTAGGGCTGTAGCTATAAGTGCTAGAGACAGTCTAACGAGAGGAATGGAAGTGAATGACATAGGAGCTCCTATAAGTGTTCCGGGAGGTTTTAGTCGGAGTTCCTTTTTGATGCCCATTCGCGAGTGGCTAAAGAGAAATTTGCTTGTTCCGATAGTTAGTCTAACCCCTTTCCCGCAACATTCCATTTGAAGTAGTCAAAATTAATTCAATATTTTAAAATTAAAATTTAGAAGTTCGAAAACTATATGAAAGTACTATAAGTTGCAATTCTTTTCATATTAATATGATGTAAAAATATATCTTAAAATGAAGCGAAAAGTGACAAGTAAAAGTGAATGAGGGAGTATATGTTTAGTTACGATTTCATGGTCAATAATTTGTAGGAACATGATTCTCTGGGACCTAAAGATTTGGTTTGAGTTAAATTGGTGCCAAATTGGAATATTGAGATTTTCTTTTTGTATTATTTGTGGTGTTCCTTTTAAGCTTCATAAGCTCTCTGCATTTTACTTTTAGAGGTTGATTTGGGTTTGAATCCATATGCTTTCAGCGAGATGATAATAGTACTACCTCTGCGTTCCAATTTATGTGGCACCATTTCCTTTTTAGTTTGTCCAAAAAGAATGTCACCTTTCCTTATTTGGCAACTATTTAATGGCACCATCCCTATTTTATCGTTGTTGGGTCTCAATTTTGAAAATGTATTTATTGTGTAGAAAAGTCAATAAAGTTTAGGGCAATTTGATAAACATAACGAAGTCTTCCTTTATTTCTTAAATTCCGTGCTCGGTCAAATGATGCCACATAAATTGGGACGGAGGGAGTAACAATTGTTGGAAGGTAAAGTGAAAATAGTACCATAGGAACCTATCAAAACAAAAGTACCATAAGAAACACAGAAATTAATCTACTTTGGCAACTTATCCATTGTAGCCTGTAGGATAACCATTTCCCTGCACCCTCAGGATCAGTCTCTCCACCAGTGATTTGCTAAGCTGAAGCTTAGGTTTGGACGGACTTCCAATTGGCTTTCTCTTCTAGCCCATTCCATGTGCCACCTTCTCTACAAGACTTGTATGGTTGGAACTTCCTGTGGAGACATTCCAAATTATAATTATTCCTAAGGTAAGCGGTGATGTAGACTTTTAATCACACGGAGGAAAGTTCTATGGATAATAAATGTAGACTTATGCAAGAATAATACAAAATGAAAGTTAAGGATTCATATAGCAATATCAATTTGTTGGGCTAGTTATTGTTCTTTATGCTCATAAGAGGTTTGTAGTTTGTTATGAGCTTTTGATCGATTGGAGACTTGTGATCAATGTTGTGATAACTGTTGGATTTAGAAAACCTCTAATGCTAAAGAATTATTGCCTTAAAGCCCAAACTTTACTAGTGTTGAAAATAAACGGTTCGAAGCAGACAAGATATTGAGAGGATCATATGACCGACCCAAACTAGTATGAGATTGAGGCGTAGTTGGTTGGCTAATTGATTGATCAGTCATTGATGTCCTTTGGTAATATGTAGGAGCGAGCCAAATAATGTGCTCGTTGAAGAACCAGATATGGAGGAATGATAAGACGAAACATACAAAAGCATTACAGTGCTGCCAACCTAATTCATGATATTTAGTTGTTCAAGGACACATAACTTGCATTCCTGAGGGGTCTGCACTCCCAGTTTAGACCAAACTTTAGACCATGGTCAGAAGTTGTAGAAGAAATTGAACTACCCATAAAAATTGCACCGTCCACTTGGTCTAAAGTTGTCCGGAGTGTCTCACACAAATGTACTAGAAAATAAATGCATACAAAATGAAAGTTAAGGATTCGTATAAACAATATCAATTTGTTTGGATTAAGGCCTAATTATTGTAATTTATGTTCGCTGTTTGTTAGGAGTTTTTTTAATCAACTTATGTCATTGTGGGTGCTATTATTTGCCTTTCTTTGAAATAAACATGCTTACGGGTGTTTAAATCAATAGAACTAGTATGATAAGCCATATGAAGCAAGTATTTTAGTAGGCATTCAGACAAACTAGTATGATAAGACAATAGGTCATATAAAGCAAGTATTTTTCGTAGGCGCTCGATCATAACTTCAACCAAATATTGAAATGATATTTTTAAATGAGTGTTTGTTTTCCATTATGTCAATTTCAACTTGAAACAAAGAATTTGAAGTTGAATAACTTGTTTGAGGAGTATTACAAGTGAAGTAATTTATAAGCAGAACTTCTTCTAGTTTTTCCAATTGAAATTCGTGTCCAGAAACAATTGATTCAACTTCCAAAAGCTCTTCCTCAACATCAACTTGGCACACACATTTTCAGATTTAACCAAGTATTGTTCCAAATAGGGCCTAAATCTTTCATCCTCTTTATTTGAAGGTAAGATTAGCCCCCAAAAGGGGAAATGATTCTTGATCTGTCACGCCAAAACCTGGGTGAGGCGGACCGACACCCGGCGTCTTAACTTGACCGAGTGAACCAACTTGTAACATCTCATATGACTATCATGTAAACCTGGAGCATCTGTGAAGAGAAGATAACAAAATACTTCTATAAACAACTATCTGTGGCAGGTTTTGTCAGAAAAAGAATGTTTTTCAGCAGGAGTCTCATAACTCGTCTGAACAACTGAACATAACACCGGTACATAAGTGGAAGCGTCAACATATGTCTATGAAGCCTCTAAGATAGTCTGAAACTGTAAACATGTTGGAACAGGGCCCAGACCTACCCATAACATCCATGTACAACAAAAACTGCTAGACTCAACCCCAGGTAGTAAGTGGGGCTCACCGACTGCAGCTGGTACCGTGCCTAGCACGAGTCCCTTGTGGCTCACAATTTGGCAGTTACCGTGACACGAGGCCCCTGTTCCTCAGCAGATCATTTGCTACGTGCCTCATCCTGTTCTAATAGAAGGAATGCATCTAATGTACAGTGATCTAAGTGTAACAAAGTATACGATCCTAAGTGCTACAGGGACGATCCATATGATATTAGAATCCAACAATATTATTTTGGTTGGGTCCTGGTCTACTTTCGGAAGGGCTTCAATTTCTTGCTTCCCCTGAAGTATACTACTCATTCTGCATTGTCTTTTCTCCTGCGAATTGAAATGTAGCAATACTGCTACTTATCATATAGGACACATGATTTGCTCAACCATGAGTTGTTGGTTAATTTCAGACTGCCTTTTCTGTTTAGGATATTCTTGGGAATTTATGTTGACATTGTGTACATTTTTGCTTAGAGACAGGCAGAATTATTATCTTGTATAATTCTACGAAAGCACTGTACCAGACCTTTTTTCCCCTATTTTCCTTTTGCTTCCCTGCTTGCAAAAGAAGCAGGAGAATTGCCACTTTTGATGTGGAAACACCATGATAATGTCATGGATTTTGACCTTAACAAGTGAAAATCCATGAGTGTCATGGATTCCAAAAGTTGGCTATTTTTCAATGACCTCTGAATCTGTGACTTTTTTCCAATTACAGGTCCGGAAATGGCTATTTTTGAATTTTACCCCTTGTCACTACATATGTGGATATTTGAGTGTTGAATAAACTGCATCTTCAAGCTCTTGTATGTACCTTTGTTCATCGGGTACTTACTGCTTATCTTGCTTCATTTGTTCAGGTTAAGACGTTTACAAAACCATGGCCAAGCATCACCCTGACTTGATCATGTGCAGGAAGCAGCCAGGAATAGCTATTGGGCGCCTTTGTGAGAAATGTGATGGCAAGTGTGTTATCTGTGATTCATTAGTGCGTCCTTGCACGCTGGTACGAGTTTGTGACGAGTGCAACTATGGTTCTTTCCAGGGCCGTTGTGTGATATGCGGAGGCGTGGGTATTTCTGATGCTTACTATTGCAAAGAGTGTACTCAGCAGGAGAAAGACAGGGATGGTTGTCCAAAGATTGTTAATCTTGGTAGTGCTAAAACAGATCTCTTTTATGAACGTAAAAAATATGGTTTCAAAAAAAGATAGTAATGGGTTTTTCTAGTTTTGTCTATTGACATAGTATACTAGAAGTGTCCTACTGATAGGATGGTTTTACAGTCTCGAGTTAATTATTGTACCAGATGGGATATTATGTACTTGTATTTTACGTGGCAACATCTTGTTTAGCTTAAAAGTAAATGTTGAACATATAGATGGCTGTTGTTTGGGTGTTTCATGATGGTTTGCTACTTAGGGTGTTTGGTATAATGGAAAATGTTTTCCATGAAGAATATTTTCTTGGAAAATAAGTGAATTTCTTATTTATCCCTTGATAATTGCATTGTTGTGCCTGAACTGCGAGGACCTTCAACGACATGATATTTCAATGTGCTCATCAATGTCTGATTAAAACTTTGATGAGTAGGAGAGATGGAAAATAGCCTTGTAACAATTATAGTGCATTGTATAATGTTTGTGATAGTAAATCTCGTGTAAAAGTAATTGGAAGCCATAAAGTAGTTGTCCAATTTCACATTTTTTAACCTTTCGAGAGGTTGCCTTGCACACACATATATATATATATATATATGTGGTTCTAAATGGGATAACAGATAGGGAAGGAATCGGGACGTTTTTTAGATTGGGTAAATCTGACGCAGAATGTCTAGGTTTTGTTTTGTAAGGAGTATTTATGACTAAAGGAATCTGTGAAACTCTTCCTAAGTCTAGGGTTTCTACGGAACTAGAATCATCGTATCTACTACTCGTAGATTTTATATGGAATGATATACTAACTCTACCATCCTGATATTGGATTATTTCTCTAAGACGGGTATTTGGTTGGGAAGACTATAGGTTCAGGTTTAACTATACCTTTCAGGATCCATTCGTCTGGTAGGGTAATATCCTTCTACCTAATAGGTCTTGGTATTACGGTGTTAGATCTGAAAAGATCTGTTTGTAAAAGAAGGGTTTCGCCTTTCTTACTATGATATCTGACTTTTGTAGCAAAAGCTGAAGTCATAGCTTTGTAATGGATTCTAAAAATTATAGCTACAGGAATTGATCCGTCAAATATTTGATAATTGTGTGTCTTGATTTGTAAGACAAGGGATTTTTGGATATTTTTGTCATTTAAAGAAACAGAGAAATTTGGGTAACAGTCAAAAGATATTGCTAATGTGCAGAGACTAGACTCAACAGAACTCAATAGGGAATCTTCAAAATTTGTGAATCTGGCATAACGCAAGATAGTAATGATTGAGGTGATTAATCCTTCCTTAGTAAGGGGTTTTATCCCTACTCGAACTAATTCAATATGAATGTATTTGTAATTCCTTTCTCTGTGTTTCTTCAAGGAGTTTTGAGAAAGTAATTGGATTGTTTCAAAAGGTTGAGATAATTGGACATCTCTTTCCTCTGTTTTGATAGTGAAATTGGTTTTGAAGAACTGGTATTTGGAATTTTTGTAAATCTGATCTCGATTTACTCTCGGTATTTCCCAATTATCAATAGATTTTTCAAAATCATGTATCAAGATTTCTTCGGTGTTTATTATCTTCTTTGAATCCATGGAAGAAGATGAACGAAAATCACAAGAAGTAGATCTGTTGAGAAACGGATCTATGTTATGAAATTCATATGGCAGAGCACCCAGACTCTTCCTACAATTAAAGGCGTTTCACGGAGTATAACTGCCTGCGTTTGTTGAGGACTTACTGACCCCGGACCATCCTAAGCATAAAACCTCGGAAGAACCCAAACCTCTATAAAGGAATCCCATATGAGCTGGACAATATTCTCTCTATCTCTACCCTTTATGGCTCTGATACCAAACTTAGGCCGATGATCTAAAGGGAATAACAGACATGGAAGGAATCGGGATATAAAGTATTTCATTGGAGTAGTCTACGTTTCTTAGATTGAGTAAATCTGACGTAGAATGTCTAGATTTTGTTTTGTAAGGAGTATTTATGACTGAAGGAATTAGGAATCTGTGAAACTCTTCTTAAGTCTAGGGTTTCTACGGAACTAGAATCATCGTATCTACTACTCGTAGATTTTCTATGGAACGATAGACTAACTCTACCATCCTGGTATTGAGTTATTTCTCTAAGACGAGTATTTGGTTGGGAAGACTCTATAGGTTCAGGTTTAACTATACCTTCCAGGATTCATTCGTCTGGTAGGGTAATATCCTTCCACCTAATAGGTCTTGGTATTACGATGTTAGATCTGAAAAGATCTGTTTGTAAAAGAAGGGTTTCGCCTTTCTTACTATGCAAGGAAAATCATAACATCTACAAGAATTGAAAAAAAGATTTTTCTTTTGAAAGATTAAAAACACAATTAGAATTACCCTGTGTTAAAGACAATATTTCTAAACTCCAAAATTCTTTTGAAACCAAAATATGTTCTGAGATTCCAAATGCTTTCTGGAGTAGAAAGCAACATATCGTAGATCTTCCTTACGAAAATGATTTTGACGAAAAACAAATCCCAACAAAAGTCAGACCAATCCAAATGAATAGTGATCTTAAACAACACTGCAGAAAAGAAATTCAAGATCTTGAAAATAAAAAAGTAATTTTCAAATCTAGATCCCCTTGGAGTTGTGATGCGTTCTATGTTTTGTGGAACTCCTAGATTAGTTATTAATTACAAACCTTTAAATACAACCCTAAAATGAATTAGATACCCAAATTCAAATAAAAACGATTTATTACAGAAGTTACATTCTGCCTTGATATTTTCAAAATTTGATATGAAGTCCGATTTTTGAAAAATCCAAATTTCTGCAAAAGATCGTTACAAAGCCACCTTTACAGTCCCCTTTGGATAATACGAGTGGAACGTAATGCTCTTTGGTCTAAAAAATGCCCCTTCTGAATTCCAGCGAATAATGAATGACATCTTCAATGATTATTCCAAATTCTGCATTGTTTATATTGATGATGTCTTAATCTTCTCAAATTCTGTGGAAGAACATTTCAAACACCTCAAAACTTTCTTCTATGTTACAAAGAAAAATGATTTGGTAGTTTCCAAATAAAATATGAGTCTTTTTCAGACAAATATAAGATTTCTAGGACATTATATCCCAGGGGAAAATCACCCTATAGAAAGATCCTTATAATTCGCTAATAAATTCCCTGATAAAATCCTTGATAAAATCCAATTACAGAGATTCCTAGGAAGCCTAAACTATGTTTTAGATTTCTGTCCAGAGATTAATAAGATGGCGAAACTACTCCATGATAGACTAAAGAAAAACTCTGCTCCATGGACTAGTAACCATACTGCTTGTGTCCAGAATATTAAAAAGAAAGTACTAGAAATCCTGTGTCTTGATTTAGCAGATCCTCAGTTACCTAAGATCGTAGAAACAGATGCCTCTGACTTAGGTTATGGAGGGATTCTGAAACAAAAATCAGGGAGGAAAAAGTGTATAGTCCAGTATACTTTTGCCCACTGCAATGATACCCAGAAAAACTATTCTACCATTAAAAAGGAAATTTTGAGCATCGTCTTATACATAAAAAAATTTCAAAGTGATTTACTAAATCAAATTTTTTTACTCAGAATTGATTGCAAAAGTGCTAGAGATGTTTTACAAAAAAGATGTTCAAAACCTTGCATTAAAACAAATTTTTGCACGATGGCAAGCGATTCTTAGCATTTTTTATTTCGATATTGAATATATTAAAGGAGAAACAAATTCTATTCCAGATTTCTTAACCCATGAATTCCTTCAAAACAGAGAAAAAACCTAGAAAGCCCTCCAAGAAAGAATACCTAAACACCTCACTCCTTGACAAATCCCCAAAACTACAAAGGCGAGATTCGTAAACAGGAGCTCGTCCGGAAGGTAAACGCACTCAAAATTTTATAAAATTAGAGAAAGAATTTCCAAAACCCTTTCTCAAAAATATTTTTCAAAAAACTATTTTCAAAAACCATTTCTGGAAATTCAATTTTCAAAATCCCAACTTGTGATATCACAATTCCCCAGAAAACAATTTTGAAATTTTCAATTAAAATACCCCATTTTT
Source organism: Anisodus acutangulus (assembly GCA_029783415.1). Taxonomy (NCBI): domain Eukaryota; kingdom Viridiplantae; phylum Streptophyta; class Magnoliopsida; order Solanales; family Solanaceae; genus Anisodus; species Anisodus acutangulus. The sequence goes on along the minus strand of CM056493.1, from coordinate 54,850,995 downwards.
TATATTCCTTTTAATTAATAGGATTACCAACAAGCTTGGTTCAATTCTTTTTTTATTCAAAATATCAACCAACGCCACACTTGGCTTTTCCATTTTGATACCTCATGTAATCAACCATAATTTCCAACATGGTGGAGTTCATGAACAATTCAGATCCTCCCTTAAATACAAAAACTCCAAGTCACTAAATCCTTCAGCCATTTTTTTAAACCCACAGAAGAAGAAAAAAGATTTGTGCCACTGCACCTTTTTTACACCAAATTCCATTTACCATGAGTTTTCACATGGTATGTCGATTATTCAGAAAATAAAATTCCAACGATCCGAAAAAGATTTAAGATCCGGTAGTGGGACAACTTTAAAATACCATTAAGTCTCACACCACAAAAAATCCAGGAATGGTTAAATGCCCAAAAATCCATTCAGGTACAGGCGCCTCTACAAACACCACTACAAACACCGGAGCACACAAGTTCCTTTCACAGAAATCCCAGATGGCCTCAATGTTTGTGGCAGCCTAAAAATCCAGAAGAAATGCAAGCCATAATTCTGAAGTTTGCACCGTCTTCATCAAAACAAGGCTCTTCATCAGAAGAAGAAGAACAAGAAATTGATATTGAAGACAGTCCGGTTTTTGGCAACAGTGGATTCTGAAGAAAATTGCCAAAAGAATTCAAAATACCCGGAGTAGAGTTCAGACAAAATTCTGACAAAAGAAAGTGCTCGAAAAAGTTATTTTCAAAAAGCAAATAGTAAAAGTAAAGATTCCAGCAATAATTCAAGAAAATGCCAAAAAGGATGATGTCATTCTACACTCAGATGAATAGTCATTCTCTACTCAGATGAATAGTTATTCTCCACTTAGATGAATAGTTAGATTCCCTTTTATTTATCAAAATACCATGTAAAATTTCTATAAAAGGAGACTTCCTCTCCCTTAGTAAATCAAGTCATTTTTCTTGTAAGTTTCTCTTTCTAAGCTCTAGAGAGAAGTGAGAGCTCTAAAGAAAATCTCCTTTAGGTTAGATCAAAATACCCCTCAAAATACCCATATGATTCAGTTCATATGATTCATATCATATGATCCAAAATACCTTAGAAATTTCCAAGGTATATCTCCTTGACAAAATACTTTGTAAATTTTAATATTTTAAATGAATATGATTATGGACGGTACTACCTCCTAATCTTTTAAATACTTCATGCTTTTAAATTTTTTAAATTCCTGCATTAAATACTTGGCTGGTTCTATCGCCTATTTGATTTAAATTTCTGCAGAACCTTTGATTTATGATTTCCTTAATTGGAACCTTAAATTGTAAGTTAATCTTTATTTATTTTTTGCATATTTCAACTATCTTTTAATTCTTCAATACCTTATATCTCGATTCCTTCCCTGTCTGTTATCCCCTTTAGATCATCGGCCTAAGTTTGGTATCAAAGCCCAAAAGGAGTGATTCCAAATACAAGTTTATAACATGCTCAAATGCTGCAAAAAAGGGTCACGCTTTGAGATTCTGTAAAAGGAATAAAAATTTACAAAAACCAGGATTGGATGAAGAAGTAATCCAAAAAATCTCCGACCCTCTAATAAATTCCTCTGATTCAGACTCCTCTGATTGAGCTATCAAATATATCGAGCGTGATATTATCGCTAAGAGACTGAAATTTACGAAACAACTTATAATTATAGAATTCTTACGTCAAACTTGAAATTGTATTTAAATTCTCAAATAATTTCAAATGCATATGTTCCTTAGATTTCAATTCTTTATCGGTATGGTACAACTAGTCATGAATTTATTTGTCTTTTTAATTTTTTAATTAATCAGATATAAAAATCGATTGAAATTTAAAATTAACAAGTATATTATTTTCGTTTATAGCATAAAAAGTACAGAAAAATAATTCTTTGCGTACTTTTATTTATAGCGGCTAAATGAGATCCAAACATGAAATGCTAACATATATATATAACATCACCTCACTATAGTGACCACGAAATTTTAAGAAACGCTGCCACTATAGAGAGATTTGACTGTACATGTGAATGCCATTTTTGTTGAAGGAAAAACGTCTATATTTTTTAGTCCAATTCAAACCAGACATTTGTTTATTGAAATTTTTCAATGGAAGTGGAATTAGACCCCGCCTTCCTCCCGTGTTTCCTATGTTATTATCATTCAAACTCTTCTTTGACCTATACATTTGGAAATCAGATTTTGAAATTATCAAGCAAGAACCAAACAATATACACCGACAATTCTTTTCTTTGCTATTTGTGTCTAGTAGTACGAGTCGGTATACAACAGGCTTGCCAATCGAAAAATTCGCAATAAAACCATGATTTCGACGCAAAAGGACAATTAACGTGTCGTGAGTGTCATTTCGAGAGAACTGTTGGTGGTGAAATTTGGGTGATAACGTTCAAAGGACACGAGCTTAGCTCGGATGGTTACAGCTAGAGAACCGGGAAAGAAAATAGTTTTAAAAAAGTGTAAAAATGAACAAGTAGACACCGACAAGTATATAGCTGCTTAACTCTTGCAAAAATCGACATGTTTGCTTACATTGTCTGGACTTACCAGACATTAGTGGCGGATTCAGGATTTTCACTCGGGGTGTTCGGAAAAATAACTGGACCACTTGAGCTGGCCTTTTGCATTTGTTCATGGTGTTCGAAAGTTAATATATGTACATGAACACAGAAAATTTACTCTAAATTATACACTGTAATTTTTTGCCCCGGATGTTTGGGTGAACACCCCGGGACATGACTAGATCGGCCCCTGCCAGACATAGCATGAGTTTAGTGAGGACCTTATTCTTTTTTCCCTTCCACAAAATTGTGCTCAATATCTCATGAACGTGTACAAAATAGTAAATATCTTGATACAAGTGTAGCTCAGATGTGAATATATTCAAGTTCTAGTAGAGTTCTTCTGTATTTCAAAGAAGGCAGAATACATAATTTACCCTCGGAACATGAGATCAAATCCCTATGACACACCACTTGTACAACTTTTGCCGAGTGTAGCTAAGACCAAATCCTGTGACGTTCCTTATGGATATTAACCTCTCCTCCGCATGGACATATTTTAGAGGAGAGATCAACATCCATGAGCCACCGCCCTTCGCCGAACATTACGTGGTGTACATCTATAGGTTAAATGTTAGATATTATGAGTATATATTAACTTAATACAAGTGAGAAGAAGATTTGCACGCTCTTCGCCAAATTTCTGGCTCCGCCACTGCCACGAGGCATTGACATCTTTAATTTAGACATGTATCCTCAGAAGCCAACACCACACCGTGTCTAACAGTCTAAGAACAGAAACATGTATTAATGCACAGTTTCTTTATTGACATTGGTCTCTCCTCTGCATCCTCACATTACAGTCCTACCAAAACCTCTATCTCTCAGCTGTAATGTCACCATGTACAGCAGAATGAAGCTATGGAGGTGTATGTAAAATTTGGCAAAAAAAATTTGGACCATTTCTCGATTTGTGCGTGTCATCCTTGCGCAGGGGCCATGCTAATCTTCTCTGTATCGTTCCAATTTTATCGGATGTCCCCGAAGGGACAAACACAGAGGATCACGTTCCGAATTATAAACACAATGAAGCTTCTTTCTACAGGCGATGAGGGAGAAATTGCTTGTTGGGTTTTTCGGCTGGCACGGGCCTGGGCTGCTGTTTAGTCGTTTCTTCTCGCTTTCCGCTGCGTTCCATCTGAACCAGCCCATTTTTGTGGCTGGACTTAATCATAACGGGCCGGCCTTCTTTCTTATTTCACTTCACTGGACAAGCTTTCTCACTCACGGGGTTCAAAAGTTAGTTTTGAGTTTTAAAACCAAGGAAGGATTCGGGGGGTTCAAACCTTTATAAGTTCAAATCATTATAAGTTCTTTTGTGTTTGAGTAGGAATATTTTGATTTGGTGTTAATTTTCGCATTAAAGTGTGGCTATTTTCCAATTACTTTGCGAACAATGGCTAAAAACTCATAGCAATTCTACCTACTGCATTTAAAACCCTAATATTAATAGTGAAATTTAAGAACTTGTTCAAGATGTTGGTAGTGTGCCATCACTTATAGCCCAAATTCCATCTCATAACACTAATCAAGCAATGGATGCTACCACTTATACGGAGTTTGACGCAACTCTTCCAATCCTTGAAACTTACAGCGATGAAGAGATTATTGTATAAGTGAGCGGAGTGGAAGAACAAGAGACAATGGATACTGAAGGTGACACCAAAATGTTGATGAAGAGTCTCAACCTATTGCTACTTGGGGTGAAATAAAATAGTCAGTTGTTAACATCGCTAGACAAAACCTTCAAGGGAAAGCTATTGAATTCCATTTCTTTGAAAGTTTGGACAAATTTTTCCGTAAATTCGAGCGTGATATTATCGCTAAGAGACTAAATTTACTGAAACAACTTATAATTATAGAATTCTTACGTCAAACTTGAAATTGTATTTAAATTCTCAAATAATTTCAAATGCATATGTTCCTTAGATTTCAATTCTTTATCGGTATGGTACAACTAGTCATGAATTTATTTGTCTTTTTAATTTTTTAATTAATCAGATATAAAAATCGATTGAAATTTAAAATTAACAAGTATATTATTTTCGTTTATAGCATAAAAAGTACAGAAAAATAAATCTTTGCATTTTTATTTATAGCGGCTAAATGAGATCCAAACATGAAATGCTAACATATATATATAACATCACCTCACTATAGTGACCACGAAATTTTCGGGCAAACGCTGCCACTATAGAGAGATTTGACTGTACATGTGAATGCCATTTTTGTTGAAGGAAAAACGTCTATATTTTTTAGTCCAATTCAAACCAGACATTTGTTTATTGAAATTTTTCAATGGAAGTGGAATTAGACCCCCGCCTTCCTCCCGTGTTTCCTATGTTATTATCATTCAAACTCTTCTTTGACCTATACATTTGGAAATCAGATTTTGAAATTATCAAGCAAGAACCAAACAATATACACCGACAATTCTTTTCTTTGCTATTTGTGTCTAGTAGTACGAGTCGGTATACAACAGGCTTGCCAATCGAAAAATTCGCAATAAAACCATGATTTCGACGCAAAAGGACAATTAACGTGTCGTGAGTGTCATTTCGAGAGAACTGTTGGTGGTGAAATTTGGGTGATAACGTTCAAAGGACACGAGCTTAGCTCGGATGGTTACAGCTAGAGAACCGGGAAAGAAAATAGTTTTAAAAAAGTGTAAAAATGAACAAGTAGACACCGACAAGTATATAGCTGCTTAACTCTTGCAAAAATCGACATGTTTGCTTACATTGTCTGGACTTACCAGACATTAGTGGCGGATTCAGGATTTTCACTCGGGGTGTTCGGAAAAATAACTGGACCACTTGAGCTGGCCTTTTGCATTTGTTCATGGTGTTCGAAAGTTAATATATGTACATGAACACAGAAAATTTACTCTAAATTATACACTGTAATTTTTTGCCCCGGATGTTTGGGTGAACACCCCGGGACATGACTAGATCGGCCCCTGCCAGACATAGCATGAGTTTAGTGAGGACCTTATTCTTTTTTCCCTTCCACAAAATTGTGCTCAATATCTCATGAACGTGTACAAAATAGTAAATATCTTGATACAAGTGTAGCTCAGATGTGAATATATTCAAGTTCTAGTAGAGTTCTTCTGTATTTCAAAGAAGGCAGAATACATAATTTACCCTCGGAACATGAGATCAAATCCCTATGACACACCACTTGTACAACTTTTGCCGAGTGTAGCTAAGACCAAATCCTGTGACGTTCCTTATGGATATTAACCTCTCCTCCGCATGGACATATTTTAGAGGAGAGATCAACATCCATGAGCCACCGCCTTCGCCGAACATTACGTGGTGTACATCTATAGGTTAAATGTTAGATATTATGAGTATATATTAACTTAATACAAGTGAGAAGAAGATTTGCACGCTCTTCGCCAAATTTCTGGCTCCGCCACTGCCACGAGGCATTGACATCTTTAATTTAGACATGTATCCTCGTGGCCCAACACCACACCGTGTCTAACAGTCTAAGAACAGAAACATGTATTAATGCACAGTTTCTTTATTGACATTGGTCTCTCCTCTGCATCCTCACATTACAGTCCTACCAAAACCTCTATCTCTCAGCTGTAATGTCACCATGTACAGCAGAATGAAGCTATGGAGGTGTATGTAAAATTTGGCAAAAAAAATTTGGACCATTTCTCGATTTGTGCGTGTCATCCTTGCGCAGGGGCCATGCTAATCTTCTCTGTATCGTTCCAATTTTATCGGATGTCCCCGAAGGGACAAACACAGAGGATCACATTCCGAATTATAAACACAATGAAGCTTCTTTCTACAGGCGATGAGGGAGAAATTGCTTGTTGGGTTTTTCGGCTGGCACGGGCCTGGGCTGCTGTTTAGTCGTTTCTTCTCGCTTTCCGCTGCGTTCCATCTGAACCAGCCCATTTTTGTGGCTGGACTTAATCATAACGGGCCGGCCTTCTTTCTTATTTCACTTCACTGGACAAGCTTTCTCACTCACGGGGTTCAAAAGTTAGTTTTGAGTTTTAAAACCAAGGAAGGATTCGGGGGGTTCAAACCTTTATAAGTTCAAATCATTATAAGTTCTTTTGTGTTTGAGTAGGAATATTTTGATTTGGTGTTAATTTTCGCATTAAAGTGTGGCTATTTTCCAATTACTTTGCGAACAATGGCTAAAAACTCATAGCAATTCTACCTACAGACGAAAACCCTAATATTAATAGTGAAATTTAAGAACTTGTTCAAGATGTTGGTAGTGTGCCATCACTTATAGCCCAAATTCCATCTCATAACACTAATCAAGCAATGGATGCTACCACTTATACGGAGTTTGACGCAACTCTTCCAATCCTTGAAACTTACACTGATGAAGAGATTATTGTATAAGTGAGCGGAGTGGAAGAACAAGAGACAGCGGATACAGAAGGTGACACCGAAAATGTTGATGAAGAGTCTCAACCTATTGCTACTTGGGGTGAAATAGAATAGTCAGTTGTTAACATCGCTTAGACAGCCTTCAAGGGAAAGCTATTGAATTCCATTTGCTGAAAGTTTGGACAATTTTTTCCGTAAATTCGAGCGTGATATTATCGCTAAGAGACTGAAATTTACGAAACAACTTATAATTATAGAATTCTTACGTCAAACTTGAAATTGTATTTAAATTCTCAAATAATTTCAAATGCATATGTTCCTTAGATTTCAATTCTTTATCGGTATGGTACAACTAGTCATGAATTTATTTGTCTTTTTAATTTTTTAATTAATCAGATATAAAAATCGATTGAAATTTAAAATTAACAAGTATATTATTTTCGTTTATAGCATAAAAAGTACAGAAAAATAATTCTTTGCGTACTTTTATTTATAGCGGCTAAATGAGATCCAAACATGAAATGCTAACATATATATATAACATCACCTCACTATAGTGACCACGAAATTTTCGGGCAAACGCTGCCACTATAGAGAGATTTGACTGTACATGTGAATGCCATTTTTGTTGAAGGAAAAACGTCTATATTTTTAGTCCAATTCAAACCAGACATTTGTTTATTGAAATTTTTCAATGGAAGTGGAATTAGACCCCCGCCTTCCTCCCGTGTTTCCTATGTTATTATCATTCAAACTCTTCTTTGACCTATACATTTGGAAATCAGATTTTGAAATTATCAAGCAAGAACCAAACAATATACACCGACAATTCTTTTCTTTGCTATTTGTGTCTAGTAGTACGAGTCGGTATACAACAGGCTTGCCAATCGAAAAATTCGCAATAAAACCATGATTTCGACGCAAAAGGACAATTAACGTGTCGTGAGTGTCATTTCGAGAGAACTGTTGGTGGTGAAATTTGGGTGATAACGTTCAAAGGACACGAGCTTAGCTCGGATGGTTACAGCTAGAGAACCGGGAAAGAAAATAGTTTTAAAAAAGTGTAAAAATGAACAAGTAGACACCGACAAGTATATAGCTGCTTAACTCTTGCAAAAATCGACATGTTTGCTTACATTGTCTGGACTTACCAGACATTAGTGGCGGATTCAGGATTTTCACTCGGGGTGTTCGGAAAAATAACTGGACCACTTGAGCTGGCCTTTTGCATTTGTTCATGGTGTTCGAAAGTTAATATATGTACATGAACACAGAAAATTTACTCTAAATTATACACTGTAATTTTTTGCCCCGGATGTTTGGGTGAACACCCCGGGACATGACTAGATCGGCCCCTGCCAGACATAGCATGAGTTTAGTGAGGACCTTATTCTTTTTTCCCTTCCACAAAATTGTGCTCAATATCACATGAACGTGTACAAAATAGTAAATATCTTGATACAAGTGTAGCTCAGATGTGAATATATTCAAGTTCTAGTAGAGTTCTTCTGTATTTCAAAGAAGGCAGAATACATAATTTACCCTCGGAACATGAGATCAAATCCCTATGACACACCACTTGTACAACTTTTGCCGAGTGTAGCTAAGACCAAATCCTGTGACGTTCCTTATGGATATTAACCTCTCCTCCGCATGGACATATTTTAGAGGAGAGATCAACATCCATCACGCCCCGGCCTTTGGCCGAAGATTACGTGGTCTATATGTATAGGTTAAATGTTAGATATTATGAGTATATATTAACTTAATACAAGTGAGAAGAAGATTTGCACGCTCTTCGCCAAATTTCTGGCTCCGCCACTGCCACTTAGGCATTGACATCTTTAATTTAGACATGTATCCTCGTGGCCAACACCACACCGTGTCTAACAGTCTAAGAACAGAAACATGTATTAATGCACAGTTTCTTTATTGACATTGGTCTCTCCTCTGCATCCTCACATTACAGTCCTACCAAAACCTCTATCTCTCAGCTGTAATGTCACCATGTACAGCAGAATGAAGCTATGGAGGTGTATGTAAAATTTGGCAAAAAAATTTTGGACCATTTCTCGATTTGTGCGTGTCATCCTTGCGCAGGGGCCATGCTAATCTTCTCTGTATCGTTCCAATTTTATCGGATGTCCCCGAAGGGACAAACACAGAGGATCACGTTCCGAATTATAAACACAATGAAGCTTCTTTCTACAGGCGATGAGGGAGAAATTGCTTGTTGGGTTTTTCGGCTGGCACGGGCCTGGGCTGCTGTTTAGTCGTTTCTTCTCGCTTTCCGCTGCGTTCCATCTGAACCAGCCCATTTTTGTGGCTGGACTTAATCATAACGGGCCGGCCTTCTTTCTTATTTCACTTCACTGGACAAGCTTTCTCACTCACGGGGTTCAAAAGTTAGTTTTGAGTTTTAAAACCAAGGAAGGATTCGGGGGGTTCAAACCTTTATAAGTTCAAATCATTATAAGTTCTTTTGTGTTTGAGTAGGAATATTTTGATTTGGTGTTAATTTTCGCATTAAAGTGTGGCTATTTTCCAATTACTTTGCTAACAATGGCTAAAAACTCATAGCAATTCTACCTACTGCATTTAAAACCCTAATATTAATAGTGAAATTTAAGAACTTGTTCAAGATGTTGGTAGTGTGCCATCACTTATAGCCCAAATTCCATCTCATAACACTAATCAAGCAATGGATGCTACCACTTATACGGAGTTTGATGCAACTCTTCCAATCCTTGAAACTTACACTCGATGAAGAGATTATTGTATAAGTGGCGGAGTGGAAGAACAAGAGACAATGGATCTGAAGGTGACACCGAAAATGTTGATGAAGAGTCTCAACCTATTGCTACTTGGGGTGAAATAGAATAGTCAGTTGTTAACATCGCTAGACAAACCTTCAAGGGAAAGCTATTGAATTCCATTTGCTGAAAGTTTGGACAATTTTTTCCGTAAATTCGAGCGTGATATTATCGCTAAGAGACTGAAATTTACGAAACAACTTATAATTATAGAATTCTTACGTCAAACTTGAAATTGTATTTAAATTCTCAAATAATTTCAAATGCATATGTTCCTTAGATTTCAATTCTTTATCGATGCAGTACAACTAGTCATGAATTTATTTGTCTTTTTAATTTTTTAATTAATCAGATATAAAAATCGATTGAAATTTAAAATTAACAAGTATATTATTTTCGTTTATAGCATAAAAAGTACAGAAAAATAATTCTTTGCGTACTTTTATTTATAGCGGCTAAATGAGATCCAAACATGAAATGCTAACATATATATATAACATCACCTCACTATAGTGACCACGAAATTTTCGGGCAAACGCTGCCACTATAGAGAGATTTGACTGTACATGTGAATGCCATTTTTGTTGAAGGAAAAACGTCTATATTTTTTAGTCCAATTCAAACCAGACATTTGTTTATTGAAATTTTTCAATGGAAGTGGAATTAGACCCCCGCCTTCCTCCCGTGTTTCCTATGTTATTATCATTCAAACTCTTCTTTGACCTATACATTTGGAAATCAGATTTTGAAATTATCAAGCAAGAACCAAACAATATACACCGACAATTCTTTTCTTTGCTATTTGTGTCTAGTAGTACGAGTCGGTATACAACAGGCTTGCCAATCGAAAAATTCGCAATAAAACCATGATTTCGACGCAAAAGGACAATTAACGTGTCGTGAGTGTCATTTCGAGAGAACTGTTGGTGGTGAAATTTGGGTGATAACGTTCAAAGGACACGAGCTTAGCTCGGATGGTTACAGCTAGAGAACCGGGAAAGAAAATAGTTTTAAAAAAGTGTAAAAATGAACAAGTAGACACCGACAAGTATATAGCTGCTTAACTCTTGCAAAAATCGACATGTTTGCTTACATTGTCTGGACTTACCAGACATTAGTGGCGGATTCAGGATTTTCACTTCGGGTGTTCGGAAAAATAAGCTGGACCACTTGAGCTGGCCTTTTGCATTTGTTCATGGTGTTCGAAAGTTAATATATGTACATGAACACGTAAAATTTACTCTAAATTATACATCAGTAATTTTTTGCCCCGGATGTTTGGGTGAACACCCCGGGACATGACTAGATCGGCCCCTGCCAGACATAGCATGAGTTTAGTGAGGACCTTATTCTTTTTTCCCTTCCACAAAATTGTGCTCAATATCACATGAACGTGTACAAAATAGTAAATATCTTGATACAAGTGTAGCTCAGATGTGAATATATTCAAGTTCTAGTAGAGTTCTTCTGTATTTCAAAGAAGGCAGAATACATAATTTACCCTCGGAACATGAGATCAAATCCCTATGACACACCACTTGTACAACTTTTGCCGAGTGTAGCTAAGACCAAATCCTGTGACGTTCCTTATGGATATTAACCTCTCCTCCGCATGGACATATTTTAGAGGAGAGATCAACATCCATGAGCCACCGCCCTTCGCCGGAACATTACGTGGTGTACATCTATAGGTTAAATGTTAGATATTATGAGTATATATTAACTTAATACAAGTGAGAAGAAGATTTGCACGCTCTTCGCCAAATTTCTGGCTCCGCCACTGCCACGAGGGCATTGACATCTTTAATTTAGACATGTATCCTCAGAAGCCAACACCACACCGTGTCTAACAGTCTAAGAACAGAAACATGTATTAATGCACAGTTTCTTTATTGACATTGGTCTCTCCTCTGCATCCTCACATTACAGTCCTACCAAAACCTCTATCTCTCAGCTGTAATGTCACCATGTACAGCAGAATGAAGCTATGGAGGTGTATGTAAAATTTGGCAAAAAAAATTTGGACCATTTCTCGATTTGTGCGTGTCATCCTTGCGCAGGGGCCATGCTAATCTTCTCTGTATCGTTCCAATTTTATCGGATGTCCCCGAAGGGACAAACACAGAGGATCACGTTCCGAATTATAAACACAATGAAGCTTCTTTCTACAGGCGATGAGGGAGAAATTGCTTGTTGGGTTTTTCGGCTGGCACGGGCCTGGGCTGCTGTTTAGTCGTTTCTTCTCGCTTTCCGCTGCGTTCCATCTGAACCAGCCCATTTTTGTGGCTGGACTTAATCATAACGGGCCGGCCTTCTTTCTTATTTCACTTCACTGGACAAGCTTTCTCACTCACGGGGTTCAAAAGTTAGTTTTGAGTTTTAAAACCAAGGAAGGATTCTGGTTCAAACCTTTATAAGTTCAAATCATTATAAGTTCTTTTGTGTTTGAGTAGGAATATTTTGATTTGGTGTTAATTTTCGCATTAAAGTGTGGCTATTTTCCAATTACTTTGCGAACAATGGCTAAAAACTCATAGCAATTCTACCTACAGACGAAAACCCTAATATTAATAGTGAAATTTAAGAACTTGTTCAAGATGTTGGTAGTGTGCCATCACTTATAGCCCAAATTCCATCTCATAACACTAATCAAGCAATGGATGCTACCACTTATACGGAGTTTGACGCAACTCTTCCAATCCTTGAAACTTACACTGATGAAGAGATTATTGTATAAGTGAGCGGAGTGGAAGAACAAGAGACAGCGGATACAGAAGGTGACACCGAAAATGTTGATGAAGAGTCTCAACCTATTGCTACTTGGGGTGAAATAGAATAGTCAGTTGTTAACATCGCTTAGACAGCCTTCAAGGGAAAGCTATTGAATTCCATTTCTTTGAAAGTTTGGACAATTTTTTCCGTAAATTCGAGCGTGATATTATCGCTAAGAGACTGAAATTTACGAAACAACTTATAATTATAGAATTCTTACGTCAAACTTGAAATTGTATTTAAATTCTCAAATAATTTCAAATGCATATGTTCCTTAGATTTCAATTCTTTATCGGTATGGTACAACTAGTCATGAATTTATTTGTCTTTTTAATTTTTTAATTAATCAGATATAAAAATCGATTGAAATTTAAAATTAACAAGTATATTATTTTCGTTTATAGCATAAAAAGTACAGAAAAATAATTCTTTGCGTACTTTTATTTATAAGGGGTAAATGAGATCCAAACATGAAATGCTAACATATATATATAACATCACCTCACTATAGTGACCACGAAATTTTCGGGCAAACGCTGCCACTATAGAGAGATTTGACTGTACATGTGAATGCCATTTTTGTTGAAGGAAAAACGTCTATATTTTTTAGTCCAATTCAAACCAGACATTTGTTTATTGAAATTTTTCAATGGAAGTGGAATTAGACCCCCGCCTTCCTCCCGTGTTTCCTATGTTATTATCATTCAAACTCTTCTTTGACCTATACATTTGGAAATCAGATTTTGAAATTATCAAGCAAGAACCAAACAATATACACCGACAATTCTTTTCTTTGCTATTTGTGTCTAGTAGTACGAGTCGGTATACAACAGGCTTGCCAATCGAAAAATTCGCAATAAAACCATGATTTCGACGCAAAAGGACAATTAACGTGTCGTGAGTGTCATTTCGAGAGAACTGTTGGTGGTGAAATTTGGGTGATAACGTTCAAAGGACACGAGCTTAGCTCGGATGGTTACAGCTAGAGAACCGGGAAAGAAAATAGTTTTAAAAAAGTGTAAAAATGAACAAGTAGACACCGACAAGTATATAGCTGCTTAACTCTTGCAAAAATTGACATGTTTGCTTACATTGTCTGGACTTACTGCACATTAGTGGCGGATTCGTGGATTTTCACTCGGGGTGTTAGGAAAAATAAGCTGGACCACTTGAGCTGGCCTTTTGCATTTGTTCATGGTGTTCGAAAGTTAATATATGTACATGAACACAGAAAATTTACTCTAAATTATACACTGTAATTTTTTGCCCCGGATGTTTGGGTGAACACCCCGGGACATGACTAGATCGGCCCCTGCCAGACATAGCATGAGTTTAGTGAGGACCTTATTCTTTTTTCCCTTCCACAAAATTGTGCTCAATATCACATGAACGTGTACAAAATAGTAAATATCTTGATACAAGTGTAGCTCAGATGTGAATATATTCAAGTTCTAGTAGAGTTCTTCTGTATTTCAAAGAAGGCAGAATACATAATTTACCCTCGGAACATGAGATCAAATCCCTATGACACACCACTTGTACAACTTTTGCCGAGTGTAGCTAAGACCAAATCCTGTGACGTTCCTTATGGATATTAACCTCTCCTCCGCATGGACATATTTTAGAGGAGAGATCAACATCCATGAGCCACCGCCCTTCGCCGGAACATTACGTGGTGTACATCTATAGGTTAAATGTTAGATATTATGAGTATATATTAACTTAATACAAGTGAGAAGAAGATTTGCACGCTCTTCGCCAAATTTCTGGCTCCGCCACTGCCACGAGGGCATTGACATCTTTAATTTAGACATGTATCCTCAGAAGCCAACACCACACCGTGTCTAACAGTCTAAGAACAGAAACATGTATTAATGCACAGTTTCTTTATTGACATTGGTCTCTCCTCTGCATCCTCACATTACAGTCCTACCAAAACCTCTATCTCTCAGCTGTAATGTCACCATGTACAGCAGAATGAAGCTATGGAGGTGTATGTAAAATTTGGCAAAAAAAATTTGGACCATTTCTCGATTTGTGCGTGTCATCCTTGCGCAGGGGCCATGCTAATCTTCTCTGTATCGTTCCAATTTTATCGGATGTCCCCGAAGGGACAAACACAGAGGATCACGTTCCGAATTATAAACACAATGAAGCTTCTTTCTACAGGCGATGAGGGAGAAATTGCTTGTTGGGTTTTTCGGCTGGCACGGGCCTGGGCTGCTGTTTAGTCGTTTCTTCTCGCTTTCCGCTGCGTTCCATCTGAACCAGCCCATTTTTGTGGCTGGACTTAATCATAACGGGCCGGCCTTCTTTCTTATTTCACTTCACTGGACAAGCTTTCTCACTCACGGGGTTCAAAAGTTAGTTTTGAGTTTTAAAACCAAGGAAGGATTCGGGGGGTTCAAACCTTTATAAGTTCAAATCATTATAAGTTCTTTTGTGTTTGAGTAGGAATATTTTGATTTGGTGTTAATTTTCGCATTAAAGTGTGGCTATTTTCCAATTACTTTGCGAACAATGGCTAAAAACTCATAGCAATTCTACCTACTGCATTTAAAACCCTAATATTAATAGTGAAATTTAAGAACTTGTTCAAGATGTTGGTAGTGTGCCATCACTTATAGCCCAAATTCCATCTCATAACACTAATCAAGCAATGGATGCTACCACTTATACTGAGTTTGACGCAACTCTTCCAATCCTTGAAACTTACAGCGATGAAGAGATTATTGTATAAGTGAGCGGAGTGGAAGAACAAGAGACAATGGATACGTAGGTGACACCGAAAATGTTGATGAAGAGTCTCAACCTATTGCTACTTGGGGTGAAATAGAATAGTCATTGTTAACATCGCTAGACAAATTTTCAAGGGAAAGCTATTGAATTCCATTTGTGAAAGTTTGGACAATTTTTTCCGTAAATTGAGCGTGATATTATCGCTAAGAGACTGAAATTTACTTGAAACAACTTATAATTATAGAATTCTTACGTCAAACTTGAAATTGTATTTAAATTCTCAAATAATTTCAAATGCATATGTTCCTTAGATTTCAATTCTTTATCGGTATGGTACAACTAGTCATGAATTTATTTGTCTTTTTAATTTTTAATTAATCGATATAAAAATCGATTGAAATTTAAAATTAACAAGTATATTATTTTCGTTTATAGCATAAAAAGTACAGAAAAATAATTCTTTATGCATTTTTATTTATAAGCGGCTAAATGAGATCCAAACATGAAATGCTAACATATATATATAACATCACCTCACTATAGTGACCACTTAAATTTTCGGCAAACGCTGCCACTATAGAGAGATTTGACTGTACATGTGAATGCCATTTTTGTTGAAGGAAAAACGTCTATATTTTTTAGTCCAATTCAAACCAGACATTTGTTTATTGAAATTTTTCAATGGAAGTGGAATTAGACCCCCGCCTTCCTCCCGTGTTTCCTATGTTATTATCATTCAAACTCTTCTTTGACCTATACATTTGGAAATCAGATTTTGAAATTATCAAGCAAGAACCAAACAATATACACCGACAATTCTTTTCTTTGCTATTTGTGTCTAGTAGTACGAGTCGGTATACAACAGGCTTGCCAATCGAAAAATTCGCAATAAAACCATGATTTCGACGCAAAAGGACAATTAACGTGTCGTGAGTGTCATTTCGAGAGAACTGTTGGTGGTGAAATTTGGGTGATAACGTTCAAAGGACACGAGCTTAGCTCGGATGGTTACAGCTAGAGAACCGGGAAAGAAAATAGTTTTAAAAAAGTGTAAAAATGAACAAGTAGACACCGACAAGTATATAGCTGCTTAACTCTTGCAAAAATCGACATGTTTGCTTACATTGTCTGGACTTACCAGACATTAGTGGCGGATTCAGGATTTTCACTCGGGGTGTTCGGAAAAATAACTGGACCACTTGAGCTGGCCTTTTGCATTTGTTCATGGTGTTCATAAGTTATTATATGTACATGAACACAGAAAATTTACTCTAAATTATACACTGTAATTTTTTGCCCCGGATGTTTGGGTGAACACCCCGGGACATGACTAGATCGGCCCCTGCCAGACATAGCATGAGTTTAGTGAGGACCTTATTCTTTTTTCCCTTCCACAAAATTGTGCTCAATATCACATGAACGTGTACAAAATAGTAAATATCTTGATACAAGTGTAGCTCAGATGTGAATATATTCAAGTTCTAGTAGAGTTCTTCTGTATTTCAAAGAAGGCAGAATACATAATTTACCCTCGGAACATGAGATCAAATCCCTATGACACACCACTTGTACAACTTTTGCCGAGTGTAGCTAAGACCAAATCCTGTGACGTTCCTTATGGATATTAACCTCTCCTCCGCATGGACATATTTTAGAGGAGAGATCAACATCCATGAGCCACCGCCCTTCGCCGGAACATTACGTGGTGTACATCTATAGGTTAAATGTTAGATATTATGAGTATATATTAACTTAATACAAGTGAGAAGAAGATTTGCACGCTCTTCGCCAAATTTCTGGCTCCGCCACTGCCACGAGGCATTGACATCTTTAATTTAGACATGTATCCTCAGAAGCCAACACCACACCGTGTCTAACAGTCTAAGAACAGAAACATGTATTAATGCACAGTTTCTTTATTGACATTGGTCTCTCCTCTGCATCCTCACATTACAGTCCTACCAAAACCTCTATCTCTCAGCTGTAATGTCACCATGTACAGCAGAATGAAGCTATGGAGGTGTATGTAAAATTTGGCAAAAAAAATTTGGACCATTTCTCGATTTGTGCGTGTCATCCTTGCGCAGGGGCCATGCTAATCTTCTCTGTATCGTTCCAATTTTATCGGATGTCCCCGAAGGGACAAACACAGAGGATCACGTTCCGAATTATAAACACAATGAAGCTTCTTTCTACAGGCGATGAGGGAGAAATTGCTTGTTGGGTTTTTCGGCTGGCACGGGCCTGGGCTGCTGTTTAGTCGTTTCTTCTCGCTTTCCGCTGCGTTCCATCTGAACCAGCCCATTTTTGTGGCTGGACTTAATCATAACGGGCCGGCCTTCTTTCTTATTTCACTTCACTGGACAAGCTTTCTCACTCACGGGGTTCAAAAGTTAGTTTTGAGTTTTAAAACCAAGGAAGGATTAGGGGTTCAAACCTTTATAAGTTCAAATCATTATAAGTTCTTTTGTGTTTGAGTAGGAATATTTTGATTTGGTGTTAATTTTCGCATTAAAGTGTGGCTATTTTCCAATTACTTTGCGAACAATGGCTAAAAACTCATAGCAATTCTACCTACTGCATTTAAAACCCTAATATTAATAGTGAAATTTAAGAACTTGTTCAAGATGTTGGTAGTGTGCCATCACTTATAGCCCAAATTCCATCTCATAACACTAATCAAGCAATGGATGCTACCACTTATACGGAGTTTGACGCAACTCTTCCAATCCTTGAAACTTACAATCGATGAAGAGATTATTGTATAAGTGAGCGGAGTGGAAGAACAAGAGACAATGGATACGTATGGTGACACCTAAAATGTTGATGAAGAGTCTCAACCTATTGCTACTTGGGGTGAAATAGAATAGTCAGTTGTTAACATCGCTTAGACAAACCTTCAAGGGAAAGCTATTGAATTCCATTTCTTTGAAAGTTTGGACAATTTTTTCCGTAAATTGAGCGTGATATTATCGCTAAGAGACTGAAATTTACTGAAACAACTTATAATTATAGAATTCTTACGTCAAACTTGAAATTGTATTTAAATTCTCAAATAATTTCAAATGCATATGTTCCTTAGATTTCAATTCTTTATCGGTATGGTACAACTAGTCATGAATTTATTTGTCTTTTTAATTTTTAATTAATCGATATAAAAATCGATTGAAATTTAAAATTAACAAGTATATTATTTTCGTTTATAGCATAAAAAGTACAGAAAAATAATTCTTTGCGTACTTTTATTTATAAGCGGCTAAATGAGATCCAAACATGAAATGCTAACATATATATATAACATCACCTCACTATAGTGACCACGAAATTTTCAGCAAACGCTGCCACTATAGAGAGATTTGACTGTACATGTGAATGCCATTTTTGTTGAAGGAAAAACGTCTATATTTTTTAGTCCAATTCAAACCAGACATTTGTTTATTGAAATTTTTCAATGGAAGTGGAATTAGACCCCCGCCTTCCTCCCGTGTTTCCTATGTTATTATCATTCAAACTCTTCTTTGACCTATACATTTGGAAATCAGATTTTGAAATTATCAAGCAAGAACCAAACAATATACACCGACAATTCTTTTCTTTGCTATTTGTGTCTAGTAGTACGAGTCGGTATACAACAGGCTTGCCAATCGAAAAATTCGCAATAAAACCATGATTTCGACGCAAAAGGACAATTAACGTGTCGTGAGTGTCATTTCGAGAGAACTGTTGGTGGTGAAATTTGGGTGATAACGTTCAAAGGACACGAGCTTAGCTCGGATGGTTACAGCTAGAGAACCGGGAAAGAAAATAGTTTTAAAAAAGTGTAAAAATGAACAAGTAGACACCGACAAGTATATAGCTGCTTAACTCTTGCAAAAATCGACATGTTTGCTTACATTGTCTGGACTTACTGCACATTAGTGGCGGATTCGTGATTTTCACTCGGGGTGTTCGGAAAAATAAGCTGGACCACTTGAGCTGGCCTTTTGCATTTGTTCATGGTGTTCAAAGTTAATATATGTACATGAACACAGAAAATTTACTCTAAATTATACATCAGTAATTTTTGCCCGGATGTTTGGGTGAACACCCCGGGACATGACTAGATCGGCCCCTGCCAGACATAGCATGAGTTTAGTGAGGACCTTATTCTTTTTTCCCTTCCACAAAATTGTGCTCAATATCACATGAACGTGTACAAAATAGTAAATATCTTGATACAAGTGTAGCTCAGATGTGAATATATTCAAGTTCTAGTAGAGTTCTTCTGTATTTCAAAGAAGGCAGAATACATAATTTACCCTCGGAACATGAGATCAAATCCCTATGACACACCACTTGTACAACTTTTGCCGAGTGTAGCTAAGACCAAATCCTGTGACGTTCCTTATGGATATTAACCTCTCCTCCGCATGGACATATTTTAGAGGAGAGATCAACATCCATGAGCCACCGCCCTTCGCCGGAACATTACGTGGTGTACATCTATAGGTTAAATGTTAGATATTATGAGTATATATTAACTTAATACAAGTGAGAAGAAGATTTGCACGCTCTTCGCCAAATTTCTGGCTCCGCCACTGCCACGAGGGTATTGACATCTTTAATTTAGACATGTATCCTCAGAAGCCAACACCACACCGTGTCTAACAGTCTAAGAACAGAAACATGTATTAATGCACAGTTTCTTTATTGACATTGGTCTCTCCTCTGCATCCTCACATTACAGTCCTACCAAAACCTCTATCTCTCAGCTGTAATGTCACCATGTACAGCAGAATGAAGCTATGGAGGTGTATGTAAAATTTGGCAAAAAAAATTTGGACCATTTCTCGATTTGTGCGTGTCATCCTTGCGCAGGGGCCATGCTAATCTTCTCTGTATCGTTCCAATTTTATCGGATGTCCCCGAAGGGACAAACACAGAGGATCACGTTCCGAATTATAAACACAATGAAGCTTCTTTCTACAGGCGATGAGGGAGAAATTGCTTGTTGGGTTTTTCGGCTGGCACGGGCCTGGGCTGCTGTTTAGTCGTTTCTTCTCGCTTTCCGCTGCGTTCCATCTGAACCAGCCCATTTTTGTGGCTGGACTTAATCATAACGGGCCGGCCTTCTTTCTTATTTCACTTCACTGGACAAGCTTTCTCACTCACGGGGTTCAAAAGTTAGTTTTGAGTTTTAAAACCAAGGAAGGATTCGGGGGGTTCAAACCTTTATAAGTTCAAATCATTATAAGTTCTTTTGTGTTTGAGTAGGAATATTTTGATTTGGTGTTAATTTTCGCATTAAAGTGTGGCTATTTTCCAATTACTTTGCGAACAATGGCTAAAAACTCATAGCAATTCTACCTACTGCATTTAAAACCCTAATATTAATAGTGAAATTTAAGAACTTGTTCAAGATGTTGGTAGTGTGCCATCACTTATAGCCCAAATTCCATCTCATAACACTAATCAAGCAATGGATGCTACCACTTATACGGAGTTTGACGCAACTCTTCCAATCCTTGAAACTTACACTGATGAAGAGATTATTGTATAAGTGAGCGGAGTGGAAGAACAAGAGACAGCAGATACAGAAGGTGACACCGAAAATGTGGATGAAGAGTCTCAACCTATTGCTACTTGGGGTGAAATAGAATAGTCAGTTGTTAACATCGCTTAGACAAATTTTCAAGGGAAAGCTATTGAATTCCATTTCTTTGAAAGTTTGGACAATTTTTTCCGTAAATTCGGCGTGATATTATCGCTAAGAGACTGAAATTTACTGAAACAACTTATAATTATAGAATTCTTACGTCAAACTTGAAATTGTATTTAAATTCTCAAATAATTTCAAATGCATATGTTCCTTAGATTTCAATTCTTTATCGATGCAGTACAACTAGTCATGAATTTATTTGTCTTTTTAATTTTTAATTAATCGATATAAAAATCGATTGAAATTTAAAATTAACAAGTATATTATTTTCGTTTATAGCATAAAAAGTACAGAAAAATAATTCTTTGCATTTTTATTTATAGCGGCTAAATGAGATCCAAACATGAAATGCTAACATATATATATAACATCACCTCACTATAGTGACCACGAAATTTTCGGCAAACGCTGCCACTATAGAGAGATTTGACTGTACATGTGAATGCCATTTTTGTTGAAGGAAAAACGTCTATATTTTTTAGTCCAATTCAAACCAGACATTTGTTTATTGAAATTTTTCAATGGAAGTGGAATTAGACCCCGCCTTCCTCCCGTGTTTCCTATGTTATTATCATTCAAACTCTTCTTTGACCTATACATTTGGAAATCAGATTTTGAAATTATCAAGCAAGAACCAAACAATATACACCGACAATTCTTTTCTTTGCTATTTGTGTCTAGTAGTACGAGTCGGTATACAACAGGCTTGCCAATCGAAAAATTCGCAATAAAACCATGATTTCGACGCAAAAGGACAATTAACGTGTCGTGAGTGTCATTTCGAGAGAACTGTTGGTGGTGAAATTTGGGTGATAACGTTCAAAGGACACGAGCTTAGCTCGGATGGTTACAGCTAGAGAACCGGGAAAGAAAATAGTTTTAAAAAGTGTAAAAATGAACAAGTAGACACCGACAAGTATATAGTCGCTTAACTCTTGCAAAAATCGACATGTTTGCTTACATTGTCTGGACTTACCGGACATTAGTGGCGGATTCGTGATTTTCACTCGGGGTGTTCGGAAAAATAACTGGACCACTTGAGCTGGCCTTTTGCATTTGTTCATGGTGTTGAAAGTTAATATATGTACATGAACACAGAAAATTTACTCTAAATTATACACTGTAATTTTTGCCCGGATGTTTGGGTGAACACCCGGGACATGACTAGATCGGCCCCTGCCAGACATAGCATGAGTTTAGTGAGGACCTTATTCTTTTTCCCTTCCACAAAATTGTGCTCAATATCACATGAACGTGTACAAAATAGTAAATATCTTGATACAAGTGTAGCTCAGATGTGAATATATTCAAGTTCTAGTAGAGTTCTTCTGTATTTCAAAGAAGGCAGAATACATAATTTACCCTCGGAACATGAGATCAAATCCCTATGACACACCACTTGTACAACTTTTGCCGAGTGTAGCTAAGACCAAATCCTGTGACGTTCCTTATGGATATTAACCTCTCCTCCGCATGGACATATTTTAGAGGAGAGATCAACATCCATGAGCCACCGCCTTCGCCGAACATTACGTGGTGTACATCTATAGGTTAAATGTTAGATATTATGAGTATATATTAACTTAATACAAGTGAGAAGAAGATTTGCACGCTCTTCGCCAAATTTCTGGCTCCGCCACTGCCACGAGGGCATTGACATCTTTAATTTAGACATGTATCCTCAGAAGCCAACACCACACCGTGTCTAACAGTCTAAGAACAGAAACATGTATTAATGCACAGTTTCTTTATTGACATTGGTCTCTCCTCTGCATCCTCACATTACAGTCCTACCAAAACCTCTATCTCTCAGCTGTAATGTCACCATGTACAGCAGAATGAAGCTATGGAGGTGTATGTAAAATTTGGCAAAAAAAATTTGGACCATTTCTCGATTTGTGCGTGTCATCCTTGCGCAGGGGCCATGCTAATCTTCTCTGTATCGTTCCAATTTTATCGGATGTCCCCGAAGGGACAAACACAGAGGATCACGTTCCGAATTATAAACACAATGAAGCTTCTTTCTACAGGCGATGAGGGAGAAATTGCTTGTTGGGTTTTTCGGCTGGCACGGGCCTGGGCTGCTGTTTAGTCGTTTCTTCTCGCTTTCCGCTGCGTTCCATCTGAACCAGCCCATTTTTGTGGCTGGACTTAATCATAACGGGCCGGCCTTCTTTCTTATTTCACTTCACTGGACAAGCTTTCTCACTCACGGGGTTCAAAAGTTAGTTTTGAGTTTTAAAACCAAGGAAGGATTCGGGGGGTTCAAACCTTTATAAGTTCAAATCATTATAAGTTCTTTTGTGTTTGAGTAGGAATATTTTGATTTGGTGTTAATTTTCGCATTAAAGTGTGGCTATTTTCCAATTACTTTGCGAACAATGGCTAAAAACTCATAGCAATTCTACCTACGCATTTAAAACCCTAATATTAATAGTGAAATTTAAGAACTTGTTCAAGATGTTGGTAGTGTGCCATCACTTATAGCCCAAATTCCATCTCATAACACTAATCAAGCAATGGATGCTACCACTTATACGGAGTTTGACGCAACTCTTCCAATCCTTGAAACTTACACTGATGAAGAGATTATTGTATAAGTGAGCGGAGTGGAAGAACAAGAGACAATGGATACGTAAGGTGACACCAAAATGTTGATGAAGAGTCTCAACCTATTGCTACTTGGGGTGAAATAGAATAGTCAGTTGTTAACATCGCTAGACAAATTTCTTCAAGGGAAAGCTATTGAATTCCATTTCTTTGAAAGTTTGGACAATTTTTTCCGTAAATTGAGCGTGATATTATCGCTAAGAGACTGAAATTTACGAAACAACTTATAATTATAGAATTCTTACGTCAAACTTGAAATTGTATTTAAATTCTCAAATAATTTCAAATGCATATGTTCCTTAGATTTCAATTCTTTATCGGTATGGTACAACTAGTCATGAATTTATTTGTCTTTTTAATTTTTTAATTAATCAGATATAAAAATCGATTGAAATTTAAAATTAACAAGTATATTATTTTCGTTTATAGCATAAAAAGTACAGAAAAATAATTCTTTGCGTACTTTTATTTATAGCGGCTAAATGAGATCCAAACATGAAATGCTAACATATATATATAACATCACCTCACTATAGTGACCACGAAATTTTCGCAAACGCTGCCACTATAGAGAGATTTGACTGTACATGTGAATGCCATTTTTGTTGAAGGAAAAACGTCTATATTTTTAGTCCAATTCAAACCAGACATTTGTTTATTGAAATTTTTCAATGGAAGTGGAATTAGACCCCCGCCTTCCTCCCGTGTTTCCTATGTTATTATCATTCAAACTCTTCTTTGACCTATACATTTGGAAATCAGATTTTGAAATTATCAAGCAAGAACCAAACAATATACACCGACAATTCTTTTCTTTGCTATTTGTGTCTAGTAGTACGAGTCGGTATACAACAGGCTTGCCAATCGAAAAATTCGCAATAAAACCATGATTTCGACGCAAAAGGACAATTAACGTGTCGTGAGTGTCATTTCGAGAGAACTGTTGGTGGTGAAATTTGGGTGATAACGTTCAAAGGACACGAGCTTAGCTCGGATGGTTACAGCTAGAGAACCGGGAAAGAAAATAGTTTTAAAAAAGTGTAAAAATGAACAAGTAGACACCGACAAGTATATAGTCGCTTAACTCTTGCAAAATCGACATGTTTGCTTACATTGTCCTGGACTTACCAGACATTAGTGGCGGATTCGTGATTTTCACTCGGGTGTTCGGAAAAATAACTGGACCACTTGAGCTGGCCTTTTGCATTTGTTCATGGTGTTCGAAAGTTAATATATGTACATGAACACAGTAAAATTTACTCTAAATTATACACTGTAATTTTTGCCCGGATGTTTGGGTGAACACCCGGGACATGACTAGATCGGCCCCTGCCAGACATAGCATGAGTTTAGTGAGGACCTTATTCTTTTTCCCTTCCACAAAATTGTGCTCAATATCACATGAACGTGTACAAAATAGTAAATATCTTGATACAAGTGTAGCTCAGATGTGAATATATTCAAGTTCTAGTAGAGTTCTTCTGTATTTCAAAGAAGGCAGAATACATAATTTACCCTCGGAACATGAGATCAAATCCCTATGACACACCACTTGTACAACTTTTGCCGAGTGTAGCTAAGACCAAATCCTGTGACGTTCCTTATGGATATTAACCTCTCCTCCGCATGGACATATTTTAGAGGAGAGATCAACATCCATGAGCCACCGCCTCTTCGCCGAACATTACGTGGTGTACATCTATAGGTTAAATGTTAGATATTATGAGTATATATTAACTTAATACAAGTGAGAAGAAGATTTGCACGCTCTTCGCCAAATTTCTGGCTCCACCACTGCCACGAGGGTATTGACATCTTTAATTTAGACATGTATCCTCGTAAGCCCAACACCACACCGTGTCTAACAGTCTAAGAACAGAAACATGTATTAATGCACAGTTTCTTTATTGACATTGGTCTCTCCTCTGCATCCTCACATTACAGTCCTACCAAAACCTCTATCTCTCAGCTGTAATGTCACCATGTACAGCAGAATGAAGCTATGGAGGTGTATGTAAAATTTGGCAAAAAAAATTTGGACCATTTCTCGATTTGTGCGTGTCATCCTTGCGCAGGGGCCATGCTAATCTTCTCTGTATCGTTCCAATTTTATCGGATGTCCCCGAAGGGACAAACACAGAGGATCACGTTCCGAATTATAAACACAATGAAGCTTCTTTCTACAGGCGATGAGGGAGAAATTGCTTGTTGGGTTTTTCGGCTGGCACGGGCCTGGGCTGCTGTTTAGTCGTTTCTTCTCGCTTTCCGCTGCGTTCCATCTGAACCAGCCCATTTTTGTGGCTGGACTTAATCATAACGGGCCGGCCTTCTTTCTTATTTCACTTCACTGGACAAGCTTTCTCACTCACGGGGTTCAAAAGTTAGTTTTGAGTTTTAAAACCAAGGAAGGATTCGGGGGGTTCAAACCTTTATAAGTTCAAATCATTATAAGTTCTTTTGTGTTTGAGTAGGAATATTTTGATTTGGTGTTAATTTTCGCATTAAAGTGTGGCTATTTTCCAATTACTTTGCGAACAATGGCTAAAAACTCATAGCAATTCTACCTACTGCATCGAAAACCCTAATATTAATAGTGAAATTTAAGAACTTGTTCAAGATGTTGGTAGTGTGCCATCACTTATAGCCCAAATTCCATCTCATAACACTAATCAAGCAATGGATGCTACCACTTATACTGAGTTTGACGCAACTCTTCCAATCCTTGAAACTTACAATCGATGAAGAGATTATTGTATAAGTGAGCGGAGTGGAAGAACAAGAGACAATGGATACGAAGGTGACACCAAAATGTTGATGAAGAGTCTCAACCTATTGCTACTTGGGGTGAAATAGAATAGTCAGTTGTTAACATCGCTAGACAAATTTTCAAGGGAAAGCTATTGAATTCCATTTGCTGAAAGTTTGGACAATTTTTTCCGTAAATTCGAGCGTGATATTATCGCTAAGAGACTGAAATTTACGAAACAACTTATAATTATAGAATTCTTACGTCAAACTTGAAATTGTATTTAAATTCTCAAATAATTTCAAATGCATATGTTCCTTAGATTTCAATTCTTTATCGGTATGGTACAACTAGTCATGAATTTATTTGTCTTTTTAATTTTTTAATTAATCAGATATAAAAATCGATTGAAATTTAAAATTAACAAGTATATTATTTTCGTTTATAGCATAAAAAGTACAGAAAAATAATTCTTTGCGTACTTTTATTTATAGCGGCTAAATGAGATCCAAACATGAAATGCTAACATATATATATAACATCACCTCACTATAGTGACCACGAAATTTTCGGGCAAACGCTGCCACTATAGAGAGATTTGACTGTACATGTGAATGCCATTTTTGTTGAAGGAAAAACGTCTATATTTTTAGTCCAATTCAAACCAGACATTTGTTTATTGAAATTTTTCAATGGAAGTGGAATTAGACCCCCGCCTTCCTCCCGTGTTTCCTATGTTATTATCATTCAAACTCTTCTTTGACCTATACATTTGGAAATCAGATTTTGAAATTATCAAGCAAGAACCAAACAATATACACCGACAATTCTTTTCTTTGCTATTTGTGTCTAGTAGTACGAGTCGGTATACAACAGGCTTGCCAATCGAAAAATTCGCAATAAAACCATGATTTCGACGCAAAAGGACAATTAACGTGTCGTGAGTGTCATTTCGAGAGAACTGTTGGTGGTGAAATTTGGGTGATAACGTTCAAAGGACACGAGCTTAGCTCGGATGGTTACAGCTAGAGAACCGGGAAAGAAAATAGTTTTAAAAAGTGTAAAAATGAACAAGTAGACACCGACAAGTATATAGCTGCTTAACTCTTGCAAAATCGACATGTTTGCTTACATTGTCCTGACTTACTGCACATTAGTGGCGGATTCGTGATTTTCACTCAGGGTGTTCGGAAAAATAACTGGACCACTTGAGCTGGCCTTTTGCATTTGTTCATGGTGTTCGAAAGTTAATATATGTACATGAACACGTAAAATTTACTCTAAATTATACATCAGTAATTTTTGCCCCGGATGTTTGGGTGAACACCCCGGGACATGACTAGATCGGCCCCTGCCAGACATAGCATGAGTTTAGTGAGGACCTTATTCTTTTTTCCCTTCCACAAAATTGTGCTCAATATCACGTGTACAAAATAGTAAATATCTTGATACAAGTGTAGCTCAGATGTGAATATATTCAAGTTCTAGTAGAGTTCTTCTGTATTTCAAAGAAGGCAGAATACATAATTTACCCTCGGAACATGAGATCAAATCCCTATGACACACCACTTGTACAACTTTTGCCGAGTGTAGCTAAGACCAAATCCTGTGACGTTCCTTATGGATATTAACCTCTCCTCCGCATGGACATATTTTAGAGGAGAGATCAACATCCATGAGCCACCGCCCTTCGCCGGAACATTACGTGGTGTACATCTATAGGTTAAATGTTAGATATTATGAGTATATATTAACTTAATACAAGTGAGAAGAAGATTTGCACGCTCTTCGCCAAATTTCTGGCTCCGCCACTGCCACGAGGGTATTGACATCTTTAATTTAGACATGTATCCTCAGGAGCCAACACCACACCGTGTCTAACAGTCTAAGAACAGAAACATGTATTAATGCACAGTTTCTTTATTGACATTGGTCTCTCCTCTGCATCCTCACATTACAGTCCTACCAAAACCTCTATCTCTCAGCTGTAATGTCACCATGTACAGCAGAATGAAGCTATGGAGGTGTATGTAAAATTTGGCAAAAAAAATTTGGACCATTTCTCGATTTGTGCGTGTCATCCTTGCGCAGGGGCCATGCTAATCTTCTCTGTATCGTTCCAATTTTATCGGATGTCCCCGAAGGGACAAACACAGAGGATCACGTTCCGAATTATAAACACAATGAAGCTTCTTTCTACAGGCGATGAGGGAGAAATTGCTTGTTGGGTTTTTCGGCTGGCACGGGCCTGGGCTGCTGTTTAGTCGTTTCTTCTCGCTTTCCGCTGCGTTCCATCTGAACCAGCCCATTTTTGTGGCTGGACTTAATCATAACGGGCCGGCCTTCTTTCTTATTTCACTTCACTGGACAAGCTTTCTCACTCACGGGGTTCAAAAGTTAGTTTTGAGTTTTAAAACCAAGGAAGGATTCGGGGGGTTCAAACCTTTATAAGTTCAAATCATTATAAGTTCTTTTGTGTTTGAGTAGGAATATTTTGATTTGGTGTTAATTTTCGCATTAAAGTGTGGCTATTTTCCAATTACTTTATGAACAATGGCTAAAAACTCATAGCAATTCTACCTACTGCATTAAAAACCCTAATATTAATAGTGAAATTTAAGAACTTGTTCAAGATGTTGGTAGTGTGCCATCACTTATAGCCCAAATTCCATCTCATAACACTAATCAAGCAATGGATGCTACCACTTATACTGAGTTTGACGCAACTCTTCCAATCCTTGAAACTTACAGCGATGAAGAGATTATTGTATAAGTGAGCGGAGTGGAAGAACAAGAGACAGCGGATACAGAAGGTGACACCGAAAATGTTGATGAAGAGTCTCAACCTATTGCTACTTGGGGTGAAATAGAATAGTCAGTTGTTAACATCGCTTAGACAGCCTTCAAGGGAAAGCTATTGAATTCCATTTGCTGAAAGTTTGGACAATTTTTTCCGTAAATTCGAGCGTGATATTATCGCTAAGAGACTGAAATTTACGAAACAACTTATAATTATAGAATTCTTACGTCAAACTTGAAATTGTATTTAAATTCTCAAATAATTTCAAATGCATATGTTCCTTAGATTTCAATTCTTTATCGGTATGGTACAACTAGTCATGAATTTATTTGTCTTTTTAATTTTTTAATTAATCAGATATAAAAATCGATTGAAATTTAAAATTAACAAGTATATTATTTTCGTTTATAGCATAAAAAGTACAGAAAAATAATTCTTTGCATTTTTATTTATAGCGGCTAAATGAGATCCAAACATGAAATGCTAACATATATATATAACATCACCTCACTATAGTGACCACGAAATTTTCGGGCAAACGCTGCCACTATAGAGAGATTTGACTGTACATGTGAATGCCATTTTTGTTGAAGGAAAAACGTCTATATTTTTAGTCCAATTCAAACCAGACATTTGTTTATTGAAATTTTTCAATGGAAGTGGAATTAGACCCCCGCCTTCCTCCCGTGTTTCCTATGTTATTATCATTCAAACTCTTCTTTGACCTATACATTTGGAAATCAGATTTTGAAATTATCAAGCAAGAACCAAACAATATACACCGACAATTCTTTTCTTTGCTATTTGTGTCTAGTAGTACGAGTCGGTATACAACAGGCTTGCCAATCGAAAAATTCGCAATAAAACCATGATTTCGACGCAAAAGGACAATTAACGTGTCGTGAGTGTCATTTCGAGAGAACTGTTGGTGGTGAAATTTGGGTGATAACGTTCAAAGGACACGAGCTTAGCTCGGATGGTTACAGCTAGAGAACCGGGAAAGAAAATAGTTTTAAAAAAGTGTAAAAATGAACAAGTAGACACCGACAAGTATATAGCTGCTTAACTCTTGCAAAAATCGACATGTTTGCTTACATTGTCCGGACTTACTGCATATTAGTGGCGGATTCAGGATTTTCACTCGGGGTGTTCGGAAAAATAACTGGACCACTTGAGCTGGCCTTTTGCATTTGTTCATGGTGTTCGAAAGTTAATATATGTACATGAACACAGAAAATTTACTCTAAATTATACACTGTAATTTTTTGCCCCGGATGTTTGGGTGAACACCCCGGGACATGACTAGATCGGCCCCTGCCAGACATAGCATGAGTTTAGTGAGGACCTTATTCTTTTTTCCCTTCCACAAAATTGTGCTCAATATCACGTGTACAAAATAGTAAATATCTTGATACAAGTGTAGCTCAGATGTGAATATATTCAAGTTCTAGTAGAGTTCTTCTGTATTTCAAAGAAGGCAGAATACATAATTTACCCTCGGAACATGAGATCAAATCCCTATGACACACCACTTGTACAACTTTTGCCGAGTGTAGCTAAGACCAAATCCTGTGACGTTCCTTATGGATATTAACCTCTCCTCCGCATGGACATATTTTAGAGGAGAGATCAACATCCATGAGCCACCGCCCTTCGCCGGAACATTACGTGGTGTACATCTATAGGTTAAATGTTAGATATTATGAGTATATATTAACTTAATACAAGTGAGAAGAAGATTTGCACGCTCTTCGCCAAATTTCTGGCTCCGCCACTGCCACGAGGGCATTGACATTTTTAATTTAGACATGTATCCTCAGAAGCCAACACCACACCGTGTCTAACAGTCTAAGAACAGAAACATGTATTAATGCACAGTTTCTTTATTGACATTGGTCTCTCCTCTGCATCCTCACATTACAGTCCTACCAAAACCTCTATCTCTCAGCTGTAATGTCACCATGTACAGCAGAATGAAGCTATGGAGGTGTATGTAAAATTTGGCAAAAAAAATTTGGACCATTTCTCGATTTGTGCGTGTCATCCTTGCGCAGGGGCCATGCTAATCTTCTCTGTATCGTTCCAATTTTATCGGATGTCCCCGAAGGGACAAACACAGAGGATCACGTTCCGAATTATAAACACAATGAAGCTTCTTTCTACAGGCGATGAGGAAGAAATTGCTTGTTGGGTTTTTCGGCTGGCACGGGCCTGGGCTGCTGTTTAGTCGTTTCTTCTCGCTTTCCGCTGCGTTCCATCTGAACCAGCCCATTTTTGTGGCTGGACTTAATCATAACGGGCCGGCCTTCTTTCTTATTTCACTTCACTGGACAAGCTTTCTCACTCACGGGGTTCAAAAGTTAGTTTTGAGTTTTAAAACCAAGGAAGGATTCGGGGGGTTCAAACCTTTATAAGTTCAAATCATTATAAGTTCTTTTGTGTTTGAGTAGGAATATTTTGATTTGGTGTTAATTTTCGCATTAAAGTGTGGCTATTTTCCAATTACTTTGCGAACAATGGCTAAAAACTCATAGCAATTCTACCTACAGCATTTAAAACCCTAATATTAATAGTGAAATTTAAGAACTTGTTCAAGATGTTGGTAGTGTGCCATCACTTATAGCCCAAATTCCATCTCATAACACTAATCAAGCAATGGATGCTACCACTTATACTGAGTTTGACGCAACTCTTCCAATCCTTGAAACTTACACCGATGAAGAGATTATTGTATAAGTGAGCGGAGTGGAAGAACAAGAGACAATGGATACGTAAGGTGACACCAAAATGTTGATGAAGAGTCTCAACCTATTGCTACTTGGGGTGAAATAGAATAGTCAGTTGTTAACATCGCTAGACAAATTCTTCAAGGGAAAGCTATTGAATTCCATTTGCTGAAAGTTTGGACAATTTTTTCCGTAAATTCGAGCGTGATATTATCGCTAAGAGACTGAAATTTACGAAACAACTTATAATTATAGAATTCTTACGTCAAACTTGAAATTGTATTTAAATTCTCAAATAATTTCAAATGCATATGTTCCTTAGATTTCAATTCTTTATCGGTATGGTACAACTAGTCATGAATTTATTTGTCTTTTTAATTTTTTAATTAATCAGATATAAAAATCGATTGAAATTTAAAATTAACAAGTATATTATTTTCGTTTATAGCATAAAAAGTACAGAAAAATAATTCTTTGCGTACTTTTATTTATAGCGGCTAAATGAGATCCAAACATGAAATGCTAACATATATATATAACATCACCTCACTATAGTGACCACTTAAATTTTCGGGCAAACGCTGCCACTATAGAGAGATTTGACTGTACATGTGAATGCCATTTTTGTTGAAGGAAAAACGTCTATATTTTTTAGTCCAATTCAAACCAGACATTTGTTTATTGAAATTTTTCAATGGAAGTGGAATTAGACCCCCGCCTTCCTCCCGTGTTTCCTATGTTATTATCATTCAAACTCTTCTTTGACCTATACATTTGGAAATCAGATTTTGAAATTATCAAGCAAGAACCAAACAATATACACCGACAATTCTTTTCTTTGCTATTTGTGTCTAGTAGTACGAGTCGGTATACAACAGGCTTGCCAATCGAAAAATTCGCAATAAAACCATGATTTCGACGCAAAAGGACAATTAACGTGTCGTGAGTGTCATTTCGAGAGAACTGTTGGTGGTGAAATTTGGGTGATAACGTTCAAAGGACACGAGCTTAGCTCGGATGGTTACAGCTAGAGAACCGGGAAAGAAAATAGTTTTAAAAAAGTGTAAAAATGAACAAGTAGACACCGACAAGTATATAGTCGCTTAACTCTTGCAAAAATCGACATGTTTGCTTACATTGTCTGGACTTACTGCACATTAGTGGCGGATTCGTGATTTTCACTGGGTGTTCGGAAAAATAACTGGACCACTTGAGCTGGCCTTTTGCATTTGTTCATGGTGTTCGAAAGTTAATATATGTACATGAACACGTAAAATTTACTCTAAATTATACATCAGTAATTTTTTGCCCGGATGTTTGGGTGAACACCCTGGGACATGACTAGATCGGCCCCTGCCAGACATAGCATGAGTTTAGTGAGGACCTTATTCTTTTTCCCTTCCACAAAATTGTGCTCAATATCACATGAACGTGTACAAAATAGTAAATATCTTGATACAAGTGTAGCTCAGATGTGAATATATTCAAGTTCTAGTAGAGTTCTTCTGTATTTCAAAGAAGGCAGAATACATAATTTACCCTCGGAACATGAGATCAAATCCCTATGACACACCACTTGTACAACTTTTGCCGAGTGTAGCTAAGACCAAATCCTGTGACGTTCCTTATGGATATTAACCTCTCCTCCGCATGGACATATTTTAGAGGAGAGATCAACATCCATGAGCCACCGCCCTTCGCCGGAACATTACGTGGTGTACATCTATAGGTTAAATGTTAGATATTATGAGTATATATTAACTTAATACAAGTGAGAAGAAGATTTGCACGTTCTTCGCCAAATTTCTGGCTCCGCCACTGCCACGAGGGCATTGACATCTTTAATTTAGACATGTATCCTCAGAAGCCAACACCACACCGTGTCTAACAGTCTAAGAACAGAAACATGTATTAATGCACAGTTTCTTTATTGACATTGGTCTCTCCTCTGCATCCTCACATTACAGTCCTACCAAAACCTCTATCTCTCAGCTGTAATGTCACCATGTACAGCAGAATGAAGCTATGGAGGTGTATGTAAAATTTGGCAAAAAAAATTTGGACCATTTCTCGATTTGTGCGTGTCATCCTTGCGCAGGGGCCATGCTAATCTTCTCTGTATCGTTCCAATTTTATCGGATGTCCCCGAAGGGACAAACACAGAGGATCACGTTCCGAATTATAAACACAATGAAGCTTCTTTCTACAGGCGATGAGGGAGAAATTGCTTGTTGGGTTTTTCGGCTGGCACGGGCCTGGGCTGCTGTTTAGTCGTTTCTTCTCGCTTTCCGCTGCGTTCCATCTGAACCAGCCCATTTTTGTGGCTGGACTTAATCATAACGGGCCGGCCTTCTTTCTTATTTCACTTCACTGGACAAGCTTTCTCACTCACGGGGTTCAAAAGTTAGTTTTGAGTTTTAAAACCAAGGAAGGATTCTGGGGTTCAAACCTTTATAAGTTCAAATCATTATAAGTTCTTTTGTGTTTGAGTAGGAATATTTTGATTTGGTGTTAATTTTCGCATTAAAGTGTGGCTATTTTCCAATTACTTTAAGTAACAATGGCTAAAAACTCATAGCAATTCTACCTACTGCATTGAAAACCCTAATATTAATAGTGAAATTTAAGAACTTGTTCAAGATGTTGGTAGTGTGCCATCACTTATAGCCCAAATTCCATCTCATAACACTAATCAAGCAATGGATGCTACCACTTATACTGAGTTTGACGCAACTCTTCCAATCCTTGAAACTTACAATCGATGAAGAGATTATTGTATAAGTGGCGGAGTGGAAGAACAAGAGACAATGGATCTGAAGGTGACAGAAAATGTGGATGAAGAGTCTCAACCTATTGCTACTTGGGGTGAAATAGAATAGTCAGTTGTTAACATCGCTTAGACAAATTTTCAAGGGAAAGCTATTGAATTCCATTTCTGTGAAAGTTTGGACAATTTTTTCCGTAAATTCGAGCGTGATATTATCGCTAAGAGACTGAAATTTACGAAACAACTTATAATTATAGAATTCTTACGTCAAACTTGAAATTGTATTTAAATTCTCAAATAATTTCAAATGCATATGTTCCTTAGATTTCAATTCTTTATCGGTATGGTACAACTAGTCATGAATTTATTTGTCTTTTTAATTTTTTAATTAATCAGATATAAAAATCGATTGAAATTTAAAATTAACAAGTATATTATTTTCGTTTATAGCATAAAAAGTACAGAAAAATAATTCTTTATGCATTTTTATTTATAAGCGGCTAAATGAGATCCAAACATGAAATGCTAACATATATATATAACATCACCTCACTATAGTGACCACTTAAATTTTCGGCAAACGCTGCCACTATAGAGAGATTTGACTGTACATGTGAATGCCATTTTTGTTGAAGGAAAAACGTCTATATTTTTAGTCCAATTCAAACCAGACATTTGTTTATTGAAATTTTTCAATGGAAGTGGAATTAGACCCCCGCCTTCCTCCCGTGTTTCCTATGTTATTATCATTCAAACTCTTCTTTGACCTATACATTTGGAAATCAGATTTTGAAATTATCAAGCAAGAACCAAACAATATACACCGACAATTCTTTTCTTTGCTATTTGTGTCTAGTAGTACGAGTCGGTATACAACAGGCTTGCCAATCGAAAAATTCGCAATAAAACCATGATTTCGACGCAAAAGGACAATTAACGTGTCGTGAGTGTCATTTCGAGAGAACTGTTGGTGGTGAAATTTGGGTGATAACGTTCAAAGGACACGAGCTTAGCTCGGATGGTTACAGCTAGAGAACCGGGAAAGAAAATAGTTTTAAAAAAGTGTAAAAATGAACAAGTAGACACCGACAAGTATATAGCTGCTTAACTCTTGCAAAAATCGACATGTTTGCTTACATTGTCTGGACTTACCAGACATTAGTGGCGGATTCAGGATTTTCACTCGGGGTGTTCGGAAAAATAACTGGACCACTTGAGCTGGCCTTTTGCATTTGTTCATGGTGTTCGAAAGTTAATATATGTACATGAACACAGAAAATTTACTCTAAATTATACACTGTAATTTTTTGCCCCGGATGTTTGGGTGAACACCCCGGGACATGACTAGATCGGCCCCTGCCAGACATAGCATGAGTTTAGTGAGGACCTTATTCTTTTTTCCCTTCCACAAAATTGTGCTCAATATCACATGAACGTGTACAAAATAGTAAATATCTTGATACAAGTGTAGCTCAGATGTGAATATATTCAAGTTCTAGTAGAGTTCTTCTGTATTTCAAAGAAGGCAGAATACATAATTTACCCTCGGAACATGAGATCAAATCCCTATGACACACCACTTGTACAACTTTTGCCGAGTGTAGCTAAGACCAAATCCTGTGACGTTCCTTATGGATATTAACCTCTCCTCCGCATGGACATATTTTAGAGGAGAGATCAACATCCATGAGCCACCGCCCTTCGCCGGAACATTACGTGGTGTACATCTATAGGTTAAATGTTAGATATTATGAGTATATATTAACTTAATACAAGTGAGAAGAAGATTTGCACGCTCTTCGCCAAATTTCTGGCTCCGCCACTGCCACGAGGGCATTGACATCTTTAATTTAGGCATGGATCCTCGTGGCCCAACACCACACCGTGTCTAACAGTCTAAGAACAGAAACATGTATTAATGCACAGTTTCTTTATTGACATTGGTCTCTCCTCTGCATCCTCACATTACAGTCCTACCAAAACCTCTATCTCTCAGCTGTAATGTCACCATGTACAGCAGAATGAAGCTATGGAGGTGTATGTAAAATTTGGCAAAAAAAATTTGGACCATTTCTCGATTTGTGCGTGTCATCCTTGCGCAGGGGCCATGCTAATCTTCTCTGTATCGTTCCAATTTTATCGGATGTCCCCGAAGGGACAAACACAGAGGATCACGTTCCGAATTATAAACACAATGAAGCTTCTTTCTACAGGCGATGAGGGAGAAATTGCTTGTTGGGTTTTTCGGCTGGCACGGGCCTGGGCTGCTGTTTAGTCGTTTCTTCTCGCTTTCCGCTGCGTTCCATCTGAACCAGCCCATTTTTGTGGCTGGACTTAATCATAACGGGCCGGCCTTCTTTCTTATTTCACTTCACTGGACAAGCTTTCTCACTCACGGGGTTCAAAAGTTAGTTTTGAGTTTTAAAACCAAGGAAGGATTCGGGGGGTTCAAACCTTTATAAGTTCAAATCATTATAAGTTCTTTTGTGTTTGAGTAGGAATATTTTGATTTGGTGTTAATTTTCGCATTAAAGTGTGGCTATTTTCCAATTACTTTGCGAACAATGGCTAAAAACTCATAGCAATTCTACCTACATTTAAAAACCCTAATATTAATAGTGAAATTTAAGAACTTGTTCAAGATGTTGGTAGTGTGCCATCACTTATAGCCCAAATTCCATCTCATAACACTAATCAAGCAATGGATGCTACCACTTATACGGAGTTTGATTTAACTCTTCCAATCCTTGAAACTTACAGCGATGAAGAGATTATTGTATAAGTGGCGGAGTGGAAGAACAAGAGACAAATAGACATGAAGGTGACACCAAAATGTGGATGAAGAGTCTCAACCTATTGCTACTTGGGGTGAAATAGAATAGTCAGTTGTTAACATCGCAGACAAACCTTCAAGGAAAGCTATTGAATTCCATTTCTTTGAAAGTTTGGACAAATTTTTCCGTAAATTCGAGCGTGATATTATCGCTAAGAGACTGAAATTTACGAAACAACTTATAATTATAGAATTCTTACGTCAAACTTGAAATTGTATTTAAATTCTCAAATAATTTCAAATGCATATGTTCCTTAGATTTCAATTCTTTATCGGTATGGTACAACTAGTCATGAATTTATTTGTCTTTTTAATTTTTTAATTAATCAGATATAAAAATCGATTGAAATTTAAAATTAACAAGTATATTATTTTCGTTATAGCACAAAAAGTACAGAAAAATAATTCTTTGCGTACTTTTATTTATAACGGCTAAATGAGATCCAAACATGAAATGCTAACATATATATATAACATCACCTCACTATAGTGACCACGAAATTTTCGGGCAAACGCTGCCACTATAGAGAGATAATTTTTTTTGCCAAATTTCACCCCACGTACAGATATTTTTTAACGCCTTATTCTTGGGCCATCTAGTTGATCAAGGGGAGGTAGACAAGTATAAAAAAACGATGAAAAATCCCTCATTTGATCTTGATTTGACATAGTTTAATATAAATATCGAGATCGTATAAATTTTTACCATTTTTAGCCCCCTATATTCATGGCAATGATGCAGTGCAAGGTTGCAAACGAAAGATGATCCTATTGAACCACTTGGCTCTCGTGGACAAGCTATGGCCTACAAACCCAACATATGGGACGATGAAAGAAATGCCATACACGGCAGTGGCATAAAAGTCAAGATGGATATTTATAAAGAAAACATACAAGGATGCTACTTGTCAAAACATAATTTACCTTTACCTTTTTTTCACTTCAAATGAAAAGGCATACAATTACTAATACAATAAAAGGGGTTGTACAGACCAATACTATAACTTTCATATAATATTTTATCACAAATCACTTACCATGAAGTTCATAGGGTGGAAATTTTAGTTATGTATTAATGGTTTTGTTTTGTATAGGGTAAAGAATGAATTTTGTGCCTAATTCAACCCCAAAAACTAGCTTGTAGGATGAAGATTGTCCAAGTCCATATAAGGAGTCTATGTTCCCATTCTGTTTCCGATGTGAGACTCTTAACACTCCCCCGCACGCCCAGACCCCGTTAACTGGAGCGTGGACTATATAATTTGGGGGCCCAATATTGGTGAACAAAGAATTGGAATGTGACTGACTCTGATACCATGTAAAGAATGAATCTTGATTTTAACTCAACCCAAAAACTAGTTTGTAGGGTGAAGATTGTCCAACTCCATATAAATAATCTATGTTCTCATTACATATCCGATGTGGGACTCAAAATATTTATTAAGGAAATTCAAAATGTCCATGTACAACTGTAGTGGACCGACTACCGAGCCAAAATTTTTATTAAGGAAATTCAAAATATAAAGAAGTAACTACACGAAGTAACAAGGAGATTCAACATCTATTATCTATTCAAATTTAAAATTTTGACCATATGTATAGTGTCATTTTCCGACGAAAGGGGGGTTCGAATGAACCTCCTTGTGCCTCCCTAGCTGAAGCTCAAGACACTATAAGGATGATGAATTTGTAGATGTGAGCATGACTAGACAAAATATCCAAGATTTCATGGATCTTTCAAGCAAAGTTAGCTGTTACCTAAAAGCCAAAATTCAATTTGACTTCCAAAATGCACCAGGAGTTTCCAAGAAAGCAGCCAAACACCCTTTTCATATCACAAAGAAAAAAACATAAAACAGAATGACCAATACATTCTTTACAAGCAAAGGGGTTAGGCAAATCAACAACATAGTTTCAAGACCTTTATCAAGAAGTTTATTACACGGTTCAAAGTTAGACAGGTACTTCAAAAGACTTGCGTGATATCAACAATGCCTAGACTACTTCCTTGACTTGAAATCTTAAGCATCTCAATTCCGATCTTCAGTGGTTTGAGACGGCCCCCGGTTCAAGTACCCCTTCTTCTACTCGAGCCTCGGCAGAGCGTTTTTGACCTGATTCATATTCTAAAGGACTCTTTCATATTGCACCGGTGCTAGAAAAGATTGGACTATTCCTCACTGAGACACCATAAATTCTTCAACTAGTAGATCACATTTTCTAAAGAAGAATCCTATTGTTAACTTCAAATGTCTTCCAAAAGCCTATTCTCCTTCCTCTTTCTACTTGTTCTTCTGTTTACGAGTTTTTCCGACACAACAGCTTGGATAAAATCTGGTTTCTGGTATGCTGGCAGTGAGTTTCCAGTACCTGAAATTCCTTCCACTATGTTCACACACCTTAAATTTGCCTTTGCATATATCAACACTTCAAGTTATGAGCTTTACATATCTCACTCTGATGAACCATACATCTCAACCTTCTCAGAAACTGTGAAGCAAAAGAATCCATCAGTTATCACACTTCTATCTATCTTGGGAGGAAGGGATATGTCCCCTGACTTTTTCGCTATGACTAGCGAGTTTTCTCGTAGAAAATCTTTCATCAAAACATCAATAAAAACCGCTCGACAATATGGATTTCAAGGACTGGATCTTTTTGGTGTCAACCCAAATACGGCTGCCAACATGACTAATATGAGAATATTCATTGAAGAGTGGCGGACAGCGATTAATTCTGAGTCTGCGAATTCATTGATCTTGACTATGGGATCATACTATTCACCAATGCTAGAAACAATGAACTATCCAGTAGATACAATTATCAGAAACTTTGATTGGGTTCATCTCTTAGCATATGACTATTACTTGCCTACAAAAGATAATTTCACAGGAGCGCATACAGCTTTATATGATCCAGCTAGCAAGCGTAATACAGACTATGGTATAAAAGAATGGATAAAGAAAGGATTACCAGCCAATAAAATAGTTCTAGGTTTAGCGTACCATGGCTTTGCATGGACACTTGTGAATCCAAATCATAACACGGTGGGTTCACCTGCAAGAGGTCTGGCAATAACACAAGATGGATCAATAAGCTATAGATACATCAAGCAATATATGAAAAGTTATGGAGCCATACCTGTGTATAACTCCACTTATGTTGTGAACTATGTGACTATTGGATCATTTTGGATTGGTTATGATGATGCCGAGGCTATCAGAACTAAAGTTTCTTATGCAAAGGATAAGGGGCTTCGCGGTTTTGCAGCATTCCAAATTCCCAGCGATGATGTCAATTGGGAGCTTTCAAAAGCAGGTAATCATAATCCCTGTAAAAAATCATTTATATCAACTAATGCATTTATCACAAATTGTAAATATGACAGTAACTTTATTTACAGCCTCGGACGAAGAAGAGGATCAAAGGGGAAGCAAGCGAAGGTTACTGGCAATTCTTCTGCCAACGATCGCCATCACCATTATCCTAATAAGTACAATTTTGTGTATCTTGAAAAAGAAAACTATAAGATCTGAAGGTAACTAATTCAACCCCTTGTCACTCTTTCTTTTAAAAAACTAATCAGAATATACTGGAACTTAAAAGATCTTATTTTTAATAACCGTGGTGTCCGGGCCAGCTTGCGCGCACCTCGACTAATTTCACGGGGTACCTACCACCTCCCACCTCCCACCAACAACAAGTATCGGGTGACTCTATCCACCAAGGCTAAGGCTAGGACAAACAGGAGGAAATCACCTAGTATTTTTTGCCTTTGCTTGGATTTGAATCTGAGACCTCATGGTTCTCAACCCACTTTGACCACTAAGCTACACCCTTGGATGCAGCTGGAACTTGAAAGTTTTCCTTTGATTATAGGTATCAGGGAATTGAATGAAAGAGCTATAGGCCGTAACATGAAAGTTTTCAGCTTTGATCAAATAAAAGAAGCTACAGACAGTTTCTCCATTAAGAACAAGATTGGAGAGGGAGGCTTTGGACCTGTTTACAAGGTATATTTAACCCAACTGTTAGTTTATCCTTTTACAGGTGTTTCAAATTTATATGTCTAGTGCTAGGCGGCCATGAGATCAGAGAATCCGAAGCATAAATATATCTGAAAATAGCTTTAGATGGTAAGTGGAAGGATAGTTTTGTGACGATTACTACTAAATATACTCCTTATTGTCCCAGGGAAGGTTAAGTGATGGGTGTGAAATTGCAGTAAAACGGCTTTCCAAATGCTCTAAGCAAGGAGTAGAAGAATTCCAGAATGAGGTCACACTTGCTTCAAAGTTACAGCATGTCAATGTTCTACAACTTCAGGGCTTTTGCATCGAAAGAGAAGAGAAGATACTGATTTATGAGTACATGCCAAATAAGAGTTTGGATTTCTACCTTTATGGTGCGTAACTCTTGCCTTATTATAGTTGACTAAAAAGGGAAAGGGCAGCCCGGTGCACTAAGCTTCTGTTATACGCGGGGTCCCCCGTCATACCACAAGAGTCTATTGTACGCAGCATTACCCTGTCTTTCTGCAAGAGGCTGTTTCCACTTGAACCCCTCCGAATCACATGGCAGCAACTTTATCAGTTACTCCAAGGCTCACCTTCCCTCTTTATAGTTGACTCTGATTGAATATTGTTTAAACTCACCACAAACTGGATAGCGCAACAGGAAAAAATAAATTTTATTCAAAACTTCCCAAAATGATATTAATTTCAAAAGGGGGTATTTTCATTTGTAATAAAGACTGTGGTACTAGTATTTCAGTAAGGCAAACAAAAGACAAACCACAACTTATTGGAAACTCTTTCAGACATAATATACTTTTTCTAGCTGTAGGAATTCATCATTCATCAAAGTTTCATGGTCAAGACTCAAGAGGGACTTCCTCCAACTTCTAGGAAAAGAAAACTTCAATATCCAGAAATGCATATACCTTCTGACACAGACACAGAAAACCTGCATATATGATATAACTCTTACATCATACATGCAGCATTTAGTCATCAAAATGTGTAATTGCACCTCAAATGGTAATCCAAGATCTTAAGGCACATGATCATATATATTCCACATGTCTAAGAATTGATTATCTATGCAGACCCAGTAAAAAGCATGCAGTTAGATTGGGAGATGCGGGTTCGTATTGTAGAAGGGGTTACTCAAGGACTTCTATACCTCCAAGAGTACTCAACATTCACAGTCATTCACAGAGACTTGAAAGCTAGCAACATTTTACTAGACGATGAGATGAAGCCGAAAATCTCAGATTTCGGTATAGCTAGACTTTTCCAGAAAGATGAAAAGGAAGCAAACACTGGAAGGATTGTTGGGACCTAGTACATATATCGACTCTTAACCATTATTACTTAATTAATACTCCTACTCCCTAACATTTCTCCTTGTGTTCTGTAGTGGTTGTGTTCCTCCAGAGTATGTTAAGCGAGGTGTATACTCTAGGAAATACGATGTTTACAGTTTTGGAGTTCTATTGTTGCAAATCATTGGCGGCAAGAAGAGTTCATGTGAATATGGTATCGAGAACGATCTGAATCTTCTTGAATACGTAAGTCTTATCTAACTTCGGAAAAAACTTTCTTTATCAATATACTGTTTCTTCTACACACACATCTCCATAATAGAAAATGGTAATAGTTCTAGTTCAGTGTCAAAAATCTCCATGTGTGGAAACTAACCTCATCTAATCAAACATTCAGGCATATGAACTTTGGCAAAAAGGCAATGGAGTGGATTTTATTGATCCGTCACTGCAAGATG
Source organism: Anisodus acutangulus (assembly GCA_029783415.1). Classification (NCBI taxonomy): domain Eukaryota; kingdom Viridiplantae; phylum Streptophyta; class Magnoliopsida; order Solanales; family Solanaceae; genus Anisodus; species Anisodus acutangulus. The sequence goes on along the minus strand of CM056493.1, from coordinate 54,807,738 downwards.
ATTTTCAAAGAGGTAAACAACTGAGATGCATGCAAGTTGCGCTATTGTGTGTACAAGAAAAATGGGAAGACCGACCATCCATGTTGGAGGTATACTCCATGCTCAAAAATGATAATGAGGTCTTGCCAAATCCTAAAGTTCCTGCCTTTTCCAAAAATAGAGACAATACCACACATGAGACTTTGGTCACACTTGACCTTACTTGTTCAGATAATAGTCTCACTATTTCCCAACTTATAGCCCGTTAACACTTCAAAGTTTCCGGGAGCATTTTAATCTCACAAATGGTCTTTTTGCCTCTGTTTCATTAAAGGTCTTGGGAATCCCATTATGGAAGTTCATGTTGTATACATCACCCATTCACAGTTAGCAACTTCTTTCATTATTTTATCTGAAGAAGGAAAATTGTTTCAAGTAGTGAATTGAAGTATGACGAACGTGGAGTCGCATTTGAGATTTCTTTCACCTATTTGGCAAAATTCATGAGTAATTATCCACTAGACACTAGATTTTTGTTTCCATAAAGTGGTCTAAACATGCACTCTATCTCTCTATATATATAGTACACACACATATTCAAGGAAAAACAAATCTAAAAGATGTTCCAAAGACTTACAAGTATTTCCATAAATCCATCTTCAAAGATGGATGCATGTCTTAGGCTCTAATTCTTCTACCATAGAACAAACATCAACCATTTACCCAGATTCTTGAAATTTGAACTAGCACATTTACAAAATCCGATTGGGAAAATAGCTTTTGGCAAAATTTGTTAAGAATATCAAACATGAAACTCTCGATTGAGGCAAGTTATAGTCTTTTGCAACCATTCAGGAAAATCACAAGAATCTTGTAGCTCAAAAGTTAAGCTCAAGGCAAGTTATAAATGGCTCTTTATACGATTAAGTGGAGAAGATTGCTTTGTCCATTCTTTATCTAGGTTTAGTGAAACTAACCTGGCTGTTTCAGATCAATTCTCTTCGTTTTCCATTTTTATGCTCCAATTCTCAGCCAAGTTGTACGAGAAGAGGCAAATCTGAACATCAATGAAGGGTCATTAGGTAAAAAAAAGGGCAGTTGGTGCACAAAAAATTCAAGAAATACACATGAATATAATTGCTAGAAAATTCTAGAGTCAAGTCCTAAGTGTGCATCTAAAAAGTGTCAAAATGAGTATAAGCTAAAGTGTGAGTGTCAAGTGTTGGTAAAAATAAAATAGTAAAAACTTGGTATTTATTGTGGTCAAGTTATAATGTTCAAGTCTTAGTGTAATTACTATCACAATAATAAAGTAATTACGTTTTTCACATGTTGTGGTGTCTAACAAGTGGTATCAGAGCCAGGTCGGTTCATACCAAAGAGTCGTTTGCTAAGTTTCTTAGAGTGTTCGTGTGTGGTTTAGTATTACAGAGCTTGTTGTCGAAATCAAGCTTTCTTGGTAAAAATAAAATTTTAGCCAAGACACGATGGATGACCTTCAAGTGGTCGGTGGAATCAAGAAACTTAACAATCAGAATTACAACACGTGATTGATGCATATGGAGGCATATCTCCAATGCCAAGACTTGTGGGAGATCGTTGGTGGAAATGAGGTCACACAACCAGAAGATGCAGCCGCTCTGAAGAAATGGAAGATTAGAGCTGGCAAAACCATGTTTGCGATTCGGACCACAGTTGAAGATGAAATGTTCGAGCACATCAGGCCGGCTAAGACACCGAAGGAAGCGTGGGATACTTTCGCAACATTGTTCACCAAGAAGAATGATACGAGACTGCAGCTTCTGGAGAACGAGCTTCTCTCTATCAGACAACGTGACATGACGATCAACCAATACTTTACCAAAGTAAAATTTCTTTGTCGCGAAATTTCTTCATTAGACTCTGCTGCTGGTATGTCAAACGCTAGAATTAGAAGAATTATTATTCATGGATTAATGCCATAATATAGAAATTTTATTGCCGCAATACAAGGTTCTCTTGTTGAATTAGAAAACTTGCTAGTTGACCAAGAAGCGTTGTGTCACGACCCAAACCGGAGGGCCGCGACTGGCACCCGGATCCCACCCGTCGGGTACCACCAAACGTACATTCAACACCTAATCACAATTATTTACCGACTAAGCCGAAAAAGATTATAGAGAATCTTAACCAGAAATCCAATTTTCATATATACATACCCATACCAAGGCCGACAAGGCCACACATGGCAACTAACCATAGGACACATGTCTACAAGCCTCTAAAAAATACATGACATCACAAGGACAGGACAGGACCTCGCCATACCCATATGCGGATGCAAAAATACTGTACCACGACCAACTACAACTCTGAAACAAATAGAGTGCTCCAACCTCAGCTGAACCAGCAACCTACTAGCGTGAACCGTCACCCTCTTTAACTGAACCTGCGGGTATAAAATGCAGCGTCCCCCGACAAAAGGGACGTCAGTACGATTGATGTATTGAGTATGTCAGGCATGAACAATAGTATAACAGGGATATAACAACAACTGAAACATGAACAATCGACCAATAGTACATATTTCTGAGGGTCCTAATACATATGCCTAAATATCATGCACAATGCGGTATACATATACATCGGCCCCATTGGGCATATTCCTTACCATTACAACCTTTGTGGGCATCATTTCATGTCGGCTTCTGTGGGCATAATATGTCTAAATGTCATGCACAATGTGGCAAATACATATATACTGGCCACACAAGGGCATCTTCCTCCCCACATCATATATATATATATATATATATATATATATATATATTCACACATGCTAGCCACACAAGCTTTATCATTATCATATCTCAGCTGATCAGGTGGTCTGCGTTTCCAGTTTCCCATCCTCAATATACGGTCTTGGGTAAAATATGAATGTAATGCAAATGAAAATGCATGAATCACAATAAAATATCCCGAATGACATAATTTTCTTGTACCTTCGGTTAACGCCGTAAATATTAACATCTTTTCCGTATGCCTTAATAAGGACTTAGGAACATATTTAGACATGCTTTTAACATAGGAATCAATAACATGAATATTCTTAGCTACTAGGAGTAGAATAAATTATGGAGCAATATCACAGTTATATTTCGTTATATGGAACATGCCAAAAGAAAGAAATAATTCGTCTTAACATACCTTAATTTAATTCTCAAACGACTAGACAATTACGTTGTTGCTCGCGTCCCCTTCCTTAGAACAATTTGTCCAAAACTTACTGTTTTCTAGAAATATTGATGTCCAAACGATATACTCAAGGTAGGAGTATACTATGTTGCTGCTACGTTGGTCTCAAATCTAATATGCTCTCAATTGAAAGATGTTGCTTAAAGAAAATGAATTGCATATTACTGTTGTTGACACCCAATTTTGTCCCATCTTTTATGATTTTATTCGTAATTTTTAATATTTTGACACTTTTAAAATAATTTTAAAATATAGGCATATATGTGTGCATCTTCGTATTATTATTATTATTCGCATATTTTATATCATTTGCACTTTATAATAATCATAAGTTATCCGAAAATTCTATGTTATTTATTCTCGCAAAATTGCATCGCATTTACATTTTTTTAAGCATTAAACATTTACTTAAATATTATATTTTTATCACATCGTTACGCTATTTTAAATAATTCACATCTTTTACAAAAAATAAATATATATATATATATATAAATATGTTTTAATATTAAACCCCTTTTATATTTTTCAATTCCTAACCCAAAACAATTCCTACCCAACCCAAACTAAAACCCATTTTCGTCAAGCCCAATCCCAAAATAAACTCCCAATTCCCACAACCCAACTCACTGGCCCAACAACCATTCACCCCTTTATTTCCCTCAATTCCCACAACCCACAACCAAAGCCCAATTCCACTTTCCCTTTGTTTTCCTTTCAACCCTCACCAAATCTCCCAAACCCATTCCTTACCCTGTGCCCAACCGAAACCCCACTGCCCAACCCCCCTAAACCTACCCAACCCCCAAATCCCTTTTATTCTACACCTTACCCCTTCTTCTTATTCCCAAAAACAAAACCCAAAAAAACCAAACCAAAAAAACCTAAAGCCCCTAACCTTCAATCACCCGCCATCCTACCCCCACGCCGCCACCCTACACCCCTACACCCCCTCTCACATCGCCAAGCCTACCTCGACACCGCCAAACCCATCACCTCACCAACACACCCCCCAAAATCCTCAACACATGCCCCAAAAAATCAGATTTTGTCCCCTTTATTTTGAAATTCAAATTCATTTTTAGGGGGGTATGAGGGGGGTTGAACGTTGAGATTCGAACCTATAAAACCCCCCTTTTTGCATCTGTTGGGGAGGAGGGGTTTTCGGAGAAAAATGTTCTTTTTTTTTAGGGGTTTTTAATTCGATTTTGAGTTTGAAATTTAGGTTTAAGTTTTGGTGGTATTGTATTTGTTTGTGTTGCTCTTCACTAAAAAATCCGAAATCTTCTTAAGAACACTTCTTTGTTCTTGCATGTGTTCTTCAACTTAAAGATTCCGAAAATATAGGTCGAAAATTATTGGTTTTTGGTGTTGAAGAATCTGAATTTTTAGCTATTTTCTTTGTTTTTTTGTTAGATTAGAGTCCTTTGCCGGGTCAGTCAACTTCTTGGTCGGGTCCAAACATCCGAAAATCAGAAAAAACAGAGTCTCATTTCCAGAAAAATCAGAATTCAAAAATTCTACAACAAATCGGAATTCCAACATTTCCTCAGCGGATTCGACGATTCAAAACACGCCTCGGTTAAGCTACCTAAAAGGTTAGACTCGTTCCAATTCTTCTATATTTCTTAAAGTTTATTTGATTGTGTGTTTATGCTTGATTTAGTATGATATTTTGCTAAATAATGTAGTCTTGATTAATTGATATGATAATGAGACGTTTTGTATATACGTCGTTGGATTTCTGATGTTGATATGTGATAGATGATATTGCCTCAATGTGTTGGTTTGCTAATTATTGTCATTAGCTTTAGTAAGGCATCTTGGGTTCATTATTAAGTGCAATACGGATAATGTAAGATTAATCGTGTTTGAAAGAGCTACGACGTGATTAAATATTCTTAGGACACTTAACGATTTGTTGATATTCAAAATTATTGTATGTTGTAGTTTGGTCGCTGCCTTTAAATCAAACAAATGAGCATACTTTAATTGATTCAAATGACGATATTTACATGTTATATTCTAGATTAATATGTGCAATTTTAAAAGGAATATATTATCCATGTTTAATATAATAGTATGGCGTTTAGTTTAAGTTTATGAATGTTATGCTTCTTTAAGAATTAAGATTAGTCCAACGGAATTTATTATGTATGTATACATAATTTATACATTGGTCTTCCTTGCCTCTTTTATTTTTGTTTAAATTTAGAACCGGTTGTGTTATCATATAGTCTTTCTTCGGCTACTTTAATGTGCCAAAATCTGAAAAAAATAATGTCTTAAGTATATGTAGAATAGAAGGCCATGAATATTCATTCCTATGTACATTTAATGTTGTATATTTCGTGTATGTATGTATTAGGAATATTCATGTGTTGATATTTTCGTTCCGTCTACTAATCCTTTTCTTTTTCTTTTATTTACATAAAATGCATCGGGAGTAACGAAGAGTCTCGTTATGAGACTCATCATGACTTCGTCCAAAATGAAGAACCACATTCACATTCCTTGCATTCTCCGGCCTCGGAATTTCTACACAAATAGGGCGGGATGACATCATCATCCTCCCTAGTTTCCTCTTTTATTATTATTCTTTAATTTAGATTATTTCTATTCTTGGGCATGTAATAATTATTTTAATGCTTGTGTGATTGTTAGAATGCTTAGAATAATTAGGCGCGAATAGATGAATGAATAGGATAGTCTAACCGCCAGTTAGTTTATTTCTTAGGATCGTTTGAAATTGGAAACCAACCGCTAGCTTTATTTGTTTAGGACCGTCTTGTGTGTTCCAAACTTAGCCTCTAGTTACTTTGTTCTATTTTTTAGGTTCGTTGTGCATGCTTTAATATCTTTCAAAAATAATTTGGCTATCTATTATTCATTTTCTTTAATCCTAAAAAATAAGGTTTGCATTCTATCATATTTGCAACCTTGAAAGATTTTTTTGCTTCTTTTATTATTCAATTGCCAAATATGTATTTTTCTATAAAAAATATAACTTCCCGGCAATGATGAGGCTTAAATTTTTATCCGAGATCAACATGTTTAGTAGGCGAGGTGACTAAAATAACCAACAAGTTATATATTCGCAGCCACGACGTGATTATAGTGATCTTTTCTATTTCACCCGAGAGACCGACACGTTTAGTAGGCGAGGCAATCAAAATAAACTACATTAGTCATATGTTTGCAGCCACGACGTGATTGGAATGTTCTTTTCAAAATTTAAGTCTGAGCCCTCCGCGATCAAAACATTCACTGTTTTGAATACGGATATGAAGTTATTTGTACTTAACTGTTTCTAACCGTTTGTTCTTGACAGCTTGCAGGGATTAAAGTAAATAACGACAATTATTCCTCGGAGTTTACTTATTTTATTTCTTTCTTTTAATTCAGCTTTTATCCCGCTTGTATTGTAATATTATTTATCGCACTTATGTAACTATTGAAATGCTTAGAATAGGCAAACTTAGGAATAATTCATAGGGTAGTTTAAGATTTGAAATCCGTCGCTAGCTTATTTATTTGTAGGCTCGCAAACTTAGAAATCCTTCGCTAGTTACTTATTTTAGGCTCGTCACGCGTATTCAAGATTTTCAAAACAACTTTTGTCATCTTTTATTTGCTTTATTAATCATACCGAATAAGTTTATCTTTTGTCAATTTACAATTCAATGATTCCCAAAATTTTACTTCTTTGGCATTATAAATAAATTGTTTTACTATCAATTGTCAAATACATATTTATCCAACTCTACATGTATTTCTCTTTAGATATCATATAAATGCATATTTTGAAAAATCTCTACATTTATCTATCTTTTAAAATACATCCTCTTTTAAATTATTTGCAAACATCTTTTAACTTCATGCTTCAAACATGCATTTTTTCTAGTAATAATTAACCTGAGTTTGACCGGATAACCGCAAGTTAGCGGATCTTAAAGGATGCCTAACCCCTTCCCTTTAGGATAATCAAGAACCCTTACCTAGAATCTCACTAGTTTCGCAGACATTAAAATTGGAGTTACATTGCAGCACTTAGTTTAATATTTAGGTGTCCTAATTCACCGTAAAAATAATTAGGTGGCGACTCCTCAATCCTTTACCCAGGAATCACTGAACACGTCCGTGCTCTGCTTTGACCCGAGCAGGTCAAAATAGGGCGCGACAGCATGGCGACTCTGCTGGGGATAAATCAGGTTCTTAACCATAGCAAAATCATGTTAATTATTATTGCACTTTACTTTTGCTCTTTATTTGATTTAATGCTTTGATTTGTTTCCTTTGTGAAATTTTGCGTGCATAAACTGCTTTAATTATTATATTCTTACTGCTTTCCTTAAATTGGCATTCCGCTCATATTTCTTCCACTCTGGAAAATTGACACTATCACACACTACACGCGAGGTGTGTTTTGCGCACCCGCAAATTTCTTTCAATCTACCAAATTTTAGGAGAGTTGGCGTATGCGCGGAGTGACCGGACCATCCGGTGGCCGCGTAGCCTTCTCACTCGAGTAGTCCGCTCGGGAACCTTGTGTCTAGTCAGCCAAATCTTAGAAAATTTAGGATAGAGCTATACCACCCTTTATTTTAAGTCATGCATGCATACACCTTAGGTGGGTCGATCCTTGGTATCAACTCCACAATTAAGAAATCCGCCAAAGATGTCTACGGGTCTCACAACCCAACGACCAATCATCATATTATGTGGAGCGTGATAAGGAGAGACTAATCCAAGACTAATCATGACATGCTGAAATTGGAAAATGTACATTCATTTTGTCTCATTTCCGACAAAGCATTGCAGTTTAGCAGCTTGGATCAAATCTGTCGTAATCCCGCATATCTGGCGTTTAGGCCCACCTCCGGCATAAGGGAGGCCCCATGCATATTAGGATGCGCATTTAATTGCCTTACAATCATTTTGTTGTTTTCTCCTGCTTTTTCACTATGTGCATATTATTTAAAGCGATAATTACTCGCCCTATACTAACTTGGTTTTCGTCATTTTTTTTAGAAGGTTTATTTTTTCTAAATTATTCTTCCCAAAGGTTGATTTGCGTTGACTTAAACTGGCGGATCATCCCTACTTCACGAGGTCAAAGGCACAATCCTTCAGCAAAATGACTGATTCAGATGCATCCGAACAGACTGACCTGGAACTTATCACTCTTTCCAGAGATGAACCAGAGGCTTCGGAAAATAGAAATGCTACCGTCAAGAAAATACATCGCCCAACTGTTACAACAGATAGCGACCATCCAGACTGAGATAGAACGGCTCCAAAATCTCACCAACCTGTCCATTAGCGCCAATACCCCACTCCCTGAACAAGGGACGAATGCAACTGCACCGCAAACTTTTTCATCTCCTGAAGCGCCATTTCCCCAAAACCTCCCCAAAAATTCGCTACCAAACAAAACCGATCCACAGCGCACTAACCCGCAAGCTAGTCCACAACAAAGCCCGCTACAAAATGACCCTACAACTCCACATACCCAAATTAACCCACTCATCCAAAACACCTCTTCCATGCAAAATCACCAAGCAGGCCAACACATATTGATGGCACACGTCGCTGATCCCAACGAACAGCACGTGCCACCAGTATATGCAACGGAAGCTCAACCTTTTACAACCACAGTACCAAACATGACTCTTCAGGAAATTGGCCAGTGTGAAGAAATGGACAGCGGTGAGGATCGAGCCGTGAAAGTGTGGCGAGAGAGATTCATAGCCTGAAAGAAGCATTCAAGAATATCCAAACCAGCAAGGAGCATGAAGGACTCGAGTACGAAGATTTGTGCATGCATCCCGACATTGAATTGCCTGTCGGATATAAAATGCCAAAATTTGACTTGTTTGATGGGAAAGGAAATCCTTACTCTCATTTGAAATCGTACTGCGACAAACTGATTGGGGTAGGTAAAAATCGTGCCATCATAATGAAGGTGTTCGTAAGGAGTTTGACAGAGAAGCACTAGACCGGTACACAAGCCAGGACCCGCGAAAATGGCATGACTGGGGCACAATAGCACGTGATTTCGTGGATAGGTTCAGATTTAACACCACACGCTTTGGATAGATTTTATTTGATGAAGTTGGAGAAAAAGTCCACGAGACCTTCAGAGAATATGCCATGAAGTGGAGGCGAAGCGACAAAAGTTCAACCCAGATAACGGGAAGTGAAATGGCCACTCTCTTTGTACAATCTTTGAAAGATGCGACATACTATGAAAGAATGATAAGCGTCATAGGACGAAGTTTCTCTGAAGTCGTAAGGATGGGAGAGTTCATAGAAGAAGGTATCAAAAGCGGGAGAATTGCAAACTTGGTAGCGTTGCAAGCAACGAGTGAGGCAATCGATCGGACTCATTTGGGGAATAATAAAGAATAAGAGGGACGGAGTGTCGCCTGTCATGACGGTCCAGAAACATAGGCCAAATCAAATGTCAAATTACCAAAGGTCATCACCTCAGCCTCCCTACTACAATCAAAACAACCAAAGTGCTCAGCTTTCCTATTATAGCCCCTACGTCCAAAGCCCTCAAACTTATTATCAATACCCACCTGGTCCCTACCCTGTCTACCATACCCAGCCAATATATAGCCTGCCTCGAGCACCTGTCTATCCAAATCCCTCGCAATATCAGACCGCATACTTACCTCAGCCACGAGTCCATCTACCAAACGCACCCAGACCCCGCGCAAAACACGAAAGAAAGCCAGCTAAAACCTATACACCTTTAGCCGAACCTCGAGCCCAGTTGTATGAACGACTGAGAACCGCAGGAATACTCCAGCCTATCCAAGGAAATGTCCCCAATCCTGTTCCAAAATGGCACGATAAGACTAAGCATTGTGTATACCACTCGGGAATCCCTGGGCACGACACTGAAAATTGCTATGCCCTCAGAGATAAAATTGAGGCATTAATCAAAGAAGGAGTTATCCAACTGAAAGGACCTTCCTCTAATGTAAATGATAACCCTTTGCCAGATCATGACAATGCCAATGTGAACATGATTATTGTTGATGAAGAACACAATTTGGAAGGGACTATTGTGCCAGTCCGGAGAAAGGAAAATGTTGAATCACCGGCCTCTATCACCCCTATGATTACAGTCCAGTTAAGGGTACCGTTGGGAGTAGAAGTACTTCCTCCAAAGTCGCGGATCATGGCACCATCTTTTCTTGAAAAAGTTTTATCAACCAATCTCCGAAGAAAGATAGATGCTCATTTACCAAAGCATGTTCCACCTCTGAGTCAGTCATTCGTCAAAGCATGCGCCGCTCAGGAATCAAATGAGGACAATGCAGCCAACCTCGTGAAGGGATTCAAAAGATTTTTCATTGCTGAAAAAGAAGCAAAAAGCAATATGATTCTCGGTGATTACGCTAGAGACTCAACCAGTTGGGATGCAGAGCAAGGAGATGTTTTGCGAAAATTGGACATGTGCCCTGGCCTTGTTTCTCCCAGAAACTAGTTAACTGCATTAATATTTAATGAAACAATGCGATTCAGATTGAGGCCTGAATCACATATATGCATTTAATGTGTTTTGCCTCTACCTTTTGAAAGCTTAAAATGACAAATTTGCATTGCTTTTGCTATTATAAAATATGTTTTGTTCAAAAATTCTCTTTTCTTTTTTCATCATGCAAACTAATTTGTCGGCAGTATGTGACATTTAATGAAACAAGCAAACAAGGTCCCAAACAAGCAAGGCTTCGAAGAATATAAGGAAGACTCCCAAACGGAAGAATTGGGGCATTTTTGGAATAAGACAAAGCCAGATTAGGATGAAACATCAAGATGGTTAATAGTTACAAGCATTGGCACGGACGTTTGCCATTTGTACTCTTAGGCAACTGCACTACAATCTGAACTTCTACTAGGGCAATGCTATACCTTTCGAAGCCGAGTGGATACAAAATCATATACTAAGAGACTGATTGATGAAAAGCAGATGGACGCAGTTGTCCCGGGCAACCTTATCAGAATAGAGTGGCCAAAAACCATCAATGCAGATGTAGTGAAGACATACCATATCTAAGAATAGTTATTCTCTATGTAATACTTTTCTATGTTGTAAAAATTGCGCTCCCAGGCGGGATACGCAAAGAACCCATGTCGGGTTCCCTTTCCTAGATTGCAAATTTCCCCAGAAACACTTTTGCTTAACCTGAACTACGTTATGACCTGATTCCCTCGGCGGGATACGTAGGCGGCCACATCGGCTTCGGTCCCATCTTTAGAAAAACCTTACAATCCTCTTTGCTTGTAATGAACTACGTCACGACCTGATTCCCTCATGGGGATACGTAGGCGGCCTAAATCGGCTTCGGTCCCACCATTAGGAAATATTTTCTCCTTTATCTCACAAAAGATAAAATGCACCCATCTAATCACCCTGATAGGACATGCAAGCAACCCAGACAAGACTCGGTTGTCCGTTCGAAAGTTCATCATACTCACATATCGGAAACTGGGGCATTATTAAGGGATCATTGCCAGAGGACGCCGATAAACATGGAAAATCATCGGCAAACTAAGTCTTCAGCCAGAAGAATTTTGGATAAGACGTTTGCTTTGTTTCACCGCATGTCACTACTCGACAGACATTTACATATATGCATACTTTCTTATAAGCAATTTATTTTTAACAAATATTTTCATTAGAGTTTGACAAGATTTTTTTTTAATCTGCATACTTTCTTATAAGCAAATTATTTTCAACAAATATTCTCATTAGAGTTCGACAAGAACTTTTTAATGATAAGCATACTTTCTTATAAATAAATTATTTTCAACAAATGTTTTCATTAACGGTTAGCCAGGACTGGGAACCAGACAGGGGTTACAGGTTCGAATCAGCAGGACATGCAGCTATCAAGAGCCAAAGCTATAAAGTCAACGCGAATCAACCGCCCCTTCCCCAAACTCACAAATTTTCTTTGAGTACAGGTTCTTCAAAGTTGAAAAGCAGTGAAGCCACATGACTTATGATCAATTCCCCAAAGAAGTTCTGCGCGGCAACTCACTACAAGGATTACGCTCCTGTGTTGCATTTATACGAAGACATCATCTTGACCTACAGGTCCCGACTATTATGTCTGCGCAAAGATGTTATTTCAAATCACAAGGAACGACAACACGGCAAACTCGACGGCAAAGACGTCGCGTCACAGTATCGCCCGTGCCAGGACGACATTTCTAGTCACAGTCCACATGAGTTTGGATCGGCAAAGATTCGGACAACGTGGAACCCTATTACGACAAGCGGCGACAAGGACGTCACTTACATCTCTTACAACCGGACAACATTACAACAACGTCCACGACGTTACTGCAGCACAACAAATATCTTTTACAGCATTACAACGACGTCAACAGCATTACAATGACGTCTTCAACGCAGCAGCTATCTTTTACAGCATTACAACAACGTCATTGACTTTACTGCAGCACATCAACTATCTTTACAGCATTACAACAACGTCATTGACGTTACGGCAGCACGATAACTATTCTTTACAACAAAAACAACATCAACGTCTATGCAACGACGACATCATCAACGTCTATACAATGACGACATCAGCAAAGTCTATACAACGACGACATCATCAACGTCTATGCAACGACGAGATCATCAACGTCTATACAACGACGACATCAGCAAAGTCTATACAACGACGACATCATCAACGTCTATGCAACGACGACATCATCAACGTCTATACAACGACGACATCAGCAAAGTCTATGCAACGACGACATCATCAACGTCTATGCAACGACGACATCATCAATGTCTATACAACGACGACATCAGCAAAGTCTATACAACAGCGACGTCAACAACATTACAACGACGTCTTCAACACTACACGTCGATCCAACGACGTCATTTCAGGCGCCCACCTCATAATACGGGTATTTTAATTTCAGTCAGGCGCCCACCTCATAATACGGGTATTTTAATTTCAGTCAGGCGCCCACCTTATAACAAGGGAATTTTAATTTCAGTCAGGCGCCCACCTTATAACAAGGGAATTTTAATTTCAGTCAGGCGCCCACCTTATAACAAGGGAATTTTAATTTTGTTCGGCACGTTATAACAAGGAATTTTAATTTCACCAGCGCCCACCTTATAACAAGGAATTTTAATTTCAACAGCCCACCTTATAACAAGGAATTTTAATTTCACCAAAGCCCACCTTATAACAAGGAATTTTAATTTCACCAGCGCCCACCTTATAACAAGGAATTTTAATTTCGGTCAGGCGCCCACCTTATAACGAGGGTATTTTAATTTCAGTCAGGCGCCCACCTTATAACAAGGGAATTTTAATTTCAGTCAGACGCCCACCTCCTAATGCGGGTATTTCCAAGTTATTTTCTCTACAATATTTTCTCGTGATTTATACACTAATTATATCTTAAGCTTTAGTTCGCAGGAGTTTTCAATTTGCGTGAACTTCATCACAAAGATCGCTACAGAACTTCATCACAGCGTGGGACTATCTCTTACAAATAACCGAGGCAATTTGGTCAACGACCTACTTGACGTCGATCCGCTCTTTTCCATTAGTTTCTCACATCTGCGACGGTGTCATCCTAGGTCGACACTGGGCATTGTTTCTTGAATGTGCACCATCTTTTTCAACTTCTCCCAGGATTCTATTTCTTACCATGCGATCCAGATGATCGGGACAAAATTAACTACTCAGTCAACTTCTTTGGCCGAAAACTCTTTCATCGTCTCCGCCCAAAGAGGGCATCTGCTGACACCCAATTTTGTCCCATCTTTTATGATTTTATTCGTAATTTTTAATATTTTGACACTTTTAAAATAATTTTAAAATATAGGCATATATGTGTGCATCTTCGTATTATTATTATTATTCGCATATTTTATATCATTTGCACTTTATAATAATCATAAGTTATCCGAAAATTCTATGTTATTTATTCTCGCAAAATTGCATCGCATTTACATTTTTTTAAGCATTAAACATTTCGCAAATATTATATTTTTATCACATCGTTACGCTATTTTAAATAATTCACATCTTTTACAAAAAAAAATAAATATATATATATATATATAAATATGTTTTAATATTAAACCCCTTTTATATTTTTCAATTCCTAACCCAAAACAATTCCTACCCAACCCAAACTAAAACCCATTTTCGTCCAAGCCCAATCCCAAAATAAACTCCCAATTCCCACAACCCAACTCGGCTGGCCCAACAACCATTCACCCCTTTATTTCCCTCAATTCCCACAACCCACAACCAAAGCCCAATTCCCTTTCCCTTTGTTTTTTCCTTTCAACCCCTCAGCCCAAATCTCCCAAACCCATTCCCTTACCCCTGTGCCCAACCGAAACCCCACTGCCCAACCCCTAAACCGGCCCAACCCCCAAATCCCTTTTATTCTACACCTTACCCCTTCTTCTTATTCCCAAAAACAAAACCCAAAAAAACCAAACCAAAAAAACCTAAAGCCCCTAACCTTCAATCAGCCGCCATCCCTACCCCCCACGCCGCCACCCTACACCCCTACACCCCCGCCCTCACGCCGCCAAGACCCTACCCTGACACCGCCAAACCCATCACCTCACCAACACACCCCCCAAAATCCTCAACACATGCCCCAAAAAATCAGATTTTGTCCCCTTTATTTTGAAATTCAAATTCATTTTTAGGGGAGTATGAGGGGGGTTGAACGTTGAGATTTGAACCTATAAAACCCCCCTTTTTGCATCTGTTGGGGAGGGGGGTTTCGGAGAAAAATGTTCTTTTTTTGAGGGGTTTTTAATTCGATTTGGAGTTTGAAATTTAGGTTTAAGTTTTGGTGGTATTGTATTTGTTTGTGTTGCTCTTCACTAAAAAAATCCGAAATCTTCTTAAGAACACTTCTTTGTTCTTGCATGTGTTCTTCAACTTAAAGATTCCGAAAATATAGGTCGAAAATTATTGGTTTTTGGTGTTGAAGAATCTGAATTTTTAGCTATTTTTACTGTTTTTTTTGTTCCGGGTCGGGTCACTGCCGGGTCGGGTCACTGCCGGGTCGGGTTCAAACATCCGAAAATCAGAAAAACAGAGTCTCATTTCCAGAAAAAATCAGAATTCAAAAAATCTACAACAAATCAGAATTCCAACATTTCCGAGCGGATTCGACGATTCAAAACACGCCTCGGTTCGCTACCCGGAAAAGGTTAGACTCGTTCCAATTCTTCTATATTTCTTAAAGTTTATTTGATTGTGTGTTTATGCTTGATTTAGTATGATATTTTGCTAAATAATGTAGTCTTGATTAATTGATATGATAATGAGACGTTTTGTATATACGTCGTTGGATTTCTGATGTTGATATGTGATAGATGATATTGCCTCAATGTGTTGGTTTGCTAATTATTGTCATTAGCTTTAGTAAGGCATCTTGGGTTCATTATTAAGTGCAATACGGATAATGTAAGATTAATACGTGTTTGAAAGAGCTACGACGTGATTAAATATTCTTAGGACACTTAACGATTTGTTGATATTCAAAATTATTGTATGTTGTAGTTTGGTCGCTGCCTTTAAATCAAACAAATGAGCATACTTTAATTGATTCAAATGACGATATTTACATGTTATATTCTAGATTAATATGTGCAATTTTAAAAGGAATATATTATCCATGTTTAATATAATAGTATGTGCGTTTAGTTTAAGTTTATGAATGTTATGCTTCTTTAAGAATTAAGATTAGTCCAACGGAATTTATTATGTATGTATACATAATTTATACATTGGTCTTCCTTGCCTCTTTTATTTTTGTTTAAATTTAGAACCGGTTGTGTTATCATATAGTCTTTCTTCGGCTACTTTAATGTGCCAAAATCTGAAAAAAATAATGTCTTAAGTATATGTAGAATAGAAGGCCATGAATATTCATTACTATGTACATTTAATGTTGTATATTTCGTGTATGTATGTATTAGGAATATTCATGTGTTGATATTTTCGTTCCGTCTACTAATCCTTTTCTTTTTCTTTTTCTTTTATTTACATAAAATGCATCGGGAGTAACGAAGAGTCTCGTTATGAGACTCATCATGACTTCGTCCAAAATGAAGAACCACATTCACATTCCTTGCATTCTCCGGCCTCGGAATTTCTACACAAATAGGGCGGGATGACATCATCATCCTCCCTAGTTTCCTCTTTTATTATTATTCTTTAATTTCGTTATTTCTATTCTTGGGCATGTAATAATTATTTTAATGCTTGTGTGATTGTTAGAATGCTTAGAATAATTAGGCCGCGAATAGATGAATGAATAGGATAGTCTAACTCACAAGTTAGTTTATTTCTTAGGATCGTTTGAAATTGGAAACCAACCGCTAGCTTTATTTGTTTAGGACCGTCTTGTGTGTTCCAAACTTAGCCTCTAGTTACTTTGTTCTATTTTTTAGGTTCGTTGTGCATGCTTTAATATCTTTCAAAAATAATTTGGCTATCTATTATTCATTTTCTTTAATCCTAAAAAATAAGGTTTGCATTCTATCATATTTGCAACCTTGAAAGATTTTTTTTTTTTGCTTCTTTTATTATTCAATTGCCAAATATGTATTTTTCTATAAAAAATATAACTTCGGGGCAATGATGAGGCTTAAATTTTTATCCGAGATCAACATGTTTAGTAGGCGAGGTGACTAAAATAACCAACAAGTTATATATTCGCAGCCACGACGTGATTATAGTGATCTTTTCTATTTCACCCGAGAGACCGACACGTTTAGTAGGCGAGGCAATCAAAATAAACTACATTAGTCATATGTTTGCAGCCACGACGTGATTGGAATGTTCTTTTCAAAATTTAAGTCTGAGCCCTCCGCGATCAAAACATTCACTGTTTTGAATACGGATATGAAGTTATTTGTACTTAACTGTTTCTAACCGTTTGTTCTTGACAGCTTGCGGGATTAAAGTAAATAACGACAATTATTCCTCGGAGTTTACTTATTTTATTTCTTTCTTTTAATTCAGCTTTTATCCCGCTTGTATTGTAATATTATTTATCGCACTTATGTAACTATTGAAATGCTTAGAATAGGCAAACTTAGGAATAATTCATAGGGTAGTTTAAGATTTGAAACCCGTCGCTAGCTTATTTATTTGTAGGCTCGCAAACTTAGAAATCCTTCGCTAGTTACTTATTTTAGGCTCGTCACGCGTATTCAAGATTTTCAAAACAACTTTTGTCATCTTTTATTTGCTTTATTAATCATACCGAATAAGTTTATCTTTTGTCAATTTACAATTCAATGATTCCCAAAATTTTACTTCTTTGGCATTATAAATAAATTGTTTTACTATCAATTGTCAAATACATATTTATCCAACTCTACATGTATTTCTCTTTAGATATCATATAAATGCATATTTTGAAAAATCTCTACATTTATCTATCTTTTAAAATACATCCTCTTTTAAATTATTTGCAAACATCTTTTAACTTCATGCTTCAAACATGCATTTTTTCTAGTAATAATTAACCTGAGTTTGACCGGATAACCGCAAGTTAGCGGATCTTAAAGGATGCCTAACCCCTTCCCTTTAGGATAATCAAGAACCCTTACCTAGAATCTCACTAGTTTCGCAGACATTAAAATTGGAGTTACATTGCAGCACTTAGTTTAATATTTAGGTGTCCTAATTCACCGTAAAAATAATTAGGTGGCGACTCCTCAATCCTTTACCCAGGAATCACTGAACACGTCCGTGCTCTGCTTTGACCCGAGCAGGTCAAAATAGGCGCGACAACTGTTTTATTACAAAATGAAATGGGTGGAAAGTGATTCACTATTAGCTTAGTTGGAGAAGTAAATGAAAGTGGAATAAGAAGTATGCTGCTCTCTGTTTTTCGGTCCTCCCCAAATTCTCAGAACAAATCAAAATAAAAGTCCCCCTTGAAAGATGCTTTTAGATTAGCATTTAATGCATGTCATCATTTGGTCCCCCACCCAAATTATTCTCAACGGTGGGGAGCTTTAACCAACGACACATGCCCCATTCATGCAATCTAATTAATTAATTAAGTGACCTGTCTCCGTATAATTTATCAATCACACACATAATTAATTATGTGATCCCAATTCACTTAAACCTTGATAACTTATAAGACCTTCATATACTCAATGTCATAATTTCCTAATATGTCACTAGTCCATAACCTCTTTGTGCACGCACCAAATTTATTTAATTTTCCGTCGTCACACTTACCACGTCCAAAATTATTTCGGGGTTTTATCATTTTATATGCTAAACTCATTATTAGCATACATAAATATGATCCAAAATTTTCCCAATGCTCGGGTCTATTTGCACACGCCTAGCGATTTTATATACGCCTAGCGATTTTACATACGCATAGTGATTCAAACCGTGACCCGAAAGTACGGAATATTACACGTTGGCTAAGCAAATATCTGGAGTCTCATTAAAGAGTGACAAAGAAGCACTCTATAACGGTGATAAGAAAGGTCAATCCCGACCAAATGCTAGTAGAAATTCTAGAAAACATGATGACAAGGATAATTATCATGGAAGCTCCCAAACAGGGGGAACTCAAAAGAAAGATAACCGGGGTAGCCAGTCAAAGAATAATAATAAGCTTGATGGGAAATGCTATAACTGTGAGAAGAAGGGCCACATAGGTAAAAATTGTTGATTAAAAAAGAACACTGCAGAAAGCAATGCAACCACATCAAATGCAGGAAAAACAAGTGATGAAGAGTGGGACGCTGAAGAATCTTTCGCCGTGGAGGAAGAAGAATTAGCTCTGGCAGTTACCGTTCCTGGAATGATCGACTACAATAATGGTTGGATAGTCGACTCTGGCTGCTCAAATCATATGACAGGAGATAAAGAGAAGCTACAGAACATGACCGAGTACAAAGGTAGTAGTGTGGTGGTGACAACCAACAACTCAAGACTACCAATCGCTCACGTAGAAAAAACAACAATCATGTCGAGATTCAGTACGAAAGAGGTTCCCTCCAAGATGTCTACCATGTACCTGGGATGAAGAAAAACTTACTATCAGTAGCGCAACTTACGGCATCAGGCCACAATGTCGTATTCAGACCTCAAGATGTCAAGATCTATCAAGATCTTGAAATCTCTGGAACACCGATGATGAGAGGACGACGTTTAGAGTTTGTCTATGTAATGTTAGCAGAGTCAACTTATGTAAAAAAGACTCGAAAGAATGAAATAAATGATTTGTGGCATGCAAGACTTGGACATGTAAGTTATCACAAATTCAAGGTGATGATGAAGAAATCTATGTTGAATGGTCTTCCTCAACTCGAGGTCAGAACAGAGACCGTTTGTGCAGGCTGCCAATACGGTAAGGCGCATCAATTACCGTATGCAGACTCAAAGTTCAAAGCTAAAGCACCATTGGAGCTGGTCCATTCTGACGTATTCGAGTGAGTCAAGAAATCATCAAACAGTTGCATGCAATACATGGTTACATTCATTGATGACTTCTCACGATACTATGGGTTTTCTTTCTAAAAGATAAATCTGAAACTTTTTCAAA
The DNA here is from genome assembly GCA_029783415.1 of Anisodus acutangulus. NCBI lineage: Eukaryota > Viridiplantae > Streptophyta > Magnoliopsida > Solanales > Solanaceae > Anisodus > Anisodus acutangulus. The sequence goes on along the minus strand of CM056493.1, from coordinate 54,787,899 downwards.
ATTTAAAGAGTTCAATAAAATAGCGGAAGGAGAACTCGGCAAGAAAATCCAATGCCTCCGAACAGATAACGGAGATGAATATACATTAGATGAGTTCTCCCAGTACCTACGAGAATGTCGCATACACCATCAATTCAAATGTGCAAATACGCCACAACAGAATGGAGTAGCTGAGAGGAAGAATCGGTACCTTACAGAGATATGTCAAAGCATGCTACATTCGAAGAATGTTCCAGGAAGATTTTGGGCAGAAGGTATGAAAACAACAACTCGTGTCATCAATAGACTTCCTCAAGCGAAGTTAGGGTTCGTTTCACCCTATGAAAAACTGTGGGGTAGTAAACCTGCAGTAAGTCACTTTCAAGTATTTGGCTCTGTGTGCTACGTATTTGTGCCAAGTCATCTACGTAGCAAATTTGATAAAAAAGGCGATACAGTGTATCTCTGTGGGATACGATAGCCAAAGGAAAGGGTGGAAATGCTGCGACCCAACAACTGAAAAGTGTTATATATCAAGAAATGTGGTATTCGATGAGGCAGCATCATGGTGGTCACCTCAAAAGGAAGAGTTACCAGATTCCAAAGAAATAGAAGACAATTTGCAAAAGAAGATGGAGGAGCAAATTGTTGAAGTACATCTAAGTCCAGAAAATGAACATAAAGATCAAAGTGAGGAAGAAAATACAGAGGACGAGGCAACACAGAATCCGTGGCAAACAGCCATGCATCAAAGAGTAGAAGACCGTCAACCAGAAGGAGTAAGCCCACAACCTCGGAGATCAACAAGAGTTCGAAAGTCAAATCCCAAGTACGCCAATGTTGTTGTAGCTGAAGAAGAAAAGTTCAGAGAACAACTCAGTATGAAGAGTCGGTTTTGAGGGGGAGTGTTAAAATCACCACCACCTCTCTCATTAGTAGAACATTCTAGATTAAGTTATATAACTATCTAGAATTATGGAAAAAATTCAAGAAATACATAGGAAATAATTGCTAGAAAATTCTAGAGTCAAGTCCTAAGTGTTCATCCAAAAAGTGTCCAAGTGAGTCTAAAGTGTGTGTAAGCTAAAGTGTGAGTGTCAAGTGTTGGTAAAAATAAAAGAGTAAGAACTTGGTGTTTATTGTGATCAAGTTATAGTGTTCAAGTCTTGGTGTAATTACTTTCACAATAATAAAGTAATTACGTTTTTCACGTGTTGTGGTGTCTAACACACTAAGCTCCCGCTATGCGCGGGGTCCGAGTATTTCCCAAATAATAGATAGGTGAGCAACTAGATCAGAGCCAGTTGGAACCAATTTTAACTCTTTGAATATACTATGTAACATCTTTAACACTCTTTCATAAAATTTCTACTAGCTTTTTGATCTTTATCTCGAAAAAGAATAGGACCCCATTCAATATTTTCTAAAACTAGAAGAGAAGAGCATATACCTGAGTTTTTAGGAAGTTGTAGTGGACTTTAATGGGTTTGTACCTTATAGATGCAAGTGCCTAAATTAGCCCCTGGTAGTTTACCGGATAAACTGATAAGAAAGGCATTCCTGGCCTACCAAAGCAAAACATGTGGTTTCTTGGTAACGACCATCTTAGGCGGAACAATGTAGATATCATTTAAAACTGAGTAGTATTTGTTAGCCGAATGTCGTACGGGAAGTAAATAAATATTACAAGTGTTCGAAAGGATAAACAAATAATTAAGTTTATAATTTCCTCAAGCTTCTTGAATCTTGATAACCTGAAATCAAGAAATACCAAATCTGAATTGTTACAACTATGGCTGAGTCGAGAGATGACTCTCTATCTTTAAGAAAAAATTTCCCCGTATATATGCTTTTACGTTAGCGGACAATAGTCTCCCAAGATAAAACAACAACTAATCAACACTACAAAGCAAATAGGTTGATTCTGACGAAGAAAACAAACATGAAATGACTGCTGAAGAGTGGAAATTTAGAGGGAAAAGAAGAACTTTTATTTCTGGACTGCTCTTGTTCAAGACTTGTGTTCCTCAAATTATAGTAAGGTTCTCATTTTATAGTGTTAAGGATGAGTAGAGGTGTTAAGAGACTAATTAAGAGGTACAATCAAGGGCAGGAATGTTTACAGATGGTTAATACCATCCAAACTGTTGACTTTCCGGTTGCTGGCAGCATTCTGGAACGTGAGCGCCTAAGCGCTGGAACGTTGGCGTTGTGGCTCTTCCCAATTTTATCTTTTCTGAAACTCCAGGGACTAAACTGTAAATACTAAGCAGTTTGTGGTCCAAAAAGATATTAGCAGCCTACGACCCGGACCGGGCGGGTGGTGGCGCGCGTATGGGCCTAGCCTTGAACCCAAGCACACCTAGGTCCTCCCTCCTTCAAACACATGGGTTACCCCTTGGGGTCTCAAACTCTTATCCATTTTTTAGGCTTATAAAATGAACAATTCTTTATTTTCTGCCTATGTGGGATATTTGTCCCACACCATATTTCCATGTCTCAAACACCTTACTTTGTGGACCAATATCTCTTTCATTTCTTAACGAAATTTGACGATCCTTGGCCCTACGGTCATCTACTCACTTAGTAGATTATGCACGTGTGAAGATCCAAAGTCTCCAACATGCGGAACCCGAGTGTTTAAGTCATTAAAGATGGGTGGACGCAACCCCAACCAAAGATAAATTTCCAACAGTATTAATAGAATTGAACTTTGATCAATCTGCATACTTGGGATCCTATGGATGAAGACATTCAAAGTTTTTAAACAATATGCATCAAAAGGCCACATACTTCAATTTCTGTTGATAATGAGATTTTTTTATCAACCATCTCTATATCCCCTTTGCTCAAAGATTTGAGACTATAGTATCTGAACCAACTGAGTTTTGCCAATTTGGTCAAAGATTGTTACTTCATTGTATAATCCAGACCAGACTTATCAATCCAAAGATATGAAGAAGAATCAAGCAAAAAAATAACCAGAATCTGAGAAAAATCTAGCCATGAAGACAGACACAGACCTCAAGTTGAATAAATTTTTTATCATCAACAACATCGATATATATCTCATTTGCTTAAAGATTTGATACTTTAATTGTTGGGATTAAATGATAGATTGAATGGAAAATGGAGGGAGTTCCCTCTTGCACTATAAAATAATCACTTGTCCCACATCGGTAGTGGAAAGAAAAGTGGGAGTTGTCCCACATCGGTAGTGGAAAGAAAAGTGGGAGTTGTCCCACATCGGTAGTGGAAAGAAAAGTTATTCTACTTATAAGTAGAATTACTCCTTCTTGTCAGTAAAAGGGTTGAGGGGGCAAGGACCCCGGCAAGGACCCCTCGCGCCGTCGTCGTCGCTCGCTCGGCTCGGCTTCGGCCCGGCTTCGGCTTCGGATGATCTGATTGATTGATAATCTTTTTGGACGAAATTTTCTTTAATTTTTAATTTTTAATTATTTAATTAATTATTATTTAATTAAATTAATTAACTTATCCAATCCTACCCGTTAGTGACCCTGACCCGCGACCTACTGCATCCGCTTCTCAATTCACATTCGATTTCTTTCCCACATTTAAATTTCCCACCAGTTTTAGTGACTGTTCAGAAGGGTTGCAAACCTTCAGAAACAGTACTTCCATGGCTATAAATTCATCTGATTCTTCAGAAATTTACTTACTAATTTTCTGAACTACAAAATCTTCTTCTTCTTCTGCACGAATCAATTCTGTGTGATATACTACTGTTGAGTGGTTCGCCGCTACCAGAGTTTGGAGTACTACTATTCTGGTAAGATAATCGTTCTATCCTGGGAGGGGATATTCCATCAACCTCGAGTACTGTGAGGGGAATAATTTCCTTAAGGACACACTTTGAACTAAGTGGGCTCGATTATATTCTGAAAAAATTATTCTTATTTTTTCAACATTGATTTTGTTTATTTTCAGTGTTTATTATTTACTGTTTTTTTTGGAATACAGATTAATAACAATCTTAAGGAAATTATATTTTTAGATTAATCTGTATTATGTTTTGGAGACTAAAACCTGTGTGGTTTTCTACTCCGTATGAAATTTCATATTCTGACTCGAAGATATAAAAATTTTGTTGGAATATTAAAGTTCATACTTGTACAACGATTTGAAGAACATAAAAACTTCATCGTTGTTGTATTCTGGTTTGGAGATTAAAACTTGTGCAATTTTCTACTCCATATGAATATTAGTTTTCTGACTCGAAGATATAAAAACTTCGTTGGAATACTAAAGTTTCATAATTATACTGCAATTTGAAGAAATAAAATCTTCATCGTTTAAGTCTGTGATTGAATTGCTATTCTGATTTTATTAACTAAAACAGTTTGTCGATTTGACAGTGACAAACGAATAATGGCAATTGAGACTGGAACTACCTCTGCAATTACTGCACCAGCGGTTACTCCTACAACCCGTACCGCTGTACCACCGGCTGAGAAACCTGCGAAGTTCACTGGTGCCAACTTTAAAGGATGGCAGCAAAGAATGTTCTTTTGGCTTACCACCCTTGGTATGCAAACGTTCACCAGTGAGGACCCTCCTGTGCCTGCTGCCGACATGCCTGACAACCAAAAGTTCATGGTTACTGAGGCTTGGAAACAGGCTGATTTTTTGTGCAAAGGCTACATTTTGAGTGCCTTAGAAGATGACTTGTACAACGTCTACAGTGCAGTAGAGACTTTCAAAGAACTATGGAGTGCACTTGAAAAGAAGTACAAAACTGAAGATGCTTGCTGGAAGAAGTTTGTGGTTGCCAAATTCCTAGACTACAAAATGGTGGATGGAAAAACCGTTGGAACCCAAGTTCAAGAGCTTCAACTTATCTTTCATGACCTTATTGCTGAAGGTATGGTAGTAAATGAAGCGTTCCAAGTGGTTGCAATGATTGAGAAGTTGCCGCCCTCATGGAAAGATTTCAAGAATTATCTTAAGCACAAAAGAAAAGAAATGAAGTTGGAAGATCTTGTGATTCGTCTCAAGATCGAGGAAGATAACAAAACCGCTGAGAAGAGGTACCGTAAGACTTCACCAATTGAAGGGGCAAACATCGTGGAAGATGCTACTCTGAAAAAGAACAAGAAAAGGAAGAGGCCTTCTGGAAAGGAGAAGGATTCCAACAAGAAAAAGTTCAAGGGCAACTTCTTTAATTGTGGGAAAGCTGGCCACAAAGCCCCAGATTGTCGTCTCCCGAAAAAGAACAAGGGAAAAAGACAAGCCAATATGGTGGAAAAGAATGATAATATGGATGATCTGTGTACAATGCTATCGGAGTGCAATTTTGTTGGAAACCCAAAAGAGTGGTGGCTTGATTCTGGTGCCACTCGACATGTTTGCGCTACAAAAGAAGCATTTTCAACCTATGCTCCCGCTGGACCCGAAGAGGTACTGTTTATGGGAAATACTGCAACAGCCAAGGTTGAAGGATATGGGAAGATACTTCTGAAGATGACTTCCGGCAAGGTCATGACTCTCAACAATGTTATGCACGTTCCAACAATTCGGAAGAATTTAGTTTCAGCCGGACTACTCGTCAAAAACGGGTTTAAATGTGTGTTGGTTAGTGAGAAAATTGTAATAAGTAAGAATGATTTGTTCATAGGAAAGGGCTACCTCACCGAGGGCCTTTTCAAACTCAATGTAATGGTTGTTGATGATTAATAAGAATTCACCGTCTTACTTATTGGAGTAAAATAATTTATGGCATGTTCGTTTAGGACATGTCAACTACAAAACCTTGCGAAAATTGATTAATTTAGAAGTATTGCCTAAATTCGAGTGTAATAAATCTAAATGTGAAATCTGTGTCGAATCTAAGTTTGTTAAACATCCATATAAGTCTATTGATAGGAATTCAAATCCTTTAGACTTAATTCACACAGATATATGTGATATGAAGTCAATACCATCTCGCGGTGAAAAAAAGTATTTTATAACTTTTATTGACGATTGCACTCGATATTGTTATGTGTATTTGCTTAATAGTAAGTATGAAGCAATTGATGCATTTAAGCAATACAAAAACGAAGTGGAAAATCAATTGAATAAAAAGATAAAAATGATTAGAAGTGATAGGGGAGGAGAGTACGAATCTCCTTTTGCAGAGATATGTTTAGAATATGGAATTATTCATCAAACTACTGCCCCTTACACACCACAATCAAATGGAATTGCGGAAAGGAAAAATCGAACATTAAAGGAAATGATGAATGCCTTACTAATAAGTTTCGTTTTACCACAAAGCTTGTGGGGGGAAGCTATCCTTACAGCTAACCGAATACTCAACAGGGTGCCCCACAGCAAAACACAATCTATTCCATATGAACTATGGAAAGGAAGAAAACCCAACTTGAAATATTTCAAAGTGTGGGGGTGTTTAGCAAAGGTCCAAGTTCCTTTGCCCAAAAGGGTAAAAATCGGACCAAAAACTGTGGATTGTGTTTTTATTGGTTATGCTACAAACAACAAAGCTTGTCGGTTTTTGGTTCACAAATCGGACAATCCCGAAATTCATGTAAATACGATAATTGAATCAGATAATGCTGAATTCTTTGAAAATATTTATCTGTATAAAACTGAACGTGAGTCGTCAAGTGAAAGATCTAAACGACCGCGGGAAGAACCAAAGAAAAATACACCAAGTAAAGCGGATGCAAGGCGTAGCAAACGTCAAAGGACATCTACTTCCTTTGGACCAGATTTTGTGACATTCTTGCTTGAAAATGAGCCTCAAATATTTAAATCAGCGATGTCTTCTTCTGATTCAGCATTTTGGAAAGAGGCAGTTAATAGTGAGATTGAATCAATTTTGAACAACCATACATGGGAATTGGTTGATCTTCCTCCTGGAAATAAACCTTTAGGATCAAAATGGATTTTTAAAAGGAAAATGAAAGTTGATGGCACTATTGACAAATATAAGGCAAGACTTGTGGTCAAAGGTTATAGACAAAAAGAAGGCCTTGATTACTTTGACACATACTCGCCGGTAACAAGAATAACATCTATTCGGGTGTTAGTAGCACTGGCGGCCGTATATGGTCTTGAAATCCATCAAATGGATGTCAAGACAACTTTCTTAAATGGAGAATTGGAGGAAGAAATTTACATGGAACAACCTGAGGGCTTTGTGGCTCCTGATAAAGAAAGGAAAGTGTGCAAACTTGTTAAGTTACTTTATGGACTTAAACAAGCACCCAAACAATGGCATGCGAAATTTGACCAAACAATGTTGGCAAATGGATTTAAGATTAATGAGTGTGACAAATGTGTTTACATTAAAAATACTCCAAATCATGAAGTCATTGTTTGTTTATATGTTGATGACATGTTGATAATGAGTAGAGATATTACCAATATAAATGCTACGAAGCGTATGCTGGCTAGCAAATTTGATATGAAAGACTTAGGAGTTGCTGATTTGATCTTAGGCATCAGAATTCATAAAACTCCACAAGGTCTAGCATTATCGCAGTCTCATTATATTGAAAGAGTACTTGACAAGTTTAAGTATTTAAATTTCAATGTTGTAAAGACTCCAATTGATGTAAGTTTTGCACTTCAAAAGAATAAAGGTGAAAGTGACTCACAATTGGACTATGCACGAGTTTTGGGAAGTTTGATGTATATTATGAATTGTACACGACCAGATATAGCATGTGCTATAAGCAAGTTGAGTCGATTCACGAGTAATCCCAATCAAACTCATTGGATGGCAATGAAACGAGTCTTGGGGTATTTAAAACACACCCAAGACTATGCTTTGCATTATAACAAATATCCCGCCGTGATCGAAGGATATAGTGATGCAAATTGGATCACCTGGTCATTTGAAGTTAAATCCACGAGTGGTTATGTTTTCACAATTGGGGGTGGATCAGTGTCTTGGAAATCATCAAAACAGACATGCATCGCCCGCTCTACAATGGAATCTGAATTTATAGCTTTAGACAAGGCCGGTGAAGAAGCTGAATGGCTCCGGCATTTCTTAGAAGATATTCCATTCTGGCCCAAACCTTTGGCTCCTATATGTATACATTGTGACAGTCAAGCAGCAATAGGTAGGGCAGGGAGCGTAATGTATAACGGAAAATCTCGTCACATACGATGAAGACACAATACCGTTAGACAACTCCTCTCTAGTGGCGTTATCACGATTGACTATGTAAAGTCAAGAGATAACGTGGCGGATCCGCTTACAAAAGGCTTATCTAGAGAGGGAGTTAGTAGATCATCAATGGGAATGGGGTTAAGGCCGAGGACAAGTCATCATGGCGGTAACTCTACCTAGCAGACTAGAGATCCCAAGAGCTAGGTTCAAGGAGATCAAACAAAGTTGTGACTGACGGTTCAACATTGTCAAATAACTCAACCCATTTTCGGATGAAGACAATGTTCAGAAATAAGGATAAAACATTATGGCTTGTTAATGAGTTAATAAAGCATTAAGGTTCTTTAATGATTATCTAAATCTGGCAGTGTATGACCAGATAATGTGGATATAGGACCACATGTTTAGAAATCACCTATGTGAGTGTTAAGTGTAAGCCGCTTTAAAGGGGAATGACAGTAAAGACCCATTCTCTACACACTCATGAAACCAGGAGGTGTTCATGGCTGAAACGAACACAACCGTGAGAACCATAAACGGTTGAGGGTTGATTGTGTGACTTATGTTGTCTAGGTATACAACAAAGTTCGACGGTTCAAAGATATCAAATCTACCGATTGATCGAGTATATCCGATATAAGTTCACTACGGAAAGTTCAAAGGGAAACCTACTTATCCAGATGCAGTCAATTCTCGCTTGTATATCACACTTGTCAGCGCATTCCTTTATCTTATAGACATTCCCCATTCATGTGGGGGATTGTTGGGATTAAATGATAGATTGAATGGAAAATGGAGGGAGTTCCCTCTTGCTCTATAAAATAATCATTTGTCCCACATCAGTAGTGGAAAGAAAAGTGGGAGTTGTCCCACATCGGTAGTGGAAAGAAAAGTGGGAGTTGTCCCACATCGGTAGTGGAAAGAAAAGTTCTTCTACTTATAAGTAGAATTACTCCTTCTTGTCAGTAAAAGGGTTGAGGGGGCAAGGACCCCTCGCGCCGTCGCTCGCTCGCTCGCTCAAACCCGGCGGCTTGACTTGACCGGCGGTTGGATTTGGATTTGGTCAAATGATCTGATTGATTGATAATCTTTTTGGACCAAATTTTCTTTAATTTTTAATTATTTAATTAAATTAATTAACTTATCCAATCCTACCCGTTAGTGACCCTGACCCGCGACCCGGTTTCTTTCCCACATTTAAATTTCCCACCAGTTTTAGTGACTGTTCAGAAGGGTTGCAAACCTTCAGAAACAGTACTTCCATGGCTATAAATTCATTTGATTCTTCAGAATTTTACTTACTAATTTTCTGAACTACAAAATCTTCTTCTTCTTCTGCACGAATCAATTCTGTGTGATATACTACTGTTGAGTGGTTCGCCGCTACCAGAGTTTGGAGTACTACTATTCTGGTAAGATAATCGTTCTATCCTGGGAGGGGATATTCCATCAACCTCGAGTACTGTGAGGGGAATAATTTCCTTAAGGACACACTTTGAACTAAGTGGGCTCGATTATATTCTGAAAAAATTATTCTTATTTTTTCAACATTGATTTTGTTTATTTTCTGTGTTTATTATTTACTGGTTTTTTTGGAATACAGATTAATAACATTAATAAAGTATATTAAACAACTAAGTGTTGCCAATATAGTAAAAGATTGTACTTTCATTGTATATCCAGCCAAACTAAAATAGACATAAAAGCACTATACCTTAGACAGTATCTCTAACCAAAATAGATATGGAAACAAAAGAACAGTGACCCTATATCCAATCCTGCTACTGAAGCTTGAATGGAAAATATATGAAACCATGTCATGTAAGGGTGTTAAACGAAAATAAGGTAAACCTAAAATCACATAAAAGTAAGTTATCGCGAAAAAATTATAATTTCTTGAAATTCATGCTAACTTGGCAAAAACTAGATGTTAGTGGAAGCAAAAGAGCTATGTTCTATATTACTCTCTCCGTTCCATATTACTTGTCCACATTACAAAAAGTATTTGTCCCAAATTACTTGTCAATCTACAAAATCAAGATAGAATTAATTAAATCATTCTCATCTGAACCTTAATATAAAATGTTGTTGAAAATAATCAATATTGATTAGAGTATAATTTATTAGGGAGAGATAAGGGTAAGGTAGTAAAAATACACTTTTAAGCGTGTAAAGAGAAAAGTGAACAAATAACATGGGACGGGGGAGTGATTGCTTTGGATTAAGTTTTAGTTATAATAGTAAGTTTTGTTCAAAATAAGAATGCAATTTTCACTAAGATTTCAAATTGCAGTCCGAATTTAATTAGTTGATGACATATAAGCAACACTACAAGAAAACATGACTTTTAACAACCAATTTTTAACGAAGGGATATGAACCCGGTCACTAAAGTATACTTACAGCGACCAAACAAAATACTGGACGCTAAATCCATTTTTACATTAGCAATACCAAAGGGATACTATCCGGTCGAGAAATGTCACAATAACCGGTCGTTAAATATTAACCCCCCCCCCCCAAAAAAAAGCTCCAGCCTTTAATTTTCCCCCTCAAAAGCCGTTCTCCTTTTCCCACAATACCCTAGTCAATTAAAAATCTTGCGTCTTTTTTGCCAAAATCAAAACTTTTGCTTGTTAGTGATCCGTTTTCTACCTCGTTTGTTCTATTTTTGGTCTGTCCCCTTTCACTTTTTCTCTATAACTAATCAAAGGTGGAAGCACAAATCGCACAGGTTGAAGGAAGGGAACGATAAGGAGGAGAATTTCGCGATTTAGCCCTTTCAGCTTATGCTAATATGTGTAAACTCTTTTCATAATTGAGGGAGAAGGATGGTATAACTGGCTGGCGACGGGAATGGTAATGCGTGGAGGTGAATGTTTCCTTTGTTTTCTTCTATGTGTTTTTTTCACTTCTATTGTAAAGAGGTGTGGATTGAGCCGTCTTAATTGCTAGTGGTCACTAACCAGGTCTCATTCCCTACCCTAGACAATATAAAACAATTGTCAATTTTATGTAAATGATGACTGCTACAAGCTTAGTACTTGTATAACTGTGTTAATTTAATTTAATGTAAATATGACTGTAAAAGTCTGTTGCAATTACTTTATGCTAAGTTTATCACAATGATATCGAATGAGTGTTAATTTTGACAATTACTGCATCATAGGGAACTTATCGAATCATTAGGTTTAATGTGATTATGCTTATATTTATTCAGAAGTTTTACATTGAGATATAGATTGCCATATATATTTTAATATTTGGTCTAAGATTTGGACAGTAGCAATAATATATTTTGCTAAAAAGTTTGTAGATTGAGATTTGGAATGTAGCAATAATATATTTTGCTAAAGAGTCTGTAGATTGAGATTTGGATTGTTGCTGGAGTTAGAGAAAGGATTTATAAGCTAGGACTTTGCGTGTAATCTCTTCCTCCAGAACTGCGGAAGTCTTCTTGGAAATAGACATTGATGTTCATATTCTTATTTCTTTAACTTGCATAGTGGTTAATGCTTTGACTAAATTTATTGAAGAAAAAAATTCTGATTCTTTCGTGAGATTTGTGAAGTCCATCCCATAGTTGATACCCTACCATTAAATGGTTTGGCAAGTTTCAACCATAAGTTTGGCAACCTACCATTAAATAGTTTGATAAAGTTGCAAAACTTGACTTCTACATACATAGTGATGTCATTGATGACATCAAGAGGAGCATTTTCACTCCTGTAAATAGGCAGCTCATGGTTCATTCATAACACACCCAAACATAGAGAGAAAACAAGAGTGAGGCATCACAGACAAGAAATAGTCTGTGAAGAAAAACTAGAGTGTGAGCGATATTGTAGTGAGGTGGGAAAATCAAAAGAGTGTTATTTCTTTTGAGTGTGTAGTGATATTTTGAGTATTTATACTCGTGACTACATAGTGTAAAATTCTCATTATAGTGATATCAGTGCTCCTATTGGCCCGTGTTTTTCCCTTATTCAGAAGGGTTTCCACATAAAATTCTCGGTGTTATTATTGTTTTTATGTTATTCTTGCTAATATACACTGTGAATATTATTTCAGAGGGTGAGTATTATTTCAGAGGGTGAATATTATTTTTGGGTAAGTGCGATAATTAAAGTGTTCAATATTTATTTTCGCTGATCATTTACATATAAGTAAAATTTAGTGACCAATTCTCAACAAGTGATATTAGAGCTTGATTAAGTTCAGCATTAAATTTTATATTTAGTAAATGGAGGACACCTTTAAATTTATCGGTATCATGATAAAACTCACGGCGACGAACTACATGTTGTGGAGACCAAAGATGGAAGACTTTCTTGTGTGCAAGGATTTGTTAGAGCCGATCGAGGCCAAAGGAGTTTGTCCGTTCGACAAAGACAACAAAGAAGACAAGAAGTGGCCAAAGATGTACCGGAAAGCTCTTGCAACGATTCGGCAATGGGTGGACGGCATTGTTTTCAGCAACATAACCAAAGAGACCGATGCTTACAAATATTGGACTAAGTTGGAAAATCTTTACGAGAGGAAGTCAGCATAGAAACAATCTTTCTTATTTAGAAAGCTTGTGAGTTTGAAGTATAAAAAAGGGCCTCCCACTTCTGAACATCTTTGCGAGGTGCAAGACATCGTGAATAGGCTCGCAACAATGAAGATAAATCTCGGTGACGAGGTGCACGCGCTAATGCTATTAGGATCATTACCTGATAGCTGGGAGACTCTTGTAGTATCCCTTAGCAATTCTGCCCTGGAAGGAACGTTATCCTTAGCAATCTTGATAGATTGCATTCAAAACGAAGATACGAGGAGAAAAGAGCTTGTCCATCACGATGGACAAGTATTTCTCACCGAAAACTGAGGTCGGAGCAGAACTCAATGATCAAGTGATCGTGGAAAATCAAGAGGGCGATTAAAATCAAGAGACAAAAGGAAGTGATACCATTGTGGCAAGCCTGACCACATAAAAATGTTCTGTAAACTCTTGAAGCAAGAACTTAATAACCAAAACACCGCAGATCAAAATACTAAGGTTGTGGTGACGATGGTTGAAGACGTGGCACTAACAATGGGTGAATGCAACCATGTTGGTGACTCGGATGCTGAATGGGTGATAGATTCAGCAGCCTCCTATCAATGTGTTCCTCAGAATGAACTCTTCATGACCTATAAGGCCGGTGACTTTGGCAGCGTAAATATGGGCAATTCCACTCGAGCGGCGATCGTTGGAATTGGAGATGTGTGCCTAAAGACGGATCTCGGGTGCACACTAACATTGAAGGAGGTACGACATATTCCTGATTTATGATTAAATTTTATATACATGCATGCCTTGGATAATGAGGTTATATTCAATTTTTCAAAAATGGAAAATGGAAGTTTATTAAGGGTTCATTGGTTGTTGCTCGATGAAGTGTGTGTTGCACTCTATACAAGACACGTGCGAAGGTCTGTGGTGGCTAAGCGATTGCTGCTGAGGATGATACTTCACCAAACTTGTGGTATCGTAGGTTGACTCATATCAGTGAGAAATAATTACAGCAGCTGGCAAGGAAATATCTTATCCCTTCAGCCAAAGGTACTCCACTTGACCCTTGCGATCACTCTTTGTTTGGAAAGTAATATAGAGTTACTTTTTCAAAGAAAAGTATGAAAAAGGCGAATAAATTAAATTTAGTTTATTCGGATGTTTGCGGTCCACTCGAGGTGGAGTCCCTGGGGAGTAGCAAATATTTTGTTACTTTTATCGACGATGCTTCACGAAAGTTATGTGTCTACATGTTGAAAACCAAAGATCAAGTTTTCAAACATTTTCAGCAATTTCATACTATCGTGGAAAGAGAGACGGGAAAGAAGCTGAAGTGTCTCCGCACCGATAATGATGGAGAATACACATCCCATCTCTTCAAATCCTATTGTGCCAAATATGAGATTCGGCATGAAAAGACAGTGCATGGAATGCCATAACACAATGGTATAGCTAAACGGATGAACTATACCATTGTGGAACATGTCAAATGTATGTTGAGAATGGAAAAGCTATCTAAGTCATTCTGGGGTGAAGTTGTTCGTACTGCATGTTACCTCATCAATCGATCACCATTTGCTCCCTTGGGATTCGACATACCAAAGAAGGTGTGGACTCGTATTTGCAAAATATTTGTGCACATACGGAAGGAACAAAGGTCGAAGCTGGACAACAATGCGATTCCATGTATCCTTATCGGGTATGGTGATGAACAATTTGGTTACAGGCTATGGGATCTAGTCAATAGAAAGATGATAAGAAGTAGAGATGTCAACATTCGTGAAAATGATACTTTCTCAAAGAATAGAAGTCAAGACCATGAGATCGAAGGTGTAGTCGATCTTATACCAATAACTACCCCATCAGAAGATAACTCAGATAGGGGAGATATGCAAGAAGAACATATAGAAGAAGAACCAACAACGATTGATGGAGAGGATGTAGAAGGTGTTGAGTAGGGGGAGCAACCAACCCCTCAGGAGATAGTGGAGCCTGAGACTAGAAAGTCTACTAGGGAGCGCCATACATCAACCATATATCCTAGTTTAGAGTATATCTTGATTACTAGTGAGGGAGAGCCAGAAAGCTTTCAGAAAGTATTGTCTCACATCGACAAAGACAATTTGATGAACGCGCTGGAGAAAGAGATGAACTCTTTACAGAAGAACAACACATCAACTAGTAAATCTTCCTAAAGGAAAGAAAGCCTTGCAGAACAAGTGAGTGTTCAAGCTGAAGAAGGGCGGGGACAAAGTAGTGAAACACAAAGCTCGGTTGGTCATAAAAGGTTTTGCACAAAAGAAAAGAATTGACTATGACAAGATCTTCTCTCATGTGGTGAAGATGAGCTCTATTCGAGTCATACTGGGTCAGACAACCAACTTAGACCTAGATCTTGAACAAATGGACATGAAGACGACATTTCTCCATGGTAACTTGGAGGAGGAAATTTACATGTTCCAACCAGAAGGCTTTGAAGTTAAAGGGAATGAGAATAAGGTCTGCAGATTGAAGAAGAGCTTGTATGGGCTGAAGCAAGCTTCACGCCAATGGTACAAGATGTTTGATTCGTAGATCATGGCTATGTTAGAACAAAAGCAAATTATTGTGTCTACGTTAGAAAATTCCCTAATAGTAACTTCATCATTTTATCATTATATGTGGACGATATGTTGATTGTTGGACAAGATGCCAAGCTCATTGGTGACTTGAAGAAAGAGTTGGCTAAGTTTTTTGACATGAAGGACTTAGGTGCAGCTCAATAGATTCTCGGTATGCAGATTTCACGAGACAGAAAAATTGAAGAAGTTATGGTTGTCTCAAGAAAAGTACATTAAAAGGGTGCTAACGCATTTCAACATGGAGCACGCGAAATCAGTTAGTAGTCCTCTGACGAATCATTTCTAGCATAGTAAAATGATGTGTACAACAACATAAAAGGACAAGATAGTTATGGAGGCTGTTACATACGCCTTTACAGTCGGGAGTTTGATGTATGTGATGGTGTGTACTCGATCAAACATCGCGCACGCTGTTGGAGTGGTTAGCAGGTTTCTTTCAAACTCGAGAAATAAGCACTGGGAAGCCGTAAAGTGGATCTTCAAATACTTGCAAGGAAGCTTTAAACTTGGCTTATGTTTCAGGGGATCAGAATCGATTCTGAAAAGTTATGTGGATGCAGTTATGGAAGGAGATCTTAAGGTAGAAAATCTACATCGGGATACCTATTTTCTTATGCGGGATGAGTTGTTTCTTGGCAGTCCAAACTGCAGAAATGTGTCGCGCAGTCTACGACAGAAGTAGAGTATTTCGCAGCTACGAAAGTAGGAAAAGAGATGCTCTGGATGAAGAGATTCATTCAGGAACTTGGTTTGAAGTAGGATCAGTCAGTGGTATTCTGTGATAGTTAAAGTGCTATTGACTTGAGCAAGAATTCCACTTATCATTCCCGGACAAAACACATCGACGTGAGATATCACTGGATACGCAAAGTGATAAAAGAAAAATTGATGGAGCTGAAGAAGATTCATACAGATAAGAATGCAGCAGATTTGATTACCAAGGTGGTTCCAAGTGAGAAGCTTGAGCTTTGTGTGATGCTCGCTGGGATGAGATCTATTTGAAAATATGGAGATACCTCCTTCAGGTAAATGGGACTGGAGATTTGTGAAGTCCATCCCATAGTTGGTAGCCTACCATTAAATAATTTGTCAAGTTTCAACCATAAGTTTGGAAACCTACCATTAAATGGTTTGTCAAAGTTGCAAAACTTGACTTCTACATACACAGTGATGTCATTGATGACAAGATGAGCATTTTCACTCCTATAAATAGGTAGCTCATGGTTCATTCATAACATACCAACTATGTACGCGATTGTATGTACGAGGCCAGACATTGCACATGCAGTGGGAGTTATTAGCAGGTTTATGAGCAATCCGGGAAAGCAACATTATGAGGCTGTGAAGTGGATTTTCAGGTATCTGAAGGGCAACTCAAGTTCAGCTTTGTGTTTACAAAAGTCAGAGACAGGATTACAGGGATATGTTAATGATGACAATGGTGGTGATGTTGATAGCATAAAGAGTACATCCGGGTATGTTTACACCTTCGTAGGTACTGCAATTTGCTGGGTTTTAAAGTTACAAAAGATAGTAACTCTCTCTAGCTGTGAGGCTGAGTACGTTGCCGTGACGGAGGCCTCGAAGGAGATGATGTGGCTATAATCTATTCTGCGGGAATTGGATCAGGGCCACAAGGGGAGTGTGCTATACTGTGATAGCCAGAGTGTCATTCATTTGGTAATGAACCTGGTCTACCATGCTCGCACGAAACATATACAACTCTGGTACCATTTCATTAGATCAACTTTGCAAAATGGAGTATTAGTGCTTGAGAAGATCCTAGGAAGTCAGAATCCAGCAGACATGCTGCCGAAGGCCGTGTCGAATGATAACTTCGGTTGGACTTCTTAGATGAGGATCAGAGTCACCGCTGTAGATGGAGACAGATGATTGAAATTAGACCTGTCCAACGCTCGGGTCGGGTAACGTTTTTTTTTCTACTTGCCCGACCCTGACAATATTTTTTTAAAAAAATTCCGACCCTGGCCCTGACCCTATGGGTCACGAGTCGGCCTTGACCAACCGGAAAGGGGACGGGATTTGGCGGTCCGGGCCGGGTCGAGGAATTTTTTTTCTAAAAAAAATTGAATTTTCAAAACTGAAATTGACATTCACACCTACACTATCATGAAATTTCGACGTTGAAATATATTGTATATCGTGAGATGTCGTGAGATGTTTACTAAAGAAAAAGAAAAGTTAGAAATTGATTTGGGGGGGAACACAAATTGATTGAAAAAATGGACGTTTTTCTAAAAATTGGCTGCGCCAAACAACCTTGCGGCAGTTTGGCCGGCCCCGTCTCGAAAAAGTACACGAAATAAAAAAATCGGGTAAAACGGACATCCGAGCGCAGAGTTATGACCATTTAAAGTTTAACAAATTTATAACTATTTTCTCTCCCTACATTATGCTTCCGTGATATTACCAGAACAACTAATAATATAAACATATAATTAATAATCAACTGCCGTTTTTATCTTATTTTATGTCGAGCTCAATGTAGATTAGAGCAATACATATATTATAAAAACATGCATTATATCACTTATATATTAATGGCAAAAATATATATAAGTACAAAATAAATATTAATGAAGGAAAAATAATATAAATTATATTAAAAAAACACGCGGGTTGGGGTCGGGTCGGGAGTCGAGCCGGGTCAGACGGCTAAAATATTTTGACCCTGGCCCGACCTTACATAAGATCGGATCCCCGCTTTTTCGGGTCGAGTGGCTCGCGGGTCAGCTATAAGCCGACCCTGGCCCTGGATTTTTCGGGTCGGGTCGGGCGGGTCCCCGACCCGTTGGGGTCTAATTGATATTAGTCTCCAAGTAGGAGATTATTGAGTTGTGGAGCCTAATTTACCGCCGACACTATGAAGACCTTACGCAGAGTGTGGAACGCTGATCGACCTGAGTGGTCAGATCGACGTGATGGTTAGATTATAGTAGAGGCTATTTTGAAAATTTTGGGCTTGAATTATAGTACAACGTACTTCAGGATTTTAGCACCATGAAATTGTAGTCAACTCCATTGATATACCGTTTCTTCACATTATAATTATATGCACAATTTAAACTCATTTTAGTTTAAGGGGAAAAAAAAGTCAAAAACGAAACCATTACGGATTTGTCAACTTCAACGATTCATAAAGATATATTTTTGTCAATTTCAACGTTTGATATATATTGCTATTAATAAATACTCCCTTCGTGTCAAATTATTTATCATAGTTATTAAAAATAGTTGTCTCAAATTATTTGTCATTTTAAAAGTTCAAGTAATAATTAATTATTTTTTCTCCATTTACCTTTGTTATTAATGAAGATGACACATAAATAGAGTAAATATTTAATGGAGAAAAATTATAACTTAGACATAAATAAAAAAGTAGGTCAAATATTCATTCTAATTAATATTTTTTAAAGAGCGTGTAAACTTAAAAAACGAAAAATAATTTAAGAACGACGGAGTATCATTAATATTGTTATCTTGTCAATAAAGCTGACTTAGAATCATGCCCTTTTTTTCTGCCATTAATTAGTTCATTGACAGTTTTGACACACAGTTCCACTACCCTATACATATTTCGTTTGAATAAATTGCTGATAACAACTTTGAGAAAAAAAATCATTTTTCATTGTTTTTTAAACTATAAAATTGGATCATTTTGTTCTACTGTTTGTGTTTGGTGATCAGGGGCGGATCTAAGAGGGAGTGAGGATGTTCACCCAATTCACTCAGTAAAAAACTATATTATGTATGTAAGGTAATTTTTTTATTTTTATGTATATATATAGATTTTGTATCACCTAAACACAAAATTGGAGGTGGACTAGGTGGTTAAGGGGTTGAAAATTCATCTTAAGGTTTCAAGTTTAAATTTTAAACACTATATTTTTATGTTTTAACCCTTTTAGTGAAAATTTTAGTTCCCCAACGGGTGATATAAAGAAAACCCACTAGAAAAATGAAAAGTGAAATAACCAAAAAAATTGCAAAATTAAATAATGAAGCCGAACCTAGTTACTAAACAGAAAAAGAAATAGAGTTTTCCTACAAGAAAAATAGTCTTTGACTAATAGATAAAATTTCTAGTTGACTATTTAAATAAATATACTCCTTTAGTCCCAAAATACTTATCATATTTTTTTTTTAAAAGTCAATTTGACTAAATTTCACAGTTGAATTAGATTACATTAATTTAATATTTTAAAATTAAAATTTAGATATTCAAAAACTATACGAGAAGTACTAACAACAACAAACAACAACAACGTACCTAGTGAAATCCCACAACGTGGGGTCTGGGGAAGGTAGAGTGTACGAAGACCTTACTATTACTTTGGTAGGTAGAGTGACTATTTTCAAGAGACCCTAGGCTCAAGACAACGCATAATCACAAGCAAAGAAATAGAAAAAGCAAAGAAATAGCAAATGCAAGAGAAACAATCACACTCGGTCATAAAAAGTTTAAAACAATATGAAAATGCTGGTATCAAAAGCGAATTAACCCTGATAGCGCATTCCAAAAAAAGTAAGCAATAACTAGCGCATGTAAATAAGCTAAACAAAGTACACTAAATGACACATAGCAGCAGAAATCAAACTACATGAGATCATAAAACAATACTGCTCCTATTAGTATGATATGCTAAGTGGGCCTACCGTAATAACACTACAACTACCTATTTGCAAGCGTAAGTAGGACTACGCTCGACTACCTACTACCCTTCTACCCTAATTCGTGTCCTCCACAACCTCCTATCTACGGTCATGTCCTCAGTAAGTTGCACATGCGCCATATCCCGTCTAATCACCTCTACCCAATACTTCTTCGACCCACATCTACTCCTCCTGAACTCGTCCATAGCCAACCTTTCATACCTCCGCACTGGGGCATTTGTGTATTTCCTCTGCACATGCCCAAACCATCTCAACCTCGCTTCCAAGATCTTATCCTCCACCGAGGCCACTCTCACTCTGTCCCAGATATCCTTATTTCTAATCATATCCCTCTTTGTATACCCGCACATCCATCTCATCATCTTTATCTTCGCAACTTTCATATTTGGATGTCCGAAGTCTTGACGGGCCAACACTCTACTTCATACAACATAGTTGGTATAACCATTGCCCTATAGAACTTGCCTTTAGGTTTTGGTGGCACCTTTTTGTCGCATAAGACTCCAGATGTGAGCCTCTATTTCATCCACCCTACCCCAATATGATGTGTGACATCATCATCAATCTCTCCACCCCCTTGAATTATAGACCCGAGGTACTTGAAGCTTCCTTTCTCTGGAATGACTTGAGTATCAAGCCTTACCTCTCCATCTGACTCAAGGTCTCTCACGTTACTGAACTTGCACTCCAAGTATTCTATCTTAGTCCTACTCAGCCGGAACCCTTTAGATTCTAGAGTCTGTCTCCAAACCTTCAGCTTAGCGTTCACTCTGATGCGAGTCTCATCAATCAAGTCGTCTGTGAATAACATACACCATGGCACCTCCCCTTGAATTTTTCGCGTCAGTCCATCCATCACCAAGGAAAATAAGAATAGGCTAAGAGTTGATCCCTGGTGCAGCCCCATCATCACCTGAAAGTGCTCCGAATCTCCTCCCACTGTCCGTACCCTGGTCTTGGCTCCATCATACATATATTTGATCGTCCTAGTGTACGCCTTAGGTACACCTTTAACCTCCAAACATCTCCATAGAACCTCCCTAGGAACTCTGTCGTATGCCTTCTCGAGGTCGATGAAAACCATATGTAAGTATTTCTTCCTCTCTCTATATTGCTCCACCAACCTCCTAATAAGATTAATGGCTTCTGTGATCGAATGCCCCGGAATGAATCCAAACTGGTTCTCGGAAATAAACACGCCTCTTCTCACCCTCATCTCCACAACTCATTCCCAAACTTTCATAGTGTGACTTAGCAGCTTGATACTCCTATAGTTGTTGAAACTCTCGATATCACCTCTGTTCTTGTACAACAAAATCATTGTACTCCACCTCCACTCTTCGGGCATTCTCGCCATCTTAAAATGACATTTTACAACTCAGTCAGCCACTCCAAACCTGCCCTGCATGCACTCTTCAAAAATTCAATTGGGATCTCATCAGGCATGGTCACTTGTTCCCTGCGCATCCTGCGAACAACACCCTTAACCTCCTCAACCTTAATGCTTCTACATTACCTAAAATCCCGGTACCTACCAGATTTCTCCAGATCTCCCAACACGATGTCTGTAGCTCCTTTTCATTCAAGAGTTTATGAAAGTAAGACTGCCACCTCCGCCTAATATGCGCGTCCTCCACCAGTACTTTGTTGTCCTCGTCCATGATGCACCTCATGTGATCCAGGTCACGGGCCCTCATCTCCCTCGCCTTGGCTAGTTTGTACAACTTCCTATCCCCGTCTTTCTCCTCTAATTCCACATATAGGCGTTCAAAAGCCGTTGTTTTTGCCGCCGTAACCGCAAGCTTTGCCTCCTTCCACGCCATCATATATAGTTCCCTATTCGTCTACTTCTCCACCTCATCCTTGCTTTCTACCAATTTCGCATACAACTCTTTCTTCGCTTCCACCTTCTCTTGAACTTTACCATTCCACCACCAGTCCCCTCGATCCCACCACGGCTACCTCTCGAGACCCCAAGCACTTCTCTAGATACCTCTCGAATGTAACTGACCATCTTGTCCCACATACCGGTCGCATCCCCACTACTCCCCCAAGACTCATTGGTCATCAACCTCTCCTCCATCTCCTTTGCACTAGTCATAGTCAAACTCCCCCATTTGATTCTTAACATGTCATCCACAACCCTTTTCTTTATCTCCATCTTGATCTCTAAATCTATCACCAAAAGCTTATGTCGGGTTGTAAGATACTCCATTGGAATAACCTTGCAGCCTTTACAAAGACTGTTGTCAACCTTCCTAAGAAGCAAAAATATATCTAAGTCTTAGCCACAGAACTACGGAAAGTCACCAAGTTCTCCTCCATCTTCACGAACCTTGAATTGGCTATCACCATCCCAGAAGCTCTAGCGAACTCCAAAAGTGAGACGCCTCCTGCATTCCTGCCCCCGAGACCAAAGCCTCTATGCACGTCGTCATAACCCCCCGAAAGTGACCCGATATGTCCATTGAAATCCCTTCCTATAAATAACTTCAAAGTGGGTGGTATACCACCTACTACCTCGTCCAAATCTTCCCAAAAACGTCTCTTCTCCTCCTTATCCAAGCCCGTTTATGGCGCGTAAGCACTAATAATGTTCATAGTGAACCCTCTATTACCAGCTTAATCGTCATCATCCTGTCATTGACCCTCCTAACCTCTGTCACCTGATCCCTTAGCTCACTGTCTACTAAAATGCCTACCCCATTCCTATACCTCAACCTACCCGAGAACCATAACTTATACCCGTCCACATCCATAGCCTTAGGTCCTACCCATTTGAAGCTTAAATGTTTTATGGCTTTGTCGAGCCAGAACCGGGAGTAAAAGAGAGGATTTTTCTAAAATTAAAAAGCTTGTTCAAAAGAGGGAATTTTTCTAAAATTACAAGATAAACTTTATTAAGATTTACAATCTCTGGGACAACAATGCCAATGATTAAAAAGTTAACCTTTGGGGTTTATTATACTGAGATTTCATTATACATAGGCTTGATAAGTTGTAAGAAATTATTTTGTGAGAAAGAAAGGCTATGGAGCAGAGAGTAAAAAGAAACAAATACAGGGCCTGTTGGATTCTGAATAGATCAACTCTTCATTTTTCGGTGGTTTCTAAGTTTTTGCCATGGTTATCTTTCTCATAGCTGGACAGGAAAATAACAAAGATGAGGATATGTTGCCAATGAGTTTTGTTTTTCTATATTGACACGTGTCAAAATTTGATTTGACTTATTTGCCTTGTAAAACTCATTTACTTGTCCTTGGACTATGTTATCATCGAGTCTAAAAGCGTGCCTATCATGTGAACTTGTGTTATGCCTTATAAAATTCATTTACTTTTCCGGTGTGGAATTCGCCTAGGGTGTCATGTGCAGACACATCCCTTCTTCAAAAACTTGTCTAACCTAAATGCCCTTCTCTTTGACATGCCCTTGTTAATCCGCTATCTGTCATAGGCATCACATAAGATAACTGTCTTTAATAATTATGAACCAGTCCCAAACATTATGAGAAATGTTGTAGTAATCTAGAAGAAATCCTCTTAATTAAGATGGAAATTACTATAAGTCATGTATGACATGCCAATAGAATTTGAACAAAAAGATAAATCCAAGAATAAAAACCAAGAGTCTTTGTTATTATATTACTATCATATAAAGAATATATGACAGTACTACAATGCTTCAGCTATAATACTTATTCTTTGTCACAATTGCACTAAAAGTTGTCAAGAGTGTTACAAATTCATAAAATTATTAGATTAATTTATATTGAGGTAAGTAGTATACATACAAACAGAAAACAGTACCAGTAGTTGAGTCAAGATATAATTTATTGACAAGCTAACGGACAATGTTAAACACTTAAAATTTATTAGAGACTAGTCAATAGTTGTCATGTACATGTAAGGATGATAAAGGTGATAATTAACCTTTTATATTTAGTCATGCATCCAAAAATGAAAAAATAGAAATCTAATGTTTAAGAACATTTTATTACAATTATGCATTATTCAATTTTTTTCTTCGTAGTCTTCTTCTTCTTCCTCTCTTTTTATTCTTCGAGCATTCGTATCCCAAATTTTGTTCGGACTAATCTAAATTTAAGGTGAAATTTTGCCTCTTTTTCAAGATGATTATTTAGTAAATGACGACCCCCCCCCCTTTTTTTTTATCCTCTAACAATTTATGGATCTTTCAATTTAGACCTCAGGAGATCCCTTTTTGACAAATTGAAAATCTTATGGGAAAATGTCAATATTAAATCCGAGCCTAACATTGTCCAGAAAGATGATTTTTTCAAGGACTATATATATTTGTACAACTTTTAAAAATAAGGAAAACAACTAAATGGTGGCATAAAAAGGTAATATTTGTATAAATCAACCGAATCCGCGTCACTGAGAACCTGATATGGAGATATTAACACTCCCTATCAAAGTAGAGTCCAATAATTTTCGAGGCTCAAACCCGACACCATCGGCTAAGAGACATCGAACCTTTATCATTCCATCACAATCTCCTGCAATTAGTTATCAATATTATATTTTGAAAGAAATAATCCCTTCATTATTTTCATTGATTGAAAGAGTATATATACATTTACATATTTCCATAATAGGAGAATCCTATTCCTATTCTATTCCTAAAACCTTATTCTACTTGGATACTAACTATACAATTATGGTAATACAATTATGGTAAGTATACAATACTAATTACTCTCAAATACTACATAAACTAATATACAAAATCTGAAATATACATATGATATATTGTATATCATATGTATATTTAACACACCCCCGCAGTCATAGCGGGCGGTCTTCGAACGCTGAGATTGTCCCTAAAATCTTCAAAAAGGACCGAGGGAAGACCCTTTGTAAAAATGTCTGCAATTTGATACCTGAAAGGGACATGGCAGACCAGTGGGACCAGCGGGCAGTGGGACCAGCGGGCAGTGGGACCAACTGGAGGATTTAGGGTGCGGGAGATGTCCGAAAACTGGTGAATAATAAACGGGGATATACCATCATCCAAAAAATTATACGAACTCGGCACGGCATTACTAACCTTAGCAAACAGAAATTGGGATTCATCAAAAATTACATGGCGACTAATGATGATTTTATTAGAAGATAAATCAAAACATTTGTAACCACGATGATTGGACGGATAACCCAAGAACACACACGGGGTAGAACGGGCCTGAAATTTGTTAATTGTGGTGGACGGAAACAGTGGATAACACAAGCACCCAAAGACCCTAAGATGTGAATACGAAGGAGTCTTATTATATAAAATTTGAAGGGGGGACGAATATGTCAAACCTTTGGAAGGAATAATGTTAAGAAGATATGTAGCCATTTGTAGAGTATGATGCCAAAAAGACGGGGGTATGGAAGCATGAATTAGTAAAGTGCAGACAATATTATTAATGGTACGAATTTTGCGTTCGGCTTTCCCATTTTGTGAAGACGTATGAGGGCAAGAAAAATGAAAATTGATCCCATTATTTGCACAAAATTCCCTAACCACCCCATTGTCATATTCTTTGCCATTATCACATTGGATATTTTTTATTTCACGTTCAAATTGGGTTCTAATGAAAGCTCTAAATTTTAAAAAGATGGAAAAAATTTGAGATTTTTTCGCTATTGGAAAAGTCCACAAAAATTTAGAATAATCATCCAAAAAGAGAATATAATACCGATGACCCAAAGAACTAAGAACATGAGACATCCATAGATCACTATGAATAATATCAAATGACATTAAAGTATGAGAATTAGAGTCTACAAATGGCAACTTAACTATTTTCCCTAAGGAACATGATTGACAATTCGGAGTGCTACGCTCACCCTTACAAGAAATAAAATGGTTTTTCTCTAAGGAAGACAAAATAGACGATCCCGGATGACCTAGACGAGCATGCCACAAGGAAGGAGCAAGGGCTACAAACGCTGACGGAAAAACTTGACTCGATGGAACGGAACATGGCATGATTGGATAAAGATCTTCCCTACTATCACATTCACACCTCATGAGAGGACTCTTCGTTTTGAAATCCTTCACAGAGAACCCAAATGGATCAAATTCTATGGACACGGAATTATCAGTGGTGAATTTTCGGACAGACACCAAATTTTTAATCAATTTTGGAGCGTGAAGGGTATTTTTCAAAATAAGGGGTGGATGAGGGGGAGACAATGTTTTATGACCATAACCACGAATTGAAATTGAATTACCATTACCAACAATTATACCGCGATTATTGCTCAAATTGGAATAAGACGAGAGAGTACCTGAATCGGATGTCATGCGAGTAGTGGCACCGGTGTCCATGTACCCATTTATTTCCGAATGATTTATTCCAAGCGTATGCATCGCAGCTTCGATGTCAGAAGGAGCTGGGCCCGCTGTATGATGGGCCTGGTGGGGCCCAGGCCTGCCTCCTTGCTGACTCGGTACCCCCACTGGATTGCTGGACTGAGACTGGGCTGGAGTAGTTGGGCCAAAAAGAAGGCTGAAATTGGGCCCAATTACCGTGGGCTGGAATCGCTGAAAAGCCGAGATTATTGGGCCACTGCCCACTAGTCCAGGCCCACGGCCAGGGGGCCCAAGGCTGGGACTAGTGGGGCTGAGGCCCACTGTTGATGGGTCGGGGCCTACTACTGTCGGTACTGCTGACGTTACCACCGCGGTTTCTTCAATTATTTTTCCTAGTATTCTTGCCGCCACCGTGAGCACTGTTTTGGCCCAAATTATCAACACACCCTGGAGAATTTGTGGAGGACGTCATCATGACCACAGGACTTGCCCCGGTAGCCGCCTTCTCAGCCAATCCGGCTTCTTCCAAAGTAAGCATGGAGCGGGCTTGATAGAACTTTGGGAAAGGGTTACTTTGACGAAGTAGGGTCCCAACGCCACTAAATGCCTCAGAGAGGCCAGCAACCATCTGTAGAACCAGACGATCTTCACTAACGGGCGCACCAACGTTGTGGAGTTGATCTGCTAATTCCTTTAACCTTTTGCAATATGCTGAAACATTCGGGAAATTTTCCATGTTGACGTGGGAAAAGTCCTGCTCAAGAGTAACAGCTCTGAAATTCTGATTATCTTGGAATATGTCACGCAGCCTATCCCAAGCAGCCATTGCCGTAGCGTCTGGCTCAATAATCGTCTGCAACAGGTCAGTAGAGATAGTAGAATAAATCCACTGAAAGACGGTGGCATCAAGCGTTGTCCATAACTTAGGATCATCCTCACGTTGAGGCACCTCCGTATCCTCAGGAGCCGCGGGATTATGTGATGGATGACTTGATGCGAGTGAGCGTGAATTTTAAACAAATTGGCCCACATCGCGTATTGGACGTTTTCTAATTCAAGAATGAGAGGTATGTAATTCTTGATGTTAGAAACAACAAGGGCAGGATAAAACGTGCTCTTTGTCGTCGACATAACGAAAGAACAATAGGTGATTTGAGGAGAAAATAAAAGAACACCACCGACGTTCACGGAATCCGGGAAGGGGGGCGGAAACCGAGTACAAGGTCGACGGAAAATAGGTTGGAAAAATAACCTAGACTTCTGATATCATGAAAGAAATAATCCCTTCATTATTTTCATTGATTGAAAGAGTATATATACATTTACATATTTCCATAATAGGAGAATCATATTTCTATTCTATTCCTAAAACCTTGTTCTACTTGGATACTAATTATACAATTATGGTAAGTATACAATACCAATTACACACAAATACTACCTAAACTAATATACAAAATCCGAAATATACATATGATATATTGTATATCATATGTATATTTAACATATTTATTTTTGTTTTCGTCATTACAAGCCTTTATATAAGAAAAGTGCCATAAGACCTTAAGTAAAACTAGGCCCGGCCAGTGGGCCGGGCCGGGCTCGGGTCTGGCGGGGTCGGGATTCGCGGGACTTGCTCCAGTCCCGTTCCGATCCCGTCGGAATCGGGGCGGGACGGGGTCGGGATCGGGATCGGGGCGGGTTCCGGCGGGTTTTCCTTTTTTTCTTTTTTTAATAACATATGTATAAAAAAACTCAATAAACAAGACAAAATAGTGTAATAAAAACATCCCAATGCTGTTTTTGTGCATCTTATATTATTTAATAGACATATGATTTTTTTGTAATACAAATACAATTATCTAAAATCTAAATTTCAACTTTGTGGTGTTGTCCAAAAGTTGCAAATTACATAATAAAATTGCAATTAAAAAAATTACATTCTCAAAAAAACCTGTTCTAATTGCTTGATAATTTCCTGTGGTTCTTCGGTTGAAATTGGTATTTGTTGGTCAAATTGATCCATGTCGCTTCCACTACCTTCGGATAAGATTTCGTTGTAGTTTTCGTCTTCTTCTTCGTTGATCTCCGGTTGACCGCACCTTCTCCGCTCCGCTCGTATCCAATCTCTGAATAATACTGCAATTTCCAAGCTGTCTCCGGCTAATGAGTGTCTGTGGTCTCCTATTTGATATCTGCCAGCAGAAAAAGCGCTTTCAGACGCAGTTGATGACGCTTGAATGTTCAAAACATCTCGGGTCATCATTGAAAGTGTCGGAAAGGTCTTCTCATTCCCCCTCCAGTATTTCAGCAAGTCTTCATGTCCATCTTCATTGATAACTTCTTGGTACGGTACAGAACCCTGCAAAACAAAAATATCCAACTCGCTAATTTGGTTAGTAGCGGTACGGCCGCACATTCTATTTCTGAGGCTTTCAATACTAGCCGCAGAAACATCATGTCTTTTGTGAGGTTGTGTTGAAGATGAAGAAGATGGTATGGAAGCCGGTAAGTTACTAGCATTTTCTTGTTGATAAAACCTATATATTTTTTTGCATTGGTCTTCTACGCTAGACAACACTTCTTCTTTAGTTTGTTCAATACGTGTTGGGTGATTTAGATTTTTGGGACTTGGAGGTGGTAGTACTTCTATACAATCGTAAATAGTTTCAATTAGTGATTTAGTACCGTCTATTTTAATAGTTGGATTTAATACATCACCAATAATATAAATAGTGGGAATAGGAATAATTTTTTTTTTATTTTGATAAACATTTTTTTAATATCTGTCATATAAGCTGGTTTTTTCATATATTCACTAAGTAATAAAAATATTAGAGTTATATAAAACAACATAGTTGAAATAGTAGGATAATATATACCGGAAAATTCTTTTGTTGCTTGAAATTTTTTATCTAAAACTATAATAAGTTCGGAAATTTTTACCCAATCACTATCTACAACCATATCAGCTGGATTTTGATTATGAGAGTTAAAAAATAAAGTTATAGGTTTTCTATAGTCATAAGCAACAAATAGTTGCTCGTATAAAAAATTCCACCTAGTGGATACTTCTTCTGGAATTTTTCTATAAGGTAGTTGGCAATCGTGACAAGTTTTTTTATATTCTTTTCTTCGTTGTACTCTATTACTTTTAAAAATAAAGTTTATAGCAAATTGTATTTTACTAAGAATGTCTTGAAAAAGTGATAGATCATCCTTTACAATTAAGTTATATATATGACACACGCATTTTATATGAAAATGATCTGGAAAAGATGGAGTTAAACTATTTTTTAAAATTGTAATAGCGTAATTGTTAGAAGAAGCGTTATCTAATGTAATAGTCATAATTTTATCGGTTATTCCATAATAATGGCACACTTGATAAATATTATCTGCAATAAAAGTACCAGTGTGCCTATCATCTATATATTTATACGCTAAGATACGTTTTTGCATAGACCATTTATAATCTATCCAATGACAAGTTACTGTTAAATAATTATGGCCGTTAGTACTATGACCTATATCAGACGTGATAGATACTTTGCCATTAAAATGATATAATGAATAACGTAAATATTATTGATATTCATGTGCGAATTTAAATACATCTCTCTTAACAGTTGATCTAGGAAAACCGTTAAAAGCAGGATTATATATATCTCTAATGTAATGAATAAAATCGGGAGATGAAGTAAATGAAAAAGGCAAACCCTCTACAGCAACTAATTTTGATATTGCTTCCCTATCTCTATGTTTATTATATTTAGGGCCTACAATTCCCCCCGTCATAGGGTTAATTTGACCACAGACTTGGTCCAGGGACAGATGTCGGTATGTGAACCTTGTCCCGATGGAGCGGGCGTTTGCGCACCCGGTTTTGAAGCCTGGTATTGGGCATACCTAGCTGGATGAGCACTTACTACGTGTCTAATTAAACCCCCGTCCCACCGTGACCTTTTCCAGTTTTAAATTTTAAAACATTTTTATAAATTTTACATATAGCTACTTGATTCTCTACGTCCCTATCAAAAAATGTCCATGCATCTGATTTTAATGGTCATTTTGCTGGACTTCGTCTCATACTAGGGAGAAAATGAGGCATTTCAGTTGAAGGTGCACTAGTGGGTGTGTTGTCATCAACATTAGTGGGTGTATCATCTAGATCATCGTCTAAATTAAAGTCTTCTTGAGTTCCAGAAAATAACTCCTCGTCTATATCTAATGGTATTGTAGGAAAATGTTGAGTATCAACAAAATCATCCTGTATAGGAATAAGATGACTAGAAGAAGTACCCTTGCCCTGGTTGCTCCTACTAGAAGAAGCACCCTTATCCTTAAACATACCTCTTAATCCTTTCATTTTAATTATGATAATAAATAATTAAAGATAATAAAATTAAGTGCGCTAAATAAAATAAACAGACAATAATAATTTAATGAAGGAACGAATGTACCAAACGCCGACGTAACGTCGACGTGTAATCGAGAGGTTGAAAATTGAAACTTTGCTCGATGGAAGATCCTCAATCTAGTTGCCAACTTCACTCCCAATTCCCAAACGAATAAATAAAATTGAATATTTAGTAAACAATGTAGACTTGTAGAGAGATATATTGAGAGATTGTAGGAAGATTTGTGAGAAAGATGAAGAGAAAATGAGTTATTTATAGTTGAAAAATTGGGTTAAAGTGTAAATATAATAACTTATGGGTTAAAAATAAATATTAAGGGGTAGGGGGGAGGCCAAAAATGGTTGTTGCCCAACGGCCAAAATCTAAAATGGCCGTTGGTGCAACGGTTATATTTGCAAAAGGGGGACTAGGGGCGGGATCGGGGCGGGATCGGGGCGGGATCGGGATGGGCTCGGGGCGGTCTCGGGTCTGGCGGGCCTGGGGCGGGCTCGGGAAGGGTCGGGATGAGACATTGTCCCATCCCGGTTCGAGTCCCGCTATCGATTTTTTTTTTTTTTACTAAGCGGGGTCGGGGTGGTGTCGGGGCGGTGTCGGGATGGGGTCGGGGCTGGGTCGGGGTCGGGGTCGGGGTCAGGTCGGGTTCGGGGTCGGGCCATCCCGGCCCACTGGCCAACCTTAAGTAAAACTACGCATTATATGATAAGGGCGGCTTCATCATTTCATGAGCGAGATTGGCTCAACATCACGATATGCAGATTTGCTGATATATCTTTAGTACAAAATAATTAAACAAGACCATGTCAACAATATTATTAAAATGTACTAAAAGAAAAAAAAAAGCCTTCAATAACTGAAAAAGAATAGTTCTAAATTGAACATTATAGTTTTCAATCATATTCTATATGTAAACTGTTCAAACCATGACCAAGCCATTCATTAAAATTGGTGCTCATGTGGTCCATATCCATTAATTATGTCCTTTAGTTGTTCCTTACCTGTCCATTTACCTCACGGGGCATGTTCATTGAGGGTGAAAAAGGTCAATGTCATTGCAATTTTAAAAGGATTTAATTTATATATGTTGACTATGTAAAAAAAATAAAATTATTAGGGATAATTTGGTTGAAGAGATAAGAGATAATAATTTTTGGATAAAATATGAGATTTTTTATTTCACTCTTGGTTGAATTTTTTATTCCGGAATTTACAATTTTGAAATTAATGATATTATAGTTGTGGTATTATTATTATTATATCACACTTAATGCGAGATAACCATTTCAGGATTATTAATCCGGTATAAGACACCAAAATGATAATGATACCATTCTCCAAAATTCTTCAATCCAAAGCCCTTTAAGAAAGTTAAATTAAAATTGAAAAACAAAGTTTATTTAGTGTACAACCGAACACGTATTTTATATTATACCTTATATATCTCGTACATAGTTCAGACATTACTAAGAAAAAGTATACCCACTAAATAATTCGGTTATTATTTAATTTTGGTATAATAATCTAGCATTATAATCCTCATATTATAATCTATATTGGGCAATTTGCCTTATTTTCCATATTATTAATCCACTTCTTACAAATGATTACTTATTGTTATCTTTTAGATGACTTAATAATATTTAAAAAAAATACATTATCAACATATAGAGATTAAACTCATTTTCAAAATTTTCTAATTATGATTGAATGCTAAGTCAATCGCGTTAAAGGTGATTGTAGAATAGTGTCAATCTCCTTGAGTGAGTTCTCTTATTAATGTAACATATATAGAGTATACAATTGTAGTCCTAATAGAATTATGATCTCTATTTTACATTAATTACATAAAATATTAATTACAGAATATATTGTGAATATATATGGAATATATTTACTATCACACTCCCTCGGTCGGAGCGGGAGGAAGCCGGACGCTGAGACTGAATCTGAAGTCAAGGAACAGTTGCCGAGGAAGCCCCTTTGTGAAGATATATGCATACTGATACGAAGAAGGAACACACAACACCCTAACATGACCCATTGCAACCTTTTCACGAACAAAGTGAATATCCATCTCAATATGCTTGGTTCGCTGATGCTGACCCGGGTTATGAGACAAGTAGACAACAGATAAGTTATCACAGTAAACCAAAGATGCCTTACGTATGGGACAATGTAGCTCAAGAAGGAGATTTTGGAGCCAACATAGCTCGGCAACAACGTTCGCAACGCCTCGATATTCTGCTTCTGCACTCAAACGGGAAAGTGTGGCTTGACGCTTGGCTGGCCACGATATGATGTTAACCCCAAAACACACACAATAGTCGGACGTAGAGCAACGGGTGTCCGAACAACCTGCCTAATCTGCATCTGTGTAGGAGAGCAGTCTAGTCGGTGCTGAGGGATATAAATGGAGTCCATTGTCAAGAGTGCCTTTAACGTATTGAATGATACGCTTAAGGTCTGTAAAGTGAGGCTCCCTAGGAGCGTGCATGAACAAGCACACCTGCTGAACCGTATATGCAATATCTGACCGAGTGAAGGTGAGATATTAAAGAGCACCTGCGAGACTCCTATAAAGAGAGGGATCACTGACCGGATCCCCATAATCTGCACTTAGTTTGGACTTGGATTTGACGGGAGTGGGCATGATCTTACAATTTGCCATTTTAGCCTTGTAGACGATCTCATCTACATACTTACGCTGACACAAGAACATGTCATGTGCGGATCTGGTCACTGATATCCCCAAAAAATAACTCAACTTACCTAAGTCAGTCATAGCAAATTCGGACTTGAGTAGAGCAATGATCTCGTGCTTCAGGTGTCACACATATTTTTAACCACCCCGTTCCGCGAAGAAGGGGGGTCCGACACGGTCGCGACGTATGGGCATTTCCTAAATTGATTAAGGGTTAAGGAGTCGCCACCTAATTATTCTACAGTGAATTAGGGCACCTAAATGTTAACATAAATGCTGCAAAATGAACTATGATTAATGGTCTGCTAAATTATGAGATTTTGGGTAAGGGGTTAGGCATCCTTTAAGATCCGCTAACTTGCGGTTGTCCGGTCAAACTTAGGTTAATTATTATGCAAAGGAAAATACATGTTTTAAAAGTATAAAGTTAAAAAGGAGGCAAGTAATTAATAAAAGATGCATTTTGACAACATAAAAATCTGAAAAGTATGCATGTCATTGTTTATAAAATACATGTAAAAATTGATTTCTTGGATAAAAGCATGCATTTGTATGGCCTTGTTTATAAAAATACATGTAAGGTTGATTTTTTTTATAAAAGCATGCATTTGTATGGCAATGTTTTTAAAATACTTATTTTTGGCAATTGATAGTAAGGAGAAAAGTGATCTGAAGCCCTTCGCGTCTTGATAATAATGTCATCCACGTAGACCTCGATTTCCTTATGGATCATATCATGAAAAATAGTAGTCATGGCTCTCATATAGATGGCACCTGCGTTCTTGAGTCCGAACGGCATTACCCGATAATAGTATGCTCCCCAAGGTGTAGTGAATGTCTTTTATGCATCTTTCTCATCCATCAGGATTTGGTGGTAACCAGCAAAGCAATCAACAAATGAATGTACTTCATGCTTCGCACAGTTATCAATGAGTATGTGAATATTTGGGAGAGGAAAATCATCCTTTGGGCTAGCCTTGTTGAGATCCCGATAATGCACACATACTCGTATTTTCCCATCTTTCTTTGGCACAAGTACGATGTTGGCTAGCCAAGTGGGATACATTGTAACTCGAATGACCTTTGCATCGAATTGCTTGGAAACTTCTTCCTTGACTTTTAAACACAAATCAAGTTTGATTTTCCTCAGCTTTTGCTTCACCTGAGGGCAAGATGGCTCAATGGGTAATCTATGTGAAATAATATCTTTGCTCAGACCTGACATATCGTCATAAGACCAAACAAATATGTCGATATATTTCCTCAAAAGATCCACCAAT
The DNA here is from genome assembly GCA_029783415.1 of Anisodus acutangulus. Classification (NCBI taxonomy): domain Eukaryota; kingdom Viridiplantae; phylum Streptophyta; class Magnoliopsida; order Solanales; family Solanaceae; genus Anisodus; species Anisodus acutangulus. Next base: position 54,753,198 of record CM056493.1, on the reverse strand, counting down.
TCTTTCTTTTGTGCGGTGTTCATATGGATGCTGATTCTTGTTTCCTTCACAGGTTCCGCGTCTCCCAAATTTACTGCCTCAGTTTCATCCAAATTTGGCTTTGTCTTATTCTCAAAATGCTCCAATTCTTTGGTCAATTCCTCCGACTGTGAGTCTTCCTTATATTCTTCGAAGTCTTGTTCGTCATTTGGACTTTGTTCGCTTGTTTCATTACATGTCACATTCACATTATCGACAGATTTATTAGTTTGCATGCAGAAAGAGAAAAGGAAATTATTAAACAAAACGAACTTTGAAATATCAAAAGCAATGTGGATTTGTCATTTAAACTTTCAAAAGGTGGAGGCAAACCACATTAAAATGCATAAATGTGATTCATGCCTCAATCTGAATCACATTGTTTCATTAAGTGCTAATACAATTTCTACCAAACTTCCCGAAAAAGAGGGTCGGGGCACAGGTCCAATTTTTCAAAACATCTCTCTGCTCTGCATCCCAATTGGTTCATTTTGCTGGATGATCGTGCCTTGGATATTGTGAAGTAGGGATTTTCCGCCAGTTTCAGTCAACACGAATCAACCTTTTGGAGAAATAAACTAGGCAAAATAAACCTTCTAAAAATGAAGAAAACCAAGTTAGTATAAGGTGAATAATTATTGCTTCAAATAATATGCACAGAGTGGAAAGCAGCAAAAAAAATAGCAAGCAAATTGTATGGAGATTAAATGCGCGTCCTAATATGCACGGGGCCTCTCTTATGCAGAGGTGGGCCTAAACGCCAAATATGCGAGATTATGATATATTGATCCAAGCCACTAAATTGAAATGCTTTCCATTGGAAATAAAGGCTACAAAAATGAATATACATTTTCCAATTTCGGCATGTCATGATTAGGCTTGGATCCGTCTATCATTATTACGCTACACATAATATGTTGATTGGTCATTGGGTTGTGAGACCCATCGAAATTGGTGGATTTTCTTAATTGTGGAGTCGATACCAAAGATCGACCCACCTAAGAAGTATGCATGCATGACTTAATATAAAGGGTGGTATAGCTTTATCCTAAATTTTCTAAGATTTGGCTTACTAGACCCAAGGTTCCCGAGCGGACTGCTCGAGTGAGAAGGCTACGCTACCACCGGATGGTCCGTACACCCCGCGCATACGCCAACTCTCCTAAAATATGAGAAATTTGAAAGAAAGTTTTACGAGTTGCGCGTAACACACCTCGCATGTATGTGTGATAGTGTCAATTTTCCGAAGTGGAGAAAATATGAGCGGAATGCCAATTTAAGAAAAGAAGTAAAAGAAAGTAGAAATTAAATTAGTTAAGCATACAAAATATCATAAAGGAAAAAATTCAAAGCACTAGATCAAATAAGGATCAAAATAAAGCGCAATAATAATTAACCCGGGTTTACCTATGGTCAAGAACCTAAAGTCCCCAGCGGAGTCGCCATGCTGTTGCACCCGTTTTTAACCGCCCCGTTCCCCGAAGGAGGAAGATCCGACACGGTCGCGACGTATGGGCATTTCCTAAATTAATTAAGGGTTAAGGAGTCGTCACCTAATTATTTTACGGTGAATTAGGGCACCTAAATGTTAACATAAATGTTGCAAAATGAACTCTGATTAATGGTCTGCTAAATTATGACATTCTGGGTAAGGGTTATCTATTATCCTAAAGGGAAGGGGTTAGACATCCTTTAAGATCCACTAACTTGCGCTTGTCCGGTCAAACTTAGGTTAATTATTATGCTAAGGGAAATACATGTTTTAAAAGTATAAAGTTAAAAAGGATGCAAGTAATTAATAAAAGATGCATTTTGACAACGTAAAAATCCGAAAAGTATGCATGGCATTGTTTATAAAATACATGTAAAAATTGATTTCTTGGATAAAAGAATGCATTTGTATGGCATTGTTTATAAAAATACATGTAAGGTTGATTTTTTTTATAAAAGCATGCATTTGTATGGCATTGTTTTTAAAATACTTATTTTTGGCAATTGATAGTAAGAAGAAAAACAAATTGTTTATAATGCAAATAAATGATTTTTATGCAAGTCATTTTGAATTGCAAATCGGATGAAAAATGAAACTTTATTAGCATGATTAATAATGCGAGTAACAGATGACCAAATTGTTTTGAAAGTTTTAAACATGCATGACGAGCCTAAAATAAATAAGCTAGTGCCAGGTTTCCAATTTTTAAACTACGCGAGCCTAAAATAAATAAACTAGCAGTGGATTTCTAATTTTAAACTACCTTTTCTAGTTTATCATTTCTAGGCCTAATTCCAAAAATCTAAATTTTCAAACAATCACACAAGCAGAGTAATTAAATTACAATACAAAATAAAAGGAAGGCGGAATTAAAAGAAGTTAAAACGGTAATGGCTAAGGCGAAGATAGTGTCATCTCTTGGGCCTTGGGCACAAGTCCGACAATCTTGTTCTCTTTCGTCTCTGTAGAACCCCACTTTGCTATCCCATATTGTTTAGATATTTCTCGCAAGGTTTAAAAGAAAAGACAGTTAGAAATAAATAAATACGAGTAAAAACCTTTGGATCCGTATAAAACAATAGAAGTTTTGATTACGGAAGGCTCAGACTTATGTTTTAAGCAAAAGAAATTTCATTCATGTCGTGGTTGCGAACTAGTGACTCCTCAGTTAATCTAGTTGCCTTGCCAACGCATGTTGGTTTCTCGCATGTAATTTTATTATAAGTCTCATTATCGCCCTTTTTCAGAAGGAGAGCAAACCGAGAGACAACCTTTCAAAAGGGACATGGCCTCAAAATTATTTTCATCTGCCCACGTGTAGTATCATGTTCTTATCAGTGGGATTTTTTCAGCAAGTGCAGTGATCTGTTCATTTCAAGATGTAGTATCTGTTTCTCAAAATGTAGCAGTTCTTGGACCAAAAATAAAACAAGATGGCCAAAATGCAGGCAGCTCATGGCTTAAAGTAAAGCATCAGAATGAAGCAGCTAACCTTATTAAAATGTGGAGACTATTTACCTCAAGTGCAGACATTGTTTAGCCTTAAATATGGCAACAAACTTACCAAAATGTGTCTCAAATATTGCAACAGCCATCAAAGTATAACATCAGCAATTAGGTATAGCAAGATGTGGCAGTATACACTACTATCAAAATGTGTCTCATTAAGGTAGGCAGTATACACTACTATCATGGTTCAGGGGACTGTACATGTTAGCAGGGATATAATTTTGTACTGAGACAGACAAGGATAAGTGTGCAACTAACTCAAACAGCTATAGAAAACAAGCAGGCATGATTAAATGACCATTTTGAGGATAACATCCTAATTCTTCTAAACAATAGTAATCATCCGTCGAAATATTTCTAAAACATAAATAAACTAACAAACTCAACGTGCTTAAACACTAAGCATAACGACATAAATAGGCTACATTATCACTGAATCAGAAATAAAACACATAAATCACAGAAAGTAAGAAAAATGAGAAGACTTGAGTTTACGGTCCGGACAGCGAATCGAGGCGTCGTCTCGAATTGTCGAACCCGCTCGGAGAAGTTGTGTTTATGCGATTGAAAAGAACAAGAGCTTAAATGTTTTATGGTTTTGTCGGTCCAGAACCAAGAGTAAAAGAGGGGATTTTTCTAAAATTAAAAAGCTTGTTCAAAAGAGGGGATTTTTCTAAAATTACAAGATAAACTTTATTAAGATTTACAATCTCTGGGACAACAATGCTAATGATTAAAAAGTTAACCTTTGGGGTTTATTATACTGAGATTTCATTATACATAGGCTTGATAAGTTGTAACAAATTATTTTGTGAGAAAGAAAGGCTATGGAGCAGAGAGTAAAAAGAAACAAATACAGGGCCTGTTGGATTCTGAATAGATCAACTCTTCATTTTTCGGTGGTTTCTAAGTTTTTGCCATGTTTATCTTTCTCATAGCTGGACAGGAAAATAACAAAGATGAGGATATGTTGCCAATGAGTTTTGTTTTTCTATATTGACACGTGTCAAAATTTGATTTGCCTTATTTGTCTTGTAAAACTCATTTACTTGTCCTTGGACTATGTTATCATCGAGTCTAAAAACGTGCATATCATTTGAACTTGTGCTATGCCTTATAAAACTTATTTATTTTTCCGGTGTGGAATTCGCCTAGGATGTCATGTGAAGACACATCCCTTCTTCAAAAACTTGTCAACCTAAATGCCTGACAATCCTTCTCTTTGACATGCCCTCGTTAGTCCGCGCTCTGTCATAGGCATCACATAAGATAACTGTCTTTAATAATTAGGAACCAGTCCCAAACATTATGAGGAATGTTGTAGTAATCTAGAAGAAATCCTCTTAATTAAGATGGAAATTACTATAAGTCATGTATGACATGCCAATAGAATTTGAACAAAAAGATAAATCCAAGAATAAAAACCAAGAGTCTTTGTTATTATATTACTATCATATAAAGAATATATGACAGTACTACAATGCTTCAGCTATAATACTTATTCTTTGATCCAATTGCACTAAAAGTTGTCAAGAATGTTACAAATTCATAAAATTATTAGATTAATTTATATTGAGGTTAGTATACATACAAACAGAAAACAGTACCAGTAGTTGAGTCAAGATATAATTTATTGACAAGCTAACTGACAATGTTAAACACTTAAAATTTATTAGAGACTAGTCAATAGTTGTCATGTACATGTAAGGATGATAAAGGTGATAATTAACCTTTTATATTTAGTCATGCATCCAAAAATGAAAAAATAGAAATCTAATGTTTAAGAACATTTTATTACAATTATGCATTATTCAATTTTTTTCTTCGTAGTCTTCTTCTTCTTCCTCTCTTTTTATTCTTCGAGCATTCGTATCCCAAATTTTGTTCGGACTAATCTAAATTTAAGGTGAAATTTTGCCTCTTTTTCAAGATGATTATTTAGTAAATGACCCCCCCCCCCCCTTTTTTTTTTATCCTCTAACAATTTATGGATCTTTCAATTTAGACCTCAGGACATCCCTTTTTGACAAATTGAAAATCTTATGGGAAAATGTCAATATTAAATCCGAGTCTAACATTGTCCAGAAAGATGATTTTTTCAAGGACTATATATATTTGTACAACTTTTAAAAATAAGGAAAACAACTAAATGGTGGCATAAAAAGGTAATATTTGTATAAATCAACCGAATCCGCGTCACTGAGAACCCGATATGGGATATTAACACTCCCTATCAAAGTAGAGTCCAATAATTTTCGAGGCTCAAACCCGACACCATCGGCTAAGAGACATCGAACCTTTATCATTCCATCACAATCTCCTGCGATTAGTTATCAGTATTATATTTTGAAAGAAATAATCCCTTCATTATTTTCATTGATTGAAAGAGTATATATACATTTACATATTTCCATAATAGGAGAATCCTATTCCTATTCTATTCCTAAAACCTTATTCTACTTGGATAGTAACTATACAATTATGGTAATACAATTATGGTAAGTATACAATACTAATTACTCTCAAATACTACCTAAACTAATATACAAAATCTGAAATATACATATGATATATTGTATATCATATGTATATTTAACACACCCCAACAGTCATAGCGGGCGGTCTTCGAACGCTGAGACTGTCCCTAAAATCTTCAAAAAGGACCGAGGGAAGACCCTTTGTAAAGATGTCTACAATTTGATACCTGAAAGGGACATGACAGACCAGTGGGACCAGCGGGCAGTGGGATCAGCTGGAGGATTTAGGGTGCGGGAGATGTCCGAAAACTGGTGAATAATATACGGGGATATACCATCATCCAAAAAATTATACGAACTCGGCACGGGATTACTAACCTTAGCAAACAGAAATTGGGATTCATCAAAAATTACATGGCAACTAATGATGATTTTATTAGAAGATAAATCAAAACATTTGTAACCACGATGATTGGACGGATAACCCAAGAACACACACGGGGTAGAACGGGCCTGAAGTTTGTTAATTGTGGTGGACGGAAAAAGTGGATAACACAAGCACCCAAAGACCCTAAGATGTGAATACGAAGGAGTCTTATTATATAAAATTTGAATGGGGGACGAATATGTCAAACCTTTGGAAGGAATAATGTTAAGAAGATATGGGGGACGAATATGTCAAACCTTTGGAAGGAATAATGTTAAGAAGATATGCAGCCATTTGTAGAGCATGATGCCAAAAAGACGGGGGTATGGAAGCATGAATTAGTAAAGTGCAGACAATATTATTAATACTTGAATTGGATAGACCGAAGTCTTTCTTCCCCATCCGATAAGCCTTTTACAGATGGTACGAATTTTGAGTTCGGTTTTCCCATTTTGTGAAGACGTATGAGGGCAAGAAAAATGAAAATTGATCCCATTATTTGCACAAAATTCCGTAAACACCCCATTGTCATATTCTTTGTCATTATCACATTGGATATTTTTTATTTCACGTTCGAATTGGGTTCTAATGAAAGCTCTAAATTTTAAGAAGATGGAAAAATTTGAGATTTTTTCGCTATTGGAAAAGTCCACAAAAATTTAGAATAATCATCCAAAAAGAGAACATAATACCGATGACCCAAAGAACTAAGAACATGAGACGTCCATAGATCACTATGAATAATATCAAATGGCATTGAAGTATGAGAATTAAAGTCTACAAATGGCAACTTAACTATTTTCCCTAAGGAACAAGATTGACAATTCGGAGTGCTACGCTCACCCTTACAAGAAATAAAATTATTTTTCTCTAAGGAAGACAAAATAGACGATCCCGGATGACCTAGACGAGCATGCCACAAGGAAGGAGCAAGGGCTGCAAACGCTGACGACAAGACTTGACTCGATGGAACGGAACATGGAGTGATAGGATAAAGATCTCCCCTACTATCACACCTCATGAAAGGACTCCTCGTTTTGAAATCCTTCACAGAGAACACAAATGGATCAAATTATATGGACACGAAATTATCAGTGGTGAATTTTTGGACAGACACCAAATTTTTAATCAATTTTGGAGCGTGAAGAGTATTTTTCAAAATAAGGGGTGGATGAGGGGGAGACAATGTTTTATGACCATAACCGCGAATTGAAATTGAATTACCATTACCAATAATTATACCACGATTGTTGCTCAAATTTGAATAAGATGAGAAAGTACCTGAATCAGATGTCATGTGAGTAGTGGCGCCGGTGTCCATGTACCAATTTGGGTCCGAAGAATTTATTCCAAGCGTGTGCATTGCAGCTTCGATGTCAATAGGAGTGGGGGCCGCTGTATGATGGGCCTGGTAGGGCCCAAGCCTGCCTCCATGCTGACTCGGTACCCCACTGGATTGCTAGACCGAGACTGGGCTGGAGTAGCTGGGCCAAAAAGAAGGCTGAAATTGGGCCCAATTACCGTGGGCTGGAGGCGCTGAAAAGTCGAGATTGTTGGGCCATTTCTCACTAGTCCAGGCCCACGGCCAGGGGGCCCAAGGATGGGACCAGTGGGGTTGAGGCCCACTGTTGATGGGTCGGGGCCTACTACCGCCGGTACTCCTGACGCTACCACCGCGGTTTCTTCAATTATTTTTCCTAGTATTCTTGCCGCCACCGTGAGCACTGTTTTGGCCCGAATTATCAACACACCCTGGAGAATTTGTGGAGGACGTCATCATGACCACGAGACTTGCCCCTGTAGCCACCTTCTCAGCCAATCCGGCTTCTTCCAAAGTAAGCATGGAGCGGGCTTGATAGAACTTTGGGAGAGGGTTACTTTGACGAAGTAGGGTCCCAACGCCACTAAATGCCTCGGAGAGGCCAGCAACCATCTGTAGAACCAGACGATCTTCACTAACGGGCGCACCAACGTTGCGGAGTTGGTCCGTCAATTCCTTCAACCTTTTGCAATATGCTGAAACATTCGGGAAATTTTCCATGTTGATGTGGGAAAAGTCCTGCTCAAGAGTAACAGCTCTGGAATTCTGATTATCTTGGAATATGTCATGCAGCCTATCTCAAGCAGCCATTGCCGTAGCGTCTGGCTCAATAATCGTCTGCAACAGGTCAGTAGAGATAGTAGAATAAATCCACTGAAGGATGGTGGCTTCAAGCGTTGTCCATAACTTAGGATCATTCTCACGTTGAGGCACCTCCGTATCCTCAGGAGCTGCGGTGATTATGTGATGGATGACTTGATGCGAGTGAGCGTGAATTTTTAAAAAATTGGCCCACGTCGCGTATTGGACATTTTTATTTCAAGAATGAGAGGTATGTAATTCTTGATGTTAGAAACAACAAGGGCAGGATAAAACGTGCTCTTTGTCGTCGACATAACAAAAGAACAATAGGTGATTTGAGGAGAAAATACAAGAACACCACCGACATTCACGGAATCCGGGAAGGGGACGGAAACCGAGTTCAAGGTCGACGAAAAAGAGGTTGGAAAAATAACCTAGACTTCTGATACCATGAAAGAAATAATTCCTTCATTATTTTCATTGATTGAAAGAGTATATATACATTTACATATTTTCATAATAGGAGAATCATATTCCTAAAACCTTATTCTACTTGGATACTAATTATACAATTATGGTAAGTATACAATACTAATTACACCCAAATACTACCTAAACTAATATACAAAATCCGAAATATACATATGATATACAATATATCATATGTATATTTAACATATTTATTTTTGTTTTCATCATTACAAGCCTTTATATAAGAAAAGTGCCATAAGACCTTAAGTAAAACTAGGCCTGGCTAGTGGGCCGGGCTCGGGTCTGGCGGGGTCAAGGTCGGGGCGGGACGGGCGGATGGGGCGGGGTCGGGATTGGCGGGACTTGCTCCAGTCCTGTCCCGATCACGATCCCGTTGGAATCGGGGCGGGGTCGGGGCGGGGTCGGGGCGGGGTCGGGATCGGGGCGAGTTCCGGCGGGTGTTCCTTTTTTTTTCTTTAATAACATATGTATAAAAAAAACTCAATAAATAAGACAAGATAGTGTAATAAAAACATCACAAGGCTATTTTTGTGCCTCTTATATTATTTAATAGACATATGATTTTTTTGTAATACAAATACAATTGTCTAAAATCTAAATTGCAACTTTGTGGTGTTGTCCAAATGTTGCAAATTACATAATAAAATTGCAATTAAAAAAATTACATTCTCAAAAAAACCTATTCTAATTGCTTGATAATTTCCTATGGTTCTTCGGTTGGAATTGGTATTTGTTGGTCAAATTGATTCATGTCGCTTCCACTACCTTCGGATAAGATTTCGTTGTAGTTTTCATCTTCTTCTTCGTTGATTTCCGATTGACCGCACCTTCTCCGCTCCGCTCATATCCAATCTCTGAATAATACTGCAATTTCCAAGCTGTCTCCGGCTAATGAGTGTCTGTGGTCTCCTATTTGATATCTGCCGGCAGAAAAAGCGCTTTCAGACGCAGTTGATGACGCTTGAATGTTCAAAATATATCGGGACATCATTGAAAGTGTCGGAAAGGTCTTCTCATTCCCCCTCCAGTATTTCAGCAAGTCTTCATGTCCATCTTCATTGATAACTTCTTGGTACGGTACAGAACCCTGCAAAACAAAAATATCCAACTCGCTAATTTGGTTAGTAGCGGTACGGCCGCACATTCTATTTCTGAGGCTTTCAATACTAGCCGCAGAAACAACATGTCTTTTGTGAGGTTGTGTTGAAGATGAAGAAGATGGTATGGAAGCCGGTAAGTTACTAGCATTTTCTTGTTGATAAAACCTATATATTTTTTTTGCATTGGTCTTCTACGCTAGACAACACTTCTTCTTTATTTGTTCAATAGGTGGTGGCTGATTTAGATTTTTGGGACTTGGAGGTGGTAGTACTTCTATACAATCGTAAATAGTTTCAATTAGTGATTTAGTACCGTCTATTTTAATAGTCGGATTTAATACATCACCAATAATATAAATAGTGGGAATAGGAATAAAATATTTTTTTTATTTTGATAAATATTTTTTAATAGCTGCCATATAAGCTGGTTTTTTCATATATTTACTAAGTAATAAAAATATTAGAGCTATATAAAACAACATAGTTGAAATAGTAGGATAATATATACTGGAAAATTCTTTTGTAGCTTGAAAAAATTTCTCTAAAAATACAATAAGTTCGGAAATTTTTACCCAATCGCTATCTACAACCATATAAGCTGGATTTTGATTATGAGAGTTAAAAAATAAAGTTAGAGTTTTTCTATAGTCATAAGCAACAAGTAGTTGCTCGTATAAAGAATTCCACCTAGTGGGTACTTCTTCTGGAATTTTTCTATAAGGTAGTTGGCAATCGTGACAAGTTTTTTTATATTCTTTTCTTCGTTGTATTTATTATTTTTAAAAATAAAGTTTATAGCAAATTGTATTTTACTAAGAATGTCTTGAAAAAGTGATAGATCATCCTTTACAATTAAGTTATATATATGGCACGCGCATTTTATATGAAAATGATGTGGAAAAGATTGAGTTAAACTATTTTTTAAAATTGTAATAGCGTAATTGTTAGAAGAAGTGTTATCTAATGTAATAGTCATAATTTTATCGGTTATTCCATAATAATGGCACACTTGATAAATATTATCTGCAATAAAAGTACCCGTGTGCCTATCATCTATATATCTATACGCTAAGATACGTTTTTGCATAGACCATTTATAATCTATCCAATGACAAGTTACTGTTAAATAATCATGGTCGTTAGTACTACGACCTATATCAGACTTGATAGATACTTTGCCATTAAAATGATATAATGAATAACGTAAATATTGTTGATATTCATGTGCGAATTTAAATACATCTCTCTTAACAGTTGATCTAGGAAACCGTTAAAAGCAGGATTATATATATCACTAATGTAATGAATAAAATCGGGAGATGAAGGAAATGAAAAAGGCAAACCCTCCACAGCAACTAATTTTGATATTGCTTCCCTATCTCTATGTTTATTGTATTTAGGGCCTACAATTCCCCCCGTCATAGGGTTAATTTGACCCTGTACTTGGTCTGGGACAGTATCAGTATGTGAACCTTGTCGATGGAGCGGGCGTTTGCGCACCCGGTTTTGAAGCCTGGTATAGGGCATACCTAGCTGGATGAGCACTTACTACGTGACTAATTAAACCCCCTGTCCCACAGTGACCTTTTCCAGTTTTAAATTTTAAAACATTTTTACAAATTTTACATATAGCTACTTGATTCTCTATGTCCCTATCAAAAAATGTCCATGCATCTGATTTTAATGGTCGTTTTGCTGGACATCGTCTCAAACTAGGGAGAATATGAGGCATTTCAGTTGAAGGTGCACTAGTGGGTGTGTTGTCATCAACATTAGTGGGTGTATCATCTAGATTATCGTCTAAATTAAAGTCTTCTTGAGTTCCAAAAAATAGCTCCTCGTCTAAATCTAATGGTACTGTAGGAAAATGTTGAGTATCAACGAAATCATCCTGTGTAGGAATAAGATGACTAGAAGAAGTACCCTTGCCCTGGTTGCTCCTACTAGAAGAAGCATCCTTACCCTTAAACATGCCTCTTAATCCTTTCATTTTAATTATGATAATAAATAATTAAAGATAATAAAATTAAGTGCGCTAAATAAAATAAACAGACAATAATAATTTAATGAAGGAACGAATGTACCCAAGCGAAGCGTAACGTCGACGTGTAATCGAGAGGTTGAAAATTGAAACTTTGCTTGATGGAAGATCCTCAAGCTAGTTGCCAACTTCACTCCCAATTCCCAAATGAATAAATAAAATTGAATATTTAGTAAATAATGTAGACTTGTAGAGAGAGATATTGAGAGATTAGAGAGATTGTAGGAAGATTTGTGAGAAAGATGTAGAGAAAATGAGTTATTTATAGTTGGAAAATTGGGTTAAAGTGTAAATATAATAACTTATGGGTTAAAAATAAATATTAAGGGGTAGGGGGGGTTTGGGGGAGGGGGGAGGCCAAAAATGGCCGTTGCCCAATGGCCAAAATCTAAAATGGTCGTTGGTGCAACGGTTATATTTGCAAAAGGGGGACTAGGGCCTGGATCGGGACGGGCTCGGGGCGGTCTCGGGTCTGGCGGGCCTGGGGTGGGCTCGGGTCTGGCGGGCCTGGGGCGGGCTCGGGACGGGTTGGGACGAGACATTGTCCCGTCCCGGTTTGAGTCCCACTACCGAACTTTTTTTTTTTTACTAAGCGAGGTCGGGGTCGGACCGTCCCGGCCCACTGGCCAGCCTTAAGTAAAACTACGCATTATATGATAAGGGCGGCTTCATCATTTCATGAGCGAGATTGGCTCAACATCACGATAAGCAGATTTGCTGATATATCTTTAGTACAAAATAATTAAACAAGACCATGTCAACAATATTATTAAAATGTACTAAAAGAAAAAAAAAAGCCTTCAATAATTGAAAAAGAATAGTTCTAAATTCAACATTATAGTTTTCAATCATATTCTATATGTAAACTGTTCAAACCATGACCAAACCATTCATTAAAATTGGTGCTCATGTGGTCCATATCCATTAATTATGTCCTTTAGTTGTTCCTTACCTGTCCATTTACTTCATGGGGCATGTTCATTGAGGTGAAAAAGGTCAATGTCATTGCAATTTTAAAAGGATTTAATTTATATATGTTGACTATGTAAAAAAAATAAAAATTATTAGGGATAATTTGGTTGAAGAGATAAGAGATAATAATTTTTGGATAAAATATGAGATTTTTTATTTCACTCTTGGTTGAATTTTTTATTCCGGAATTTACAATTTTGAAATTAATGATATTATAGTTGTGGTATTATTATTATTATATCACACTTAATGGTTGTGGTATTATTATTATTATATCACACTTAATGCGAGATAACCATTTCAGGATTATTAATCCGGTATAAGACACCAAAATGATAATGATACCATTCTCCAAAATTCTTCAATCCAAAGCCCTTTAAGAAAGTTAAATTAAAATTGAAAAACAAAGTTTATTTAGTGTACAACCGAACACGTATTTTATATTATACCTTATATATCTCGTACATAGTTCAGACATTACTAAGAAAAAGTATACCCACTAAATAATTCGATTATTATTTAATTTTGGTATAATAATCTCGCATTATAATCCTCATATTATAATCTATATTGGGCAATTTGCCTTATTTTCCATATTATTAATCCACTTCTTACAAATGATTACTTATTGTTATCTTTTAGATGACTTAATAATATTTAAAAAAATACATTATCAACATATAGAGATTAAACTCATTTTCAAAATTTTCTAATTATGATTAAATGCTAAGTCAATCGCGTTAAAGGTGATTGTAGAATAGTGTCAATCTCCTTGAGTGAGTTCTCTTATTAATGTAACATATATAGAGTATACAATTGTAGTCCTAATAGAATTATGATCTCTATTTTACATTACTTACACAAAATATTAATTACAAAATATATTGTGAATATATATGAAATATATTTACTATCACACTCCCTCAGTCGGAGCGGGAGGAGGCCGGACGCTGAGATTGAATCTGAAGTCAAGGAACAGTTGCCGAGGAAGCCCCTTTGTGAAGATATCTGCATACTGATATGAAGAAGGAACATACAACACCCTAACATGACCCATTGCAACCTTTTCATGAACAAAGTGAATATCCATCTCAATATGCTTGGTTCGTTGATGCTGACCCGGGTTATGAGACAAGTAGACAGCAGATAAGTTATCACAGTAAACCAAAGATGCCTTACGTATGGGACACTGTAGCTCAAGAAGAAGATTTCGGAGCCAACATAGCTCGGCAACAACATTCGCAACGCCTCGATATTCTGCTTTTGCACTCAAATGGGAAAGTGTGGCTTGACGCTTGGCTGGCCACGATATGATGTTATCCCCAAAAAACACACAATAGTCGGACGTAGAGCAATGGGTGTCCGAACAGCCTGCCTAATCTGCGTCTGTGTAGGAGAGCAGTCTAGTCGGTGCTGAGGGATATAAATGGAGTCCATAGTCAAGAGTGTCTTTAACGTATCGAATGATACGCTTAAGGTTTGAAAAGTGAGGCTCCCTAGGAGCGTGCATGAACAAGCACACCTGCTGAACCGTATATGCAATATCTGGCCGAGTGAAGGTGAGATACTAAAGAGCACCTGCGAGACTCATATAAAGGGAGGGATCACTGACCGGATCCCCATCATCTGCACTTAGTTTGGACTTGGATTCGACGGGAGTGGGCATGATCTTACAATTTGCCATTTTAGCCTTGTAGACGATCTCATATGCATACTTACGCTGACACAAGAACATGTCATGTGCGGATCTGGTCACTGATATCCCCAAAAAATAACTCAACTTACCTAAGTCAGTCATAGCAAATTTGGACTTGAATAGAGCAATGATCTCGTGCTTCAGGTGTCACACATATTTTTAACCGCCCCGTTCCGCGAAAAAGAGGGATCCGACACGGTCGCGACGTATGGGCATTTCCTAAATTGATTAAGGGTTAAGGAGTTGCCACCTAATTATTCTACGGTGAATTAGGGCACCTAAATGTTAACATAAATGTTGCAAAATGAACTTTGATTAATGGTCTGCTAAATTATGAGATTTTGGGTAAGGGGTTAGGCATCCTTTAAGATCCGCTAACTTGCGGTTGTCCGGTCAAACCTTGGTTAATTATTATGCTAAGGAAAATACATGTTTTAAAAGTATAAAGTTAAAAAGGAGGCAAGTAATTAATAAAAGATGCATTTTGACAACATAAAAATCTGAAAAGTATGCATGTCATTGTTTATAAAATACATGTAAAAATTGATTTCTTGGATAAAAGCATGCATTTGTATGGCCTTGTTTATAAAAATACATGTAAGGTTGATTTTTTTTATAAAAGCATGCATTTGTATGGCAATGTTTTTAAAATACTTATTTTTGGCAATTGATAGTAAGGAGAAAAGTGATCTGAAGCCCTTCGCGACTTGATAATAATGTCATCCACGTATACCTCAATTTCCTTATGGATCATATCATGAAAAATAGTAGTCATGGCTCTCATATAGGTGGCACCTGCGTTCTTGAGTCCGAACGGCATTACCCGATAATAGTATGCTCCCCAAGGTGTAGTGAATGCTGTCTTTTATGCATCTTCCTCATCCATCAGGATTTGGTGGTAACCAGCAAAGCAATCAACAAATGACTGTACTTCATGCTTCGCACAGTTATCAATGAGTTTGTGAATATTTGGGAGAGGAAAATCATCATTTGGGCTAGCCTTGTTGAGATCCCGATAATGCACACATACTCGTATTTTCCCATCTTTCTTTGGCACAGGTACGATGTTGGCTAGCCAAGTGGGATACATTGTAACTCGAATGACCTTTGCATCGAATTTCTTGGAAACTTCTTCCTTGACTTTTAATCACAAATCGGGCTTGATTTTCCTCTGTTTTTGCTCCACCGGAGGGCAAGATGGCTCAATGGGTAATCTATGTGAAACAATATCTTTGCTCAGACCTGGCATATCGTCATAAGACCAAACAAACATGTCGATATATTGCCTCAAAATATCCACCAATTCTTTCTTTTGTGCGGTGTTCATATGGACGTTGATTCTTGTTTCCTTCACAGGTTCCGCGTCTCCCAAATTTACTGCCTCAGTTTCATCCAAATTTTGCTTTGTCTTATTCTCAAAATGCTCCAATTCTTTGGTCAATTCCTCCGACTGTGAGTCTTTCTTATATTCTTCGAAGTCATGTTCGTCATTTGGACTTTGTTCGCTTGTTTCATTACATGTCACATTCACATTATCGACAGATTTATTAGTTTGCATGCAGAAAGAGAAAAGGAAATTATTCAACAAAACGAACTTTGAAATATCAAAAGCAATGTGGATTTGTCATTTAAACTTTCAAAAGGTGGAGACAAAATACATTAAAATGCATAAATGCGATTCAGGCCTCAATCTGAATCACATAGTTTCATTAAGTACTAATACAATTTCTACCAAACTTCCCGAAAAAGAGGGTCGGGGCACAGGTCCAATTTTTCAAAACATCTCTCTGCTCTGCATCCCAATTGGTTCATTTTGATGGATGATCGTGCCTTGGATATTGTGAAGTAGGAATTTTCCGCCAGTTTCAGTCAACACGAATCAACCTTTTGGAGAAATAAACTAGGCAAAATAAACCTTCTAAAAATGAAGAAAACCAAGTTAGTATAAGGTGAATAATTATTGCTTCAAATAATATGCACAGAGTGGAAAGAAGCAAAAAAATAGCAAGCAGATTGTATGGAGATTAAATGCGCGTCCTAATATGCACGGGGCCTCTCTTATGCCAGAGGTGGGCCTAAATGCCAAATATGCTAGATTATGATATATTGATCCAAGCCACTAAATTGAAATGCTTTCCATTGGAAATAAAGGCTACAAAAATGAATATACATTTTCCAATTTCGGCATGTCATGATTAGGCTTGGATCCGTCTATCATTATTACGCTACACATAATATGTTGATTGGTCATTAGGTTGTGAGACCCGTCGACAATTGGTGGATTTTCTTAATTGTGGAGTTGATACCAAAGATCAACCCACCTAAGAAGTATGCATGCATGACTTAAAATAAAGTGTGGTATAGCTTTATTCTAAATTTTCTAAGATTTGGCTTACTAGACCCAAGGTTCCCGAGCGGACTGCTCGAGTGAGAAGGCTACGCGGCCACCGGATGG
Organism: Anisodus acutangulus; assembly: GCA_029783415.1. NCBI lineage: Eukaryota > Viridiplantae > Streptophyta > Magnoliopsida > Solanales > Solanaceae > Anisodus > Anisodus acutangulus. The sequence continues at coordinate 54,736,397 of CM056493.1, read as the reverse complement.
TCCGGACACCCCGCGCATACGCCAACTCTCCTAAAATATGAGAAATTTGAAAGAAAGTTTTACGGGTGCGCGTAACACACCTCGCGTGTATGTGTGATAGTGTCAATTTTCCGAAGTGGAGAAAATATGAGCGGAATGCCAATTTAAGAAAAGCAGTAAAAGAAAGTAGCAATTAAATTAGTTAAGCATACAAAATATCATAAAGGAAAAAATTCAAAGCACTAGATCAAATAAGGAGCAAAATAAAGCGCATTAATAATTAGCCCGGGTTTACCTATGGTCAAGAACCTAAAGTCCCCAGCGGAATCGTCATGCTGTTGCACCCATTTTTAACCACCCCGTTCCCCGAAGGAGGAAGATCCGACACGGTCGCGACGTATGGGCATTTCCTAAATTAATTAAGGGTTAAGGAGTCGTCACCTAATTATTTTACGGTGAATTAGAGCACCTAAATGTTAACATATATGTTGCAAAATGAACTCTGATTAATGGTCTGCTAAATTATGACATTCTGGGTAAGGGTTATCTATTATCATAAAGGGAATGGGTTAGACATCCTTTAAGATCCACTAATTTGCGCTTGTCCGGTCAAACTTAGGTTAATTATTATGCTAAGGGAAATACATGTTTTAAAAGTATAAAGTTAAAAAGGATGCAAGTAATTAATAAAAGATGCATTTTGACAACGTAAAAATCCAAAAAGTATGCATGGCATTGTTTATAAAATACATGTAAAAATTGATTTCTTGGATAAAAGAATGCATTTGTATGGCATTGTTTATAAAAATACATGTAAGGTTGATTTTTTTGATAAAAGCATGCATTTGTATGGCATTGTTTTTAAAATACTTATTTTTGGCAATTGATAGTAAGAAGAAAAACTAATTGCTTATAATGCAAATAAATGATTTTTATGCAAGTCATTTTGAATTGCAAATCGGATGAAAAATGAAACTTTATTAGCATGATTAATAATGCAAGTAACAGATGACCAAATTGTTTTGAAAGTTTTAAATATGCATGACGAGCCTAAAATAAATAAGTTAGTGTCGGGTTTCCAATTTTTAAACTACGCGAGCCTAAAATAAATAAACTAGCGGTGGTTTCTAATTTTAAACTATCTTTTCTAGTTTATCAGTTCTAGGCCTAATTCTTCTAAATTTTCAAACAATCACACAAGCAGAGTAATTAAATTACAATACAAAATAAAAGGAAGGCGGAATTAAAAGAAGTTAAAACGGTAATGGCTAAGGCGATGATAGTGTCATCTCTTGGGCACAAGTCCGACAATCTTGTTCTCTTTCGTCTCTGTAGAACCCCACTTTGCTATCCCATATTGTTTAGATATTTCTCGCAGGGTGTAAAAGAAAAGACAGTTAGAAATAAATAAATACGAGTAAAAACCTTCGAATCCGTATAAAACAATAGAAGTTTTGATTACGGAAGGCTCAGACTTATGTTTTAAGCAAAAGAAATTTCATTCATGTCGTGGTTGCGAACTAGTGACTCCTCAGTTAATCTAGTTGCCTTGCCAACGCATGTTGGTTTCTCGCATGTAATTTTATTATAAGTCTCATTATCGCCCTTTTTCAGAAGGAAAGCAAACCGAGGGACAACCTTTCAAAAGGGACATGACCTCAAAATTATTTTCATCTGCCCACGTGTAGTATCATGTTCTTATCAGTGGGATTTTTTCAGCAAGTGCAGTGATCTGTTCATTTCAAGATGTAGTATCTGTTTCTCAAAATGTAGCAGTTCTTGGACCAAAAATAAAACAAGATGGCCAAAATGCAGGCAGCTCATGGCTTAAAGTAAAGCATCAGTATGAAGCAGCTAACCTTATTAAAATGTGGAGACTATTTACCTCAAGTGCAGACACTGTTTAGCCTTAAATATGGCAACAAACTTACCAAAATGTGTCTCAAATATTGCAACAACCGTCAAAGTATAACATCGGCAATTAGGTATAGCAAGACGTGGCAGTAAACTTATTTGTAGCAACAGCAGCACTCCTTTTGAAACTGTTGGTTCCAAAGAATGCAGGAAACGGAAATTACAAGTAACTGCTAATGTAAGAATTGAAATTACAATTCAACAAGAAAACTGAAATTACAAAGAAGTTAAACAAGAAACTGGAAAACTGTTTTGTGTATGCTGAGTTTTGTGTAGCACTCTGTCTTTAAGACAATATTGCCCCGTATGTATCCTTTATACGTCCTGGACAATTGTCTCCCAAGATAAAACAACAAATGAACACTTGAGCAAAGGAAACTCAAATGCTTCCGTAAAGAATTTTGAGTAATGAAATGATGCTTGGAAGCTTGTCGGAAGAACTGAAAACGTTTCTGTTTTTCTGTCTGTTTTGAGTGTTGTGTGTGTAACTCAACAATGGTGAAAGGGGTTGTTTATATAGGTGAGGGAGTGGCTGTTGAACTGCTTCCATAAGTGCCATTACTGGCCAAGTAATGGCCATTATGGAGGTAGTAATACCACTAAAATAAATGGTGATAAAGAGCAACGGATTGGCCATTATAGGAGGAGTAATTCATCCAAAATAAATGGTTGAATTGAGTGTTGTGGCGTTTCTAATCTTCATATGAAAGAATTCTGGTCCAACCAGTGCATATGAAACTTCTGGGATCAAACTGTACATCTGGCAAAATTCTCTGGCCCAAAAAGATAATATCAGAAAAAGCACAGCCCACAGCCCACGACCCGAGACCCGAGACCTGGACCGGACGGGCGGGCGGAGGCGGCGCGCGTGCGGGCTTTCCTCGAACCGAAGCACATCTAGGTCCTCCCTCCTTTAAACACATGGGATACCCCTTGGGGTCCCAAACCCCAAACCAATTTTGAGTTTTATAAGCATAACAATTCTTTCTTCCTCTACCGATGAGGGAGAATTGATCCCAACCACACTTTTCCATGCTTCAAACACCTCACTTCGTGGACCAATATCTCTTTCATTTCTCAATGAAATTTGACGATTCTTGGCCCTACGGTTATCTACGTACTTAGTAGATCATGCACGTGTGAAGAACCGGATTCTCCAACATGCATAACACTAGTGTTTAAGCCGTTAAAGTTGGTCGGTCGCAACTCCCGCCAAAGGCTAATTTCCAACAATCCCCTCTTGAAAGAGATTTTGGCGCACTCACATGGTGTCTTTTCATTTCCAGCAATATTTCAGCCGACCGATGTTGCATAAGGAGAGGTAGCTTCAGCTTTGAACCTTCCATAGTTAAGTACCATCGGACTTACTTACTGCGCGGTGAACGTGATATCTTGAACCGTCAGTGTTTAGTGTAAGCCAAGTCAAAAGTACCAACACAACAAATTCCTTTACTCTCTTCTTCGTAATGTTTTGTCCGTTTTGGCCATGGACAACTTCTTGGATTCTTAAGTGCGTTCATTTGAGGCGGCCCATCCTCGCACTTAAATAGGTGGTCTCCTACAAGTTATCCTGCTATACCCCACTTCACAAGTGTTAGGAACCATTAAAAGTTTTCCAAAACCTAACCTTAATTGTTGAGGATCATTACAGGTTTTGAAAACTTAACCTTTACCCATACTGCAGATAGCACTTAACGTCTATCGCGGGAACGGCTTTGGATTTGGTGTTTCTTTTCAGAAATCACTATCCGAAGTGCTCATGCTTCCACTGAAGCGATCAACTGAACCTTTACAGCTTAGTTTTTCCATTGAACCAAATTACTGGAATCTCCATTTAGTAGTAAGGTTGGGTTACCACCGTATTGGTCCTTATTCTTTGGGTTTTAAGCTCATTCCCCTAGACAGGCAGACCATCTGATCCTTGGGTAAGCCCTTTGTTAGCGGGTCTGCTATATTATCCTTTGACTTAATGTAATCAATGAATATTATACTCGTGGTGATCAGCTGCCTAACGGTCTTATGCCTCCGTCGAATATGACGAGACTTGCCATTGTACATAGCATTCCGTGCCCTTCCTAGAGCCGACTGACTATCGCAGTGGATCATTACCGAAGGTACGAGTTTGTTCCAACACGGAACATCCTCTAAGAAGTCATGAAGCCACTCATCTTCTTCTCCTGCTTTGTCTAAAGCGATAAACTACTATTTCATTGTGGATCGGGCGATACAAGTTTGCTTAGAGGATTTCCAAGACACAGCCCCACCACCAATTGTAAATACATACCCACTGGTGGACTTGGTGTTCTCTATATCAGATATCAAGTTTGCATCACTGTACCCCTCTAGTACAACTGGATATCTCGAATAGTGTAACCCGAAAGTTAACGTGTATTTCAGGTATTGTAATACCCGATTCAACGCCTTCCAGTGATTATCACTCGGATTACGGGTGAACCTAGCCAACTTATTGACTGCATAAGCAATATCAGGTCGGGTGCAGTTGGTTATATACATCAAACTACCGATCACCTGTGCATATTGCTCCTGGTATACAGGTGCACCAAGATTTTTATCAAGCTTTTGATTTGTATCCATTGGCGACTTTATCGGTGAACTGTCTAACATCTCGAACTTTCTCAAAACATCCTCGATGTAGTGAGACTGAGATAAGACCAGTCCATCAGACGTCTTAGAGATTTTAATCCCTAGGATGACATCTGCGATACCCATATCCTTCATGTCGAAGCATTGTTTCAACATGTTCTTAGTCTCTAGGATTACCCTAGGACAGCTTCCTGTGATCAACATGTCATCTACATACAGATATATCATAACAAATGAGTCAGAGTTACCTTTCGTGTAAACACACATTCATTAATGGCGAACCCCTTCGATAGTAGAGTACTATCAAATTTTTTGTGTCATTGCTTCGGGGCTTGTTTCAGCCCGTACAGAGATTTGACAAGCCGACAGACTTTCTTCTCTTGCCCTTGAACCACATACCCCTCGGGTTGGTCCATATAAATTTCTTCTTCCAAATCACCGTTTAGGAAGGCTGTCTTAACATCCATCTGGTGTATCTCAAGGTCATGCAAAGCTGCGATCGCAATGAATACCCGTATGGATGTCATCGGATACCGGAGAGTATGTGTCAAAGTAGTCAAAGCCTTCTGTCTACCGATAGCCCTTAACTACCAACCTGGCCTTGTACTTGTCTATAGACCCATCTGCTTTGTATTTCCGTTTGAGTATCCATTTACAACCCAACGGTTTATTTCTCAGAGGAAGATCAACCAACTCCCAAGTATGGTTATGCAGAATGGAGCTTATTTCACTCTCAATAGCTACTTTCCAGAGCGGTGCTTCTGGAGTTGACAACGCCTTAGAAATTGTCCTTGGTTCATCATTAACCATATAAGCTACAAAGTCAGAACCGAAGGATTTATCATTCCTGGCCCTTTTACTTCGCCTTAGATCCATCTCTGGAGTCTCCAAGTTCTGAGAATCTGGAACACTAGATTCCGGATGTTCAGCCACCTCGAGATTCGCTAGATCTGAACCATCTCATCTATAATACTTATTCTTTGTCACAATTGCACTAAAAGTTGTCAAGAATGTTACAAATTCATAAAATTATTAGATTAATTTATATTGAGGTAAGTAGTATACATACAAACAGAAAACAGCACCAGTAGTTGAGTCAAGATATAATTTATTGACAAGCTAACTGACAATGTTAAACACTTAAAATTTATTAGAGACTAGTCAATAGTTGTCATGTACATGTAAGGATGATAAAGGTGATAATTAACCTTTTATATTTAGTCATGCATCCAAAAATGAAAAAAATAGAAATCTAATGTTTAAGAACATTTGATTACAATTATGCATTATTCAATTTTTTCTTCGTAGTCTTCTTCTTCTTCCTCTCCTTTTATTCTTCGAGCATTCGTATCCCAAATTTTGTTCGGACTAATCTAAATTTATGGGGAAATTTTGCTTGTTATTCTTTTTCAAGATGATTCTTTAGTAAATGACACCCCCTCCCCCCCTCCCCCTTTATCCTCTAACAATTTATGGATCTTCCAATTTAGACCTCAGGAGATTCTTTTTTAGCAAACTGAAAATCTTATAGAAAAATATCAATATTAAATCTGAGTCTAACATTGTCCAGAAAGGTGGTGGCCTAAAAAGGTAATATTTGTATAAATCAACCGAATCCACATCACTGAGAACCCGATATGGGGATATTAGCGCTCCATATCAAAGAAGACTCCAGTAATTTCCAATGCTCAAACCCGACACCATCGGCTAAGAGACATCGAACTTTTATCATTCCATCACAATCTCTTGCGATTAGTTATCAGTATTCTATTTATTTTCGTCATTACAAGCCTTTATATAAAAAAGGTGCCATAAGACCTTAAGTAAAACTAGGCCTAGCCAGTGGGCCGGGCTCGGGTCTGGCGGGTCGGGCTAGGGTCTGGCGGGGTCGGGGTCGGGGCGGGACGGGAGAAGGGGGCGGGGTCGGGTCTGGCGGTGTCTGGCGGGGTCGGGTTTGGCGGGACTTGCTCCAGTCCCGTCCTGATCCCAATCCCGTCAGAATCGGGGCGGGGCGGGGTCTGGATCGTGACGGGTTCAGGCGGGTTTTCCCTTTTTTTTTTTAATAACATATGTATAAAAAAAACTCAATAAACAAGACAAGATAGTGTAATAAAAACATCTCAATGCTGTTTTTGTGCCTCTTATATTATTTAATAGACATATGATTTTTTTGTAATACAAATACAATTGTCTAAAATCTAAATTGCAACTTTGTGGTGTTGTCCAAAAGTTGCAAATTACATAATAAAATTGCAATTAAAAAAATTACATTCTCAAAAAAAACCTATTCTAATTGCTTGATAATTTCCTGTGATTCTTCGGTTGGAATTGGTATTTGTTGGTCAAATTGATTCATGTCGCTTCCCTCTACCTTCGGATAAGATTTCGTTGTAGTTTTCGTCTTCTTCTTCGTTGATTTCCGGTTGACCGCACCTTCTCCGCTCCGCTCATATCCAATCTCTGAATAATACTGCAATTTCCAAGCTGTCTCCGGCTAATGAGTGTCTGTGGTGTCCTATTTGATATCTGCCGGCAGAAAAAGCGCTTTCAGACGCAGTTGATGACGCTTGAATGTTCAAAACATCTCGGGCCATCATTGAAAGTGTCGGAAAGGTCTTCTCATCCCCCCTCCAGTATTTCAGCAAGTCTTCATGTCCATCTTCATTGATAACTTCTTGATACGGTACAGAACCCTGCAAAACAAAAATATCCAACTCGCTAATTTGGTTAGTAGCGGTACGGCCGCACATTTTATTTCTGAGGCTTTCAATACTAGCCGCAGAAACAGCATGTCTTTTGTAAGGTTGTGTTGAAGATGAAGAAGATGGTATGGAAGCCGGTAAGTTACTAGCATTTTCTTGTTGGTAAAACCTATATATTTTTTTGCAATGGTCTTCTACGCTAGACAACACTTCTTCTTTAGTTTGTTCAATAGGTGGTGGGTGATTTAGATATTTAGGACTTGGAGGTGGTAGTGCTTCTATACAATCGTAAATAGTTTCAATTAGTGATTTAGTACCGTCTATTTTAATAGTCGGATTTAATACAGCACCAATAATATAAATAGTGGGAATAGGAATAAAATATTTTTTTATTTTGATAAACATTTTTTTAATAGCTGACATATAAGCTGGTTTTTTCATATATTGACTAAGTAATAAAAATATTAGAGTTATATAAAACAACATAGTTGAAATAGTAGGATAATATATACCGAAAAATTCTTTTGTTGCTTGAAAAAAATTCTCTAAAAATACAATAAGTTCGGAAATTTTTACCCAATCACTATCTACAACCATATCAGCTGGATTTTGATTATGAGAGTTAAAAAATAAAGTTATAGGTTTTCTATAGTCATAAGCAACAAGTAGGGCCTACAATTCCCCCCCGTCATAGGGTTAATTTGACCATGTACTTGGTCTGAGACAGTATCAGTATGTGAACCTTGTCCTGATGGAGCGGGCGTTTGTGCACCCGGTTTTGAAGCCTGGTATTGGGCATACCTAGCTGGATGAGCACTTACTACGTGTCTAATTAAACCCCCCTCCCACCGTGACCTTTTCTAGTTTTAAATTTTAAAACATTTTTACAAAATTTACATATAGCTACTTGATTCGCTACGTCCCTATCAAAAAATGTCTATGCATCTGATTTTAATAGTCGTTTTGCTGGACCTCGTCTCATACTAGGGGGAATATGAGGCATTTCAGTTGAAGGTGCACTAGTGGGTGTGTTGTCATCAACATTAGTGGGTGTATTATCTAGATCATCGTCTAAATTAAAGTCTTCTTGAGTTCCAGAAAATAGCTCCTCGTCTAAATCTAATGGTATTGTAGGAAAATGTTGAGTATTAACAAAATCATCTTGTGTAGGAATAAGATGACTAGAAGAATTACCCTTGCCCTGGTTGCCCCTACTAGAAGAAGCACCCTTACCCTTAAACATACCTTTTAATCATTTCATTTTAATTATGATAATAAATAATTAAAGATAATAAAATTAAGTGCGTTAAATAAAATAAACAGACAATAATAATTTAATGAAGGAACAAATGTACCAAACGCCGACGTAACGTCGACGTGTAATCGAGAGGTTGAAAATTGAAACTTTGCTCGATGGAAGATCCTCAAGCTAGTTGCCAACTTCACTCTCAATTCCCAAATGAATAAATAAAATTGAATATTTAGTAAATAATGTAGACTTGTAGAGATATATATTGAGAGATTAGAGAGATTGTAGGAAGATTTGTGAGAAAGATGAAGCGAAAATGAGTTATTTATAGTTGAAAAATTGGGTTAAAGTGTAAAAATATAATAACTTATGGGTTAAAAATAAATATTAAGGGGTAGGGGGGTTGGGGGAGGGAGGGGAGGCCAAAAATGGCCGTTGCCCAACGGCCAAAATCTAAAATGGTCGTTGGTGCAACGGTTATATTTGCAAAGGGGGGGGCTTTCGGGCGGGATCGGGGGCGGGCCTGGGACGGGCTCGGGGCGGGGTCGGGTTTGGCGGGCCTGGGGCGGGCTCGGGACGGGTCGGGACGAGACATTGTCCCGTCCTGGTTCGAGTCCCGCTACCGAATTTTTTTTCTTTTTTTACTAAGCGGGGTCGGATCGGGGTCGGGCCGTCCCGGCCCACTGGCCAGCCTTAAGTAAAACTACGCATTATATGATAAGGGCGGCTTCATCATTTCATGGGCGAGATTGACTCAACATCACGATAAGCAGATTTGCTGATATATCTTTAGTACAAAATAATTAAACAAGACCAGGTCAACAATATTATTAAAATGTACTAAAAGAAAAAAAAGCCTTCAATAACTGAAAAAGAATAGTTCTAAATTCAACATTATAATTTTCAATCATATTCTATATGTAAACTGTTCAAACCATGACCAAGCCATTCATTAAAATTGGTGCTCATGTGGTCCATATCCATTAATTATGTCCTTTAGTTGTTCCGTACCTGTCCATTTACTTCATGGGGCATGTTCATTGAGGTGAAAAAGGTCAATGTCATTGCAATTTTAAAAAGAATTTTGTAAAATGAATCTTGAGTCTAACTCAACCTTTAAAGCTAGTTTGTAGGATGAGAATTGTTCAAGTCATGTCTAAGTCCATATAAGGAGTCCACGTTCCCATTTCATATCCGATGCGGGACTCTTAACACTCTCCCGCACGCCTAGACCTTGTTAACTGGAGTGTGAATAGTATAATTTGGGAGCCTAACATCAGTGAACAAATAATTAGAATGAGTCTGACTCTGATACCATGTAAAGAATAGCAGAGTGAAGTCAGTGAACAAAGCAACTTAAGAATCAAGGTAGATCATCCCAATATATTCCATTAAAGATTAAAAATGCATCTTCCACGTTCATTAGATAAACTTAATCTTGTTTTAATCTCAACTTGGTAGTGCGTGATTTATAATATATATTTTAAGAAATTCTAGTAAAGAAAATTGAAATTGAAGTTTTTTTTGCGCCTACCGGATCCACGAGGGTCCATGCTCAATTCCTCGAATTATTACTCATTCATTCTCAATGAAAGAAATAATACTTAATTATTTTCATTAATTGAAATAGTATATATACAATTTACATATTTTCATAATAGGAGAATCATATTCCTATTTGACTCCTAAATCCTTATTCAACTTGGACACTAACTATACAATTATGGTAATACAATTATTATGGTAAGTGTACAATAATAATTACACCACAATAATACCTAAACTAGGAGACTAAAACCTTACCTAAAGCCGAGACTATATACACGGCCATATACATTAAACCGAGACTGAATATACATACGATATACACGTGTATATTGTGTATATAATATGTAAATTTAACACACCCCCACAGTCATAGCGGGCGGTCTTCGAACGCTGAGTCTGTCCCTAAAATATTCAAAAAAGACCGAGGGAAGACCCTTTGTAAAGATGTCTGCAATTTGATACCCGAAAGGGACATGGCAGACGCGTACTTGTCCACGAACTGCCTTTTCGCGAACAAAGTGAATGTCCATCTCGATATGTTTAGTGCGCTGGTGTTGAACCAGATTACCAGAAAGACAGATGGCACTAACATTATCACAATAAACCAAGGTAGCTTTCGGAATAAGACAATGAAGCTCTAACAGAAGATTACGTAACCAACAAGATTCAGAGATCACATTGGCTACCCCTCGATACTCGGCCTCTGCACTAGAACGGGACAGTGTTGCCTGACGTTTCGCAAACCATGAGACCAAGTTATTACCAAGAAACATGCAATAGACGGACGTGGAATGTCTGGTATCCGGATAACCACCCCAATCAGCATCTATATACGAGACAAGTGTAGATGTCAAAGACGGATATAGATGTAAGCCATAGTCAAGTGTTCCCTGGATGTACCGAATAATGCGTTTGAGCGCATTCATATGTTCAACCCTGGGATCATGCATAAACAAGCATCCCTGTTGTACGGCATATATAATATCTGGTCTTGTGAACGTAAGATACTGAAGGGCCCCTGCAAGACTGTGATAGCGGGTCGGATCCTCCAAAGGTGAGTCAGCCGCAACACCCAACTTAGGTTTAGTATCAACTGGAGTGGAAACGGACTTGTAGGATGACATACTAGCTCACTCAATAATCTCAGTTGCATACTTCCATTGGGATAAGAACAACCCATCTGTATGACGAGTGACAGCAATCCCCAAAAAGTAACTCAAGGGCTTCAATTTTTTCATAGCAAACTCAGAACTGAGCATTGTCATGATAGACTGGCGTAATGCATCAGAAGAGGCAGTCAAGATAATATCATCCACATATAATAGTATATAAGCCAAGGAGGAACCACGACGATATATGAACAATGAATTATCAGACCTGCTGTGAGAGAACCCAATAGTCGAAACATAGTCTGCAAACCTCTTATACCAAGCCCGTGGGGACTGCTTAAGCCCATATAAGGACTTCTTTAATAAACAGACATAATGAGGATATTTGGGATCTCTAAACCCCAATGGTTGATGCATATAGACTGTCTCCTTGAGATCATCATATAAGAAAACATTTTTTACATCTAACTGATTAATGCGCCATGCTTTTGAAAGAGTCAAGCTGAGCAGAGTGTGAATGGTAGCCGACTTGACCACCACACTAAATGTCTCACCACAATCGACACCCACCTGCTGAGTCTTACCATCACCTACAAGACGAGCCTTATGCCTTGCAAACGAGCCGTCAGAATTGTCCTTATGAGCAAAAATCCACATAGACCGAATTGTCCCACGTCTTATTATCAATAAGAGCATTATATTCATCGGTCATAGCAATTTTCTAATTCGGGTCATTTAAAGCAGACACAAGATTACAGGGTAGGGGTGATTTAAGAACATTATAATGTAAATTAAAATGTCTTTTCAGTTTAAAAATACCCCGTTGACTACGAGTGACTGGTCTGTGACTCGGGGAAGAATTGGACGGATTTTGGAAAATAGCGAGATCGGGGACGGACTGGCCAGCAGGCAGTGGGCCTGCTGGCCCAACACGGTGACTGGAAACAGTAGGCGACAGAACTGGGCCAGAAACTGAAGCAGTGATTGGGCAAATGACAGAAACTGGGAGGCAGCCCAGTTTCTGGACCCACGACGGTGGTCTGTCCCGTTACTAGAGAACCGGCGGGCAGTGGGCCCACTGGCAGATTCGGGGTGCTAGACAGGTCCGATAAATGGTGGATAATATATAGGGAGACACCGTCATCCAAAATATTATATGAACTAGGCACGAGACTACTCACTTTAGCAACTGGAAATTGGGACTTATCAAAAATAACATGGCGACTAATGATGATTTTATTAGATGACAAATCAAAACATTTGTAACCACGATGATTAGACGGGAAACCCAAAAACATACAAGGAGTAGAACGGGCCTGAAGTTTGTTAATTATGGTGGATGAAAACAATGGATAACATAAGCACCCAAAGACCCTAAGATGTGAATACGAAGGAGTCTTATTATATAAAATTTGAAGAGGGGACGAATATGTCAAATGTTTGATAGGAAGAATATTAAGAAGATATGTAGCCATTTGTAGAGCATGATGCCAAAACGAAGGAGGTACGAAAGTATGAATCAAGAAAGTTCGGACATTGTTATTAATGGTACGAATTTTGCGTTCGGCTTTCCCATTTTGTGAAGATGTATGAGGACAATAAAAATAAAAATTGATCCTATTATTACCACAAAATTTCCGAAATACCCCATTATCATATTCTTTGCCATTATCACATTTAATATTTTTGATTTCCCGTTCGAATTGGGTTCTAATGAATGCTCTAAATTTTAAGAACGTGGAAAAACTTGAGATTTTTTTGCTATCGGAAAAGTCCATAAAAAATAGAATAATCATCAAAAAAATATAACATAATAACGATGACCCAAAGAACTGAGAACAGGAGATGTCCATAAATCGCTATGTATAATATCGAATGGCTTCAAAGTATGAGAATTAGAGTCGACAAAAGGAATCTAACAATTTTTCCTAAAGAACAAGATTGACAATTCAGAGTACTACGCGTACCCTTACAAGAAATAAAATTATTTTTTATCTAAAGTAGACAAAATAGACGACACCGGATGACCTAGATGAGCATGCCACAAGGAAGAGCAAGGGCTGCAAAAGTTGATGGCAAGGCTTGACTCGAGAAATCGGAACTTGGCGTGATAGGATAAAGATCTCCCCTACTATCACACCTCATGAGAGGACTCCCAGTCTTGAAATCCTTCACAGAAAACCCAAACAGATCAAATTCAACAGAAACGGAATTATCAGTGGTGAATTTACGGACAAACACCAAATTTTTAATCAATTTAGGGGCATGAAGGGTATTTTTCAAGACAACGGGTGGATGGGGGGAGACAAAGATTTATGACCATAACCACGAATCGGAATAGAATTACCATTACCAACAATTATGCCACGAGGGTTACTCAAATTGGAATAAGACGAGAGAGTACCTGAATCGGATATCATGTGGGTAGTGGCTCCGGTGTCCATGTACCAATTCAGGTCCGGTGGAGTTAAACCAAGTGTGTGCATCGCGGCTTCAATGTCGGTCTGAGTGGGGCCTGCTGCATGGTGGGCCTGCGGAGGCCGAGGCCCAAGTACCCCGACTTGCTGCCTCGGCCCATCACTACATCGAAAATAACTAGGCTGTTGCGAGTTGGGCCTGAAATTCTGCCTAGCCCACTGCCTATGAGATGCATTCTGCCAAGCCCAATGCCCGTGAGATGGAGGCCCAGCAAAATAAGGGCTTAGGCCATTACCACCACGTTTTCCCCCGCAATTTTTGCCATTATTTTTCCGACTATTTTTGCCGCCCCCTTGAGACCGTTTTGGGGAAAAATTGTCACCAAAATTATGAGAATTAGTGAAGGACGTCATCATGACCACGGGACTAGCACTAGTAGCCGCCTTTTTAGCCAAGCCGTCTTCTTCCAAAGTAAGCATGGAGCGGGCTTGATAGAACTTCGGGAGAGGATTACTTTGACGAAGGAGAGTACCAACGCCACTATAGGCCTCGGAGAGGCCAACAACCATCTGGAGAAACGTTTGAGAAATTTCAATTATCTTGGAATATGTCCGCCCATTCTTTCAACCTTTTGCAATACGCTGAAACGTTTGAGAAATTTTACATATGGACGTGGGAAAATTCCTGCTCAAGTGTAACAGCTCTGGAATTTCAATTATCTTGGAATATGTCACGTAGCTTATCCCAAGAAGCCATCTCCATAGCGTCCGGCTCAATAATCGTCTGCAACAGGTCGGTAGAAATAATGGAGTAAATCCACTGAAGGACGGTGGCATCAAGAGTTGTCCACAACTTAGGATCATCCTCGCGTTTAGGCACCTCCGTATCCTCAGGAGCCACGGGGATTATGTGATGGATGACTTGATGCGAACGTGCTTGAATTTTGAACAGTTGGCCCACGTCGCATATTGGACGTTTTTTCTATTTCAAGAATAAGATGGATGTGATTCTTGATGTTAGACACTGTAAGGGCAGGGTGAAACGTGTTCTTAGCCATAATAGCAACGAACGACGTGAGAAGGGGATTTGGAAGAAAATTTTGGGAAGAAAAAAATAATTTCCGGGCATGGAAACCGTGAAGGGAGCTCGGAATCGGGACTGTTTGGACAGAAAAATGGAGAGAAAATATGAACCTAGACTTCTGATACCATGAAAGAAATAATTCCTTGATTATTTTCATTAATTGAAAGAGTATATATACAATTTACATGTTTCCTTAATAGAAAAATTTTATTCCTATTTTACTCCTAAAGCCTTATTCTACTCGGACACTAACTATTCAATTATGGTAATACAATTATTATGGTAAGTGTACAATAATAATTACACCACAACATTACCTAAACTAGGAGACTAAAACCTTACCTAAAGCCGAGACTATAGACACGGCCATATACATTAAATCGAGACTGAATATACATACGATATACACATGTATATTGTGTATATCGTAGGTATATTTAACACTCAAGACTCGACAAGAGTTGTAACTTATTGAGCAATAAATTGATCTACAATAATAGGTAGACAATTTTATAGGCTTATATGCAGCCACACAGCTAGCTAACAAATAATTACATCTTGAGTGCACAGCTATATTAGGTGCTTGCATATTGTCAAACTTTAATTCTCCTAGGGAGAGTTATTAAGGACTTTTCCTCTTTTTACTTATAATATTAAATTAAAGGATCTTCTAAAATTTAAATTAGTCAAAACGCACACCAGTTAAGGTTGCGGTGCAATAGTAGTTACTCCTTCATCATTAAAATGTTTCTAGTTCGATCTATGTATGAAGTCACTTTTATTAAGAAACGCTTTACTTTCAATATGAGACTTTCCGGTGCGGATCAAGATTTAATCTTGGGTTCAAGTCTTAAAAATGGAGTCGTCTCTTGTTACGAAGCATTTTACCTCCAAATACGAGCGAATCTAAATTTAGTCAAACTCCAATATGAGTACCGAAAATCAAATAAGAAACCGGGTAAAAAAAGTCAAAAAGCACAGCTCCATTCAGAAGTGGGACAATACCCATAACTAACCAGTCAAAAATATCAACTTTTTAATACCAATTCCTTTAGGTAATCTTCAACTCCATCCACACATACCAAGTCATGTTTTTCATGTCTTTGTGGCCAAATGAAAGAAGTCAATTCCTTAATACCAAAAAGGCAAAAAAAAAAAATTATAACCAAGTATGAACTTTATCAAGGCTCCATTTGTCTATAAATAGAGAAGAAACTTAGGAACAATCGACATAATATTGTCTCATTCTGTCTCATAAAAATGGCTAGTCCTAAAACTAACATTCTCTTCTGTTATGTTATCTTTTGTTTTGCCCTTTCTTCTGCCATGGCACACCCTCCATCTAAAGGAGTCAGAGGAGCATATTACCCTTCATGGGCATTTTCAACTTTTCCACCATCATCCATAGACACATCTTTGTTCACTCACATATACTATGCATTTCTTGTCCCAAACGACACCACCTTTAAATTCGATATCGAAGACGAAACCTCCACCCTCCTCTACAACTTCACCTCCACCCTCCGGTCGAAAAGACCATCCGTCAAGACGCTCTTTTCGGTCGGTGGAGGAGGCGAAGGACCGGCTAGGTTCTCGCGCATGGCGTCGACAACTGCCTCTCGTTTGACTTTTATTAAATCTAGCATAGAGGTAGCTAGAAAGTACGAATTTGATGGATTTGATCTTGACTGGGAATTCCCTCAGAACAAAAAGGACATGGAGAATTTGGCAATTTTACTAGACCAATGGAGGGTTGAGGTCAAAAAAGAATCTTTGACCACAAAAAGGCCACAACTTTTGATCACAGCAGCTGTTTACTTTTCTGTTGACTTCTTTTTATCAGGTGAATTCAGATCATACCCTGTGAATTCAATTAACAAGAACTTGGATTGGATTAACTTAATGTGCTACGATTATCACGGATCGTGGGACACGTCTGCCACGGGTGCACATGCAGCATTATTCGACTCGAAAAGTAACATTAGTACAAGTTATGGACTAAGGTCATGGATTAAAGCAGGGGCATTAAGAAGCAAATTAATTATGGGGTTGCCACTATATGGTAGGACATGGAAATTGAAAGATCCTATTGTACATGGAATTGGTGCACCAGCAATTGGTCTTGGTCCTGGTGATGAAGGGACATTAACTTACAGGGAAATAGAGAAATTCAATGAGGATAATAATGCTAAGGTTGTGTATGATGCTGCCACAGTTTCTACTTACTCTGTGGCTGGCACTTCATGGATTGGCTATGATGACACTAGGTCTATTGCAATGAAGTTAAGCTATGCTCAAGCTCTTGGTCTTAGAGGGTACTTCTTTTGGCAGGTTGCTGGTGACCAAAATTGGAAAATCTCCAAAAAAGGTAACCTATTTTTACACTTATTTATGAAAAGGATTCT
This sequence comes from Anisodus acutangulus, assembly GCA_029783415.1. NCBI lineage: Eukaryota > Viridiplantae > Streptophyta > Magnoliopsida > Solanales > Solanaceae > Anisodus > Anisodus acutangulus. The sequence goes on along the minus strand of CM056493.1, from coordinate 54,719,386 downwards.
ACACTGACAGAGTCAAGATTTTCTTCTACAGCGCATTTAAACTTGTTACAGCATGTTATTTCGGGTGATTTGCAACCTTTGTTGCCTATCATGCATAAATTAGTTTTGCCTATGAGGCAAGAGTTCGGTACTTTTCAATAATTAAGTCAGAGACAATGAACATGATCAATTGAACAACTTCTGTCTCTATGTTGCTCAGATGTTCATAAGTCAATACAACTGAAACTCATGCCCGATAGACAATGTATTTCACTATCTTCATTGTCTATAACTTCTTGAAAAACTAACTTATGCGCACACTACAACTAAACTTATGCTTGATGCGGCAAGAGAGGTCTTTTTTAAATATTTTATTAAGCGCTGCCAAAAGTGCAAGACCACCTCTTATGGTATCCTATTTTTGCAAATCTTTGCATAATTTACTCTATTTTCGAGGTTACGCATCAAATTTACTACGAATAGTGTCTATGTAGGTAACTAACCGTCAATACAAAGTGAGATTAGTAACATGAAAACAAGATATATTATGTGTTTCAACATATTAAAATACAAATTATTTAAGATATCGGTGTATATAAGTTAAATCCTGCTAAAAAGGTTCATGTCGCCACGTACTTCAAATTTCTTATAGAGACTTATGTTTTTCTTTTTCCTATTATGCAGCTAAACAGTCATGGATTATGTCCTAAGAGATGAACGGAAAAAGGATTCTTCCTTTGCCAACTCCACCAGCTTCTGGAGACTTATATATATATATATATATTTTGTAGTTCTTAAAATTTCTTGGAACTGGATTTGTCTGTTAAAGTGTATTTGAAGCTGAATAGTTCATCTTCCTTTTGAATTATGCACTATATATATATATACCATTTAGTCATATGTATGTCTTCAGCTAATAAAGTTTATTGTAAGTGTAAGAGAATACAAACTTTAGCTTAGAACTTGTTGAATGAACCCTCAAATGTAACTTGTACTACTCTAGTTCAATTGTAGTTACAATATTTCATTCTCAGCTTTCAATTTTCTGATGGTTTTAAAACATAAATTCTTAACCACTAATTCGAATGTGTGAAGTGTAAAGACAAATGAAGAGAGTATTAAATAAACTCAATCAAACGATCAGTGATCCATAAGAATTTCCCTCTCCTAGACCAGCCCTGCGCGCGCGGCTGCACCTCAGATTTCATCATCCCATGACATAGAAGCTGAAATAATTACGCACAATCGTTAATTCAGTTTCAACTGTCGATGCCATAATTAATAATCGTAATAATATGATTATGAAAAATAGAAATAAAGGGGCATATGTCTAAGGATTTAAGTTATATACATTGACATATTGTATATAGCCGGTTATCTTACAAGTGTCCTAATTGTGTAAACTAGACCGTCAGTGCATAGAACTCAAACTCTAAGTCTAAAACATAAGAACTTTAGGAATTTTACATGTTCTAGAAAGAGTCCAATTTCTGTCAAAGCCAAGTGCCCAGAAAAAGTAACCATAAACTGTTGGAAATTAGCCTTTGGCGGGGAGATGCGTCCACCCATCTTTGATGAATTAAACACTAGTGTTCCGTATGTTGGAGACCTCGTCTCTTTACACATGCATGATCTACGAAGTGAGTAGATGACCGTAGGGCCAAGAATCGTCTAATTTCGTTGAGAAATGAAAGAGATATTGGTCCACGAAGTAAGGTGTTTGAGACATGGAAATGTGGTGTGGGACAAATCTACCACATCGGTGGGAATAGGAAGAATTGCTCTCTATATAAGTCTCAAATTGGTAAAGGGTTTGGGACCCCAAGGGGTATCCCATGTGTTTAAAGGAGGGAAGACCTAGATGTGCTTGGGTTCAAGGTTAAGCCCACACGCGCGCCGCCGCCCGTCCCGTCCGATTCCGATTCCGGGTTCGTGGGCGGTGGGCGGTCTAATATTATCTTTTTGGACCAGAGAACTCTGCCAGATGTACAGTTTGATCCCTGAAGTTTCATATGTACAGTTTGGTCCCCAGAATTTCTGGAGACTTTTTCTGTCTACTGTTGGACTGCGTTTTGGAGCATTAACCAGCCATTATTTGGCTGATTAATTCCTCCATTAACAGCCCATTACTTGGGCAGTGAACAGCCTCTTTCAATGGCCATTAACAGCCATTACTTGGCTGTTTTAATGCCCTCCTAATGGTCATTAACAGCCATGTTTTGGCAGTTAGACAGCCCCTTCTCCTTGCTATATATTGAGCCTTCTTTGGCTCAATTCAGTAGCAGAAAATAGACGAAAAACTGGCAGAAAACAGGCAGCACAACAGGCAGAAAAACAGACGAGAAAACGACCAGAAAACAGCCTGAAAATCATGAAAACAGTGAGCAAAAACTGCTCAAAACAGTGACCAAACCATCACGTATACACTAGATATACACTACAGAGACACACTATATACACAGAGACAAAAGAGAAGAGTAGAGAGAAACTCTTCCTTCCTATTCCATATCTTCAGCTAGTCGAGTCATATTTGTTTTCTTCGACAGGCTCAACCTATTGGCTTTGTAGTGTTGAGATTAAAGTGTTGTTTTATCTTGGGAGACTATTGCCCGCTAACGTAAAAGCATATATACGGGGCAATCTTGTCTTAAGGATAGAGGGCTATCCTCGACTCAACACACAACGTTGTAACCATCCAGATTTAGTTGTTTCTTGATTTCAGGTTATCAAGATTCAAGACACAACAAACTTGCGGCAGTTCTCAACATTGGCTTTGCAAGGTGATCAAGATTCAAGACACACCACACATGCGGCAGTTTTGAAGATTGACCATTTATTTATCCTTTCGAACATTTGTAATAGTTATTACTTCCCGTACTGCTCTATAAAGTACCATAGAAATCCCAATAATTTAAGACAAGATTGTATTGTAATACTATTAGTGTTCGAAAGATGTCGGTCAAAAGTTGTGTGACCAAATCTGGATATGGCAATTGTTTTCTGATAGAAGAGAGTGATGATGATGAACGTGTTCATGGTGTCACCGCTACCAAGACTGGTTGGAACAAGCGCTCACGAGAGCTTGAGGATGTCAACGGGGACAAGAGGAGAAGACTGAAGATGTACTTCTATCTTGCAGCAGAAGGCCTGTATCTATCCCAGACAAAAGATCCGAATAATGGTAAGAAGGAAATGGACACTCAGTCTGATGAAGTGACTGAAGTGAGCCAGAATCCGAAATTGGGATAAGTAGTTTTTCTTACTTGTCAAGAATAAAGATTAAATGAGGTCTGATTAAAAATTGATTAAAGTAAGGAGGAATATGAAAATAATTTATATTCCTTACGCTTTAAAAATCAGAAGTTTAATCTCATCTTCTTTTCCGTTTAAAGATTGGATTGTAAAGCAACTTAAACAGATCCGTTCTTTTAAGTGTAATTATTAAAAGTGAGTAAAGTATGTTCGCACATACGAGGGAGTAAGATCCACTGATCGTCTAAATCGTTACCACTCTTAAGTAAGCGCCAAGAATTATCTAGGCACCAATCTTAACGGAAGGAGTCTAAAAGTTAAAGGCGTAGAACTGTCATACTATTTAGCGTAAGATCCTTCATAGGATGATATTGGACACTCAGTCATACAAAGCCTCAGGCGGGAGTGGGCCAAAATTCCTTTGATATGATGATATTGGACACTCAGTCATACAAAGCCTTGGTGACTGGAGTGGGGCCAGAACTCATTTCATAGGAAAAGTAATGGACACCTAGTGTGGTGGGCCAGAGTTACCAGGTCTTAATGATCTGAAGGCCTAAAGAAAGGCAGTAAAGAAATTGGACACTTAGTCTGCCAAAGCAACTGAAGTGGGCCAGAGTATCGAGATCACATATGATCCGGTTACGCCCTAACCACGGGCAAGATGTTGTTCATGTGAAGCAACGCCACCTTTAAAATCAAAGGGGCTGGAGAGGTTGTCCTCAATAGGACTTCAGGGAATGGGATTACTCTAAGTTGAGGTGATACATGTTCCTAACTTGGTTTAAGGGACGTTGTTGGTCAAGCTGGTTTGAGACTAGTCCAACAGGTCCGTAATAACTAAGAATGGTACAGGATGTCCAGAGCCAAATGAATGATATATTTGTAATTCGTGCATCTATGTCATCATAGATTAAGACACGTTAAATAGCAAGTCATTCAAAAGCTAACGAAGTTGAGATTGTTGCCTTCTTTCGACATAAACCCTCAAAATAAATGTGAGGTAGATGAAGAGGCAAAATCACCTTTCCAAATTCCGTCAAAGGGAATAGCGAAAGAAGCACCACTCCTCTAGAACTTAGTCACACCTACTTGGGTGATTTGAATTTTATACAAAATAGAGGGGGGAGACAAGTACGTTGTGATCTTCATTGATGATGGTACAACGTATGGAATCCTTTGTTTGTTAAAAAAAAGCAAAGATGAAGTTGTTGAAGCGGATAAGCGCTACAAAGCAGAAGTTGAAAATCAACTAAGCCTACGGATTGAGAAATTCATAGTGATAGAGGGGGAGAAAGTGAAGCATCGTTCATTAAACGACTGTTCATTTCTCACCTCAGTCCAACGGTGTTAGCCAAGCGCAAAGCTCGTACGCCCAAATTATGTGGGTGGCTTGGTAAAAGTTGGAATACTGAAACAGGTCAAGTTGTACCTAAGACTGTAGATTGCATATCTGTTAGGATCTGCAAATAACAGTAGTGTTGATCGCCTCTTGGCATTAAAGAATGTTGAATTCTTTGGAGATAACTTTCCTTGAAAAAGGAAAAATGAGTAATTGCTCTAGGTTAACAAGAACCCGCGAGGGCATGACTGTCCGGAACTAGACGTTCCGTATCTACAGGATCATATAGAACCATACTTGCGTAATGGTTGATCTTCCTCCGGGAAAAGAACCTTTGGGTTGTAAGATGTGCTCCCCTGTGAGTAGCTTCACATCCAGGGCCATTGCAGTCTTGCGTGGCATGAATGTTGAAATGTACCTTTCCAACCGAGAGTTGGAAGAAGAGGATCGAGTTGGTTTTTACGGGTGTTGGGCTTCTTCTGAACTTTCATCTTGGTCCTGAAATGTTTACATTTTGGTCTGAAAGTTTCAGATAAAGCGAAACAATGAATCGACCACGAAACATTGACTCTGAAATTAGAAAGCCAACAGTTGGAGAATCAGCGATCTGAAAGTAAAAGTCATATTGAAACAAAGTCTCGATATGAAAGATATGGGTATCACAGATGGCATCTTAGGAATTGGATTTCTAAGACATCTAACGGATCGTCGAGAGTTGATAGTCTCGTTGAAGCCACCTATGGATATGAATCATAGAACTGATTGGAATCATGGTGCACCCATAGACAAGGAGCGATATACGCGGATCATGTGTAGTTCAATGTATTGTACACACTACACCGACCTGGTATCGTCCTATTTAACGGTCAGTTGAACTAAGGTTCACTGATAATTTTAATACATGATCGGTAGAAGGCGTTAAATCTGATATGACGATATCTGAGTTAATGCTTATCTACAGATTATAGTATTCTGGATGTCCAGCGGTTCTGGGAGAACACAATGATACAAACTGGACATCAGATCTGAAGAACACCAAAGCCACAAGTAAATGTGTATGGTGGGTCTTGGAAAATCCTCTAAGCAAACTTGCATCGGCCGATTCATGATGGAATCGGAGTTTATCGCTTTATACAAAGCATGAAAGAAGTTGAGTAACTTCACGGCTCCTTAGAGGACGTCCCTTATTGGGAGATACCCGTGTCTTCAGCAGTTATACATTGTGGCTAGCCGGTCGGCTTCAGGAAGGACACGGATGACGGCGTCTGAACATATCTTTTAGGATCTGTCGGAGACATAAGACCGTATGGCAGTTGATCATCACGGATGTCACATCCTTGTTTACTAACTAAGGGACTACCCGGAGATCAAGTGTTCTGCCTGTCTAGGGGAATTGGCTTAAAACCCAAACAATACGAACCTTTGCATTGGAAACTCAACCATACTGATTGGAGATCCCAAGAATTTGGTTCAATGGGAAAACTAAGCGGCAAAAGGTTCAGTTGAGCGCTTCGGTGGAAGCAAGAAGCACTTCGGATGATGATTTCTGTACGGAAACATGAGTCCAAAGATGTTCCCGCGATAGACATTAAAGTGTTGCCTGCATGGTGGGTATAGGTTAAGCTTCCAAACCTTTTAAAAGATCCTCAAACGGTTGAGGTTAAGGTTGGGGAAACTTTTAATGATTCCTAACACTTGAAAAGTGGGGTATAGCAGGATACCTTGTAGGAGATCACCTATTTAAGTGCGAGGATGGCGCCTCAAATGACCGCACTTAAGAATCCAAGTGTGTCCATGGCCACAACGGACAGAAACGTAAGAAGGAAAATGAATAAGAAGAGTTATTGTGTTGATATCGTTGTCTTGGCTTACACTAAACACTGACGGTTCAAGACATCACGTTCACCGCAATAAGTAAGTCCGATGGTATTCAACTAGGGAAGGTTCAAAGCGTAAGCTACCTATCCCGATGCAATATATTTTCATTTGAAAGATTGCCGAAATGTAGGCACCTTGTGTGTGCGCCACAATCTCTCTTTCATAGAGGATTGTTGGAAATTAGTCTTTGGCGGGGAGATGCGTCCACCCATCTTTGATGAATTAAATACTAGTGTTCCGTATGTTGGAGACCTCGTCTCTTTACACATGCATGATCTACGAAGTGAGTAGATGACCGTAGGGCCAAGAATCGTCTAATTTCGTTGAGAAATGAAAGAGATATTGGTCCACGAAGTAAGGTGTTTGAGACATGGAAATGTGGTGTGGGACAAATCTACCACATCGGTGGGAATAGGAAGAATTGCTCTCTATATAAGTCTCAAATTGGTAAAGGGTTTGGGACCCCAAGGGGTATCCCATGTGTTTAAAGGAGGGAAGACCTAGATGTGCTTGGGTTCAAGGCTAAGCCCACATGCGCGCCGCCGCCGCCCGCCCGTCCCGTCCGGTTCCGGGTTCTCGGGTCGTGGGTCGTGGGTCATGGGCGGTGGGGCGGTGGGGCGGTGGGGCGGTCTAATATTATCTTTTTGGACCAGAGAACTCTGCCAGATGTACAGTTTGGACCAGAATTCTTTCATATGTACAGTTTGGTCCCTGAAGTTTCAATATTTACAGTTTGGTCCCCAGAATTTCTGGAGACTTTTTCTGTCTACTGTTGGACTGCGTTTTGGAGCATTAACCAGGCGTTTTGGAGCATTAACCAGCCATTATTTGGCTGATTAATTCCTCCATTAACAGCCCATTACTTGGGCAGTGAACAGCCTCTTTCAATGGCCATTAACAGCCATGTTTTGGCAGTTAGACAGCCCCTTCTCCTTGCTATATATTGAGCCTTCTTTGGCTCAATTCAGTAGCAGAAAATAGACGAAAAACTGGCAGAAAACAGGCAGCACAACAGGCAGAAAAACAGATGAGAAAACTACCAGAAAACAGCCTGAAAATCATGAAAACAGTGAGCAAAAACTGCTCAAAACAGTGACCAAACCATCACGTATACACTAGATATACACTACAGAGACACACTATATACACAGAGACAAAAGAGAAGAGTAGAGAGAAACTCTTCCTTCCTATTCCATATCTTCAGCTAGTCGAGTCATATTTGTTTTCTTCGACAGGCTCAACCTATTGGCTTTGTAGTGTTGAGATTAAAGTGTTGTTTTATCTTGGGAGACTATTGCCCGCTAACGTAAAAGCATATATACGGGGCAATCTTGTCTTAAGGATAGAGGGCTATCCTCGACTCAACACACAACGTTGTAACCATCCAGATTTAGTTGTTTCTTGATTTCAGGTTATCAAGATTCAAGACACAACAAACTTGCGGCAGTTCTCAACATTGGCTTTGCAAGGTGATCAAGATTCAAGACACACCACACATGCGGCAGTTTTGAAGATTGACCATTTATTTATCCTTTCGAACATTTGTAATAGTTATTACTTCCTGTACTGATCTATAAAGTACTATAGAAATCCCAACAATTTAAGACAAGTTTGTATTGTAATACTATTAGTGTTCGAAAGATGTCGGTCAAAAGTTGTGTGACCAAATCTGGATATGGCAATGGTTTTCTGGTAGAAGAGAGTGATGATGATGAACGTGTTCATGGTGTCACCGCTACCAAGACTGGTTGAAACAAGCGCTCACGAGAGCCTGAGGATGTCAACTGGGACAAGAGGAGAAGACTGAAGATGTACTTCTATCTTGCAGTGAAGGCTGTATCTATCCCGGACAAAGATCCGAATAATGGTAAGAAGGAAATGGACACTCGATCGATGAAGTAGTGAAGTGAGCGAATCCGAAATTGGGATAAGTAGTTTTTCTTACTTGTCAAGAATAAAGATTAAATGAGGTCCGATTAAAAATTGATTAAAGTAAGGAGGAATATGAAAATAATTTATATTCCTTACGCTTTAAAAATCAAGTTTAATCTCATCTTCTTTTCCGTTTAAAGATTGGATTGTAAAGCAACTTAAGCAGATCCGTTCTTTTAAGTGTAATTATTAAAAGTGAGTAAAGTATGTTCGCACATACGAGGGAGTAAGATCCACTGACTGTGCGAAAACTGTTACCACTCTTAAGTAAGCGCCAAGAATTATCTAGGCACCAATCTTAACGGAAGGAGTCTAAAAGTTAAAGACGTAGAACCTGTCATACTATTTAGCAGAAGATCCTTCATAGGATGATATTGGACACTCAGTCATACAAAGCCTCCGGGCGACTGGAGTGGGCCAAAATTCCTTTGATATGATCATATTGGACACTCAGTCATACAAAGCCTTCGGTGGTGGAGTGGGGCCAGAACTCATTTCATAGGAAAAGTAATGGACACCTAGTGTGGTGGGCCAGAGTTACCAGGTCTTAATGATCTGAAGGCCTAAAGAAAGGCAGTAAAGAAATTGGACACTTAGTCTGCCAAAGCAACTGAAGTGGGCCAGAGTATCGAGATCACATATGATCCGGTTACGCCCTAACCACGGGCAAGATGTTGTTCATGTGAAGCAACGCCACCTTTAAAATCAAAGGGGCTGGAGAGGTTGTCCTCAATAGGACTTCAGGGAATGGGATTACTCTAAGTTGAGGTGATACATGTTCCTAACTTGGTTTAAGGGACGTTGTTGGTCAAGCTGGTTTGAGACTAGTCCAACAGGTCCGTAATAACTAAGAATGGTACAGGATGTCTGTAGCCAAATGAATGATATATTTGTAATCCGTGCATCTATGTCATCATAGATTAAGACACGTTAAATAGCAAGTCATTCAAAAGCTAACGAAGTTGAGATTGTTGCCTTCTTTCGACATAAACCCTCAAAATAAATGTGAGGTAGATGAAGAGGCAAAATCACCTTTCCAAATTCCGTCAAAGGGAATAGCGAAAGAAGCACCACTCCTCTAGAACTTAGTCACACCTACTTGGGTGATTTGAATTTTATACAAAATAGAGGGGGGAGACAAGTACGTTGTGATCTTCATTGATGATGGTACAACGTATGGAATCCTTTGTTTGTTAAAAAAAAAAAGCAAAGATGAAGTTGTTGAAGCGGATAAGCGCTACAAAGCAGAAGTTGAAAATCAACTAAGCCTACGGATTGAGAAATTCATAGTGATAGAGGGGGAGAAAGTGAAGCATCGTTCATTAAACGACTGTTCATTTCTCACCTCAGTCCAACGGTGTTAGCCAAGCGCAAAGCTCGTACGCCCAAATTATGTGGGGTGGCTTGGTAAAAGTTGGAATACTGAAACATGTCAAGTTGTACCTAAGACTGTAGATTGCATATTTGTCAGGATCTGCAAATAACAGTAGTGTTGATCGCCTCTTGGCATTAAAGAATGTTGAATTCTTTGGAGATAACTTTCCTTGAAAAAGGAAAAATGAGTAATTGCTCTAGGTTAACAAGAACCCGCGAGGGCCTGACTGTCCGGAACTAGACGTTCCGTATCTACAGGATCATATAGAACCATACTTGCGTAATGGTTGATCTTCCTCCGGAAAAAGAACCTTTGGGTTGTAAGATGTGCTCCCCTGTGAGTAGCTTCACATCCAGGGCCATTGCAGTCTTGCGTGGCATGAATGTTGAAACAGCCTTTCCAACCGGAGAGTTGGAAGAAGAGGATCAGAGTTGGTTTTCTGGACTGTTGGGCTTCTTCCTGAACTTTCATCTTGGTCCCTGAAATGTTTACATTTTGGTCCTGAAAGTTTCAGATAAAGCGAAACAATGAATCGACCACGAAACATTGACTCACGAAATTAGAAAGCCAACGGTTGGAGAATCAACGATCACGAAAGTAAAAGTCATATTGAAACAAAGTCTCGATATGAAAGATATGGGTATCACAGATGGCATCTTAGGAATTGGATTTCTAAGACATCTAACGGACTGGTCGAGAGTTGATAGTCTCGTTGAAGCCACCTATGGATATGAATCATAGAACTGATTGGAATCATGGTGCACCCATAGACAAGGAGCGATATGCACAGATCATGTGTAGTTCAATGTATTGTACACACTACAGCCGACCTGGTATCGTCCTACGAACAGATCAGTTGAACTAAGGTTCACTGATAATTTTAATACATGATCGGTAGAAGGCGTTAAATCTGATATGACGATATCTGAGTTAATGCTTATCTACAGATTATAGTATTCTGGATGTCCAGCGGTTCTGGGAGAACACAATGATACAAACTGGACATCAGATCTGAAGAACACCAAAGCCACAAGTAAATGTGTATGGTGGGTCTTGGAAAATCCTCTAAGCAAACTTGCATCGGCCGATTCATGATGGAATCGGAGTTTATCGCTTTATACAAAGCATGAAAGAAGTTGAGTAACTTCACGGCTCCTTAGAGGACGTCCCTTATTGGGAGATACCCGTGTCTTCAGCAGTTATACATTGTGGCTAGCCGGTCGGCTTCAGGAAGGACACGGATGACGGCGTCTGAACATATCTTTTAGGATCTGTCGGAGACATAAGACCGTATGGCAGTTGATCATCACGGATGTCACATCCTTGTTTACTAACTAAGGGACTACCCGGAGATCAAGTGTTCTGCCTGTCTAGGGGAATTGGCTTAAAACCCAAACAATACGAACCTTTTCATTGGAAACTCAACCATACTGATTGGAGATCCCAAGAATTTGGTTCAATGGGAAAACTAAGCGGCAAAAGGTTCAGTTGAGCGCTTCGGTGGAAGCAAGAAGCACTTCGGATGATGATTTACATGCGAAACATGAGTCCAAAGATGTTCCCGCGATAGACATTAAAGTGTTGCCTGCATGGTGGGTATAGGTTAAGCTTCCAAACCTTTTAAAAGATCCTCAAACGGTTGAGGTTAAGGTTGGGGAAACTTTTAATGATTCCTAACACTTGAAAAGTGGGGTATAGCAGGATACCTTGTAGGAGATCACCTATTTAAGTGCGAGGATGGCCGCCTCAAATGAACGCACTTAAGAATCCAAGTGTGTCCATGGCCACAACGGACAGAAACGTAAGAAGGAAAATGAATAAGAAGAGTTATTGTGTTGATATCGTTGTCTTGGCTTACACTAAACACTGACGGTTCAAGACATCACGTTCACCGCGCAGTAAGTAAGTCCGATGGTATTCAACTAGGGAAGGTTCAAAGCGTAAGCTACCTATCCTGATGCAATATATTTTCGCTGAAAGATTGCTGAAATGTAGGCACCTTGTGTGTGCGCCACAATCTCTCTTTCATAGAGGGGATTGTTGGAAATTAGCCTTTGGCGGGGAGATGCGTCCACCCATCTTTGATGAATTAAATACTAGTGTTCCGTATGTTGGAGACCTCGTCTCTTTACACATGCATGATCTACGAAGTGAGTAGATGACCGTAGGGCCAAGAATCGTCTAATTTCGTTGAGAAATGAAAGAGATATTGGTCCACGAAGTAAGGTGTTTGAGACATGGAAATGTGGTGTGGGACAAATCTACCACATCGGTGGGAATAGGAAGAATTGCTCTCTATATAAGTCTCAAATTGGTAAAGGGTTTGGGACCCCAAGGGGTATCCCATGTGTTTAAAGGAGGGAAGACCTAGATGTGCTTGGGTTCAAGGCTAAGCCCACATGCGCGCCGCCGCCGCCCGCCCGTCCCGTCCGGTTCCGGGTTCTCGGGTCGTGGGTCGTGGGTCATGGGCGGTGGGGCGGTGGGGCGGTCTAATATTATCTTTTTGGACCAGAGAACTCTGCCAGATGTACAGTTTGGACCAGAATTCTTTCATATGTATAGTTTGGTCCCTGAAGTTTCAATATTTACAGTTTGGTCCCTTTACGGAGACTTTTACATCTCTTGTTGGACTGCGTTTTGGAGCATTAACCAGGCGTTTTGGAGCATTAACCAGCCATTATTTGGCTGATTAATTCCTCCATTAACAGCCCATTACTTGGGCAGTGAACAGCCTCTTTCAATGGCCATTAACAGCCATGTTTTGGCAGTTAGACAGCCCCTTCTCCTTGCTATATATTGAGCCTTCTTTGGCTCAATTCGATGCGTAAAATAGACGAAAAACCTGGCAGAAAACAGGCAGCACAACAGCAGAAAAATGCACGAGAAAACTACCAGAAAACAAATGAAAATCATGAAAACAAAGGAGCAAAACTGCCAAAACAAAGGACTAAACCATCACGTATACACTAGATATACACTACAGAGACACACTATATACACAGAGACAAAAGAGAAGAGTAGAGAGAAACTCTTCCTTCCTATTCCATATCTTCAGCTAGTCGAGTCATATTTGTTTTCTTCGACAGGCTCAACCTATTGGCTTTGTAGTGTTGAGATTAAAGTGTTGTTTTATCTTGGGAGACTATTGCCCGCTAACGTAAAAGCATATATACGGGGCAATCTTGTCTTAAGGATAGAGGGCTATCCTCGACTCAACACACAACGTTGTAACCATCCAGATTTAGTTGTTTCTTGATTTCAGGTTATCAAGATTCAAGACACAACAAACTTGCGGCAGTTCTCAACATTGGCTTTGCAAGGTGATCAAGATTCAAGACACACCACACATGCGGCAGTTTTGAAGATTGACCATTTATTTATCCTTTCGAACATTTGTAATAGTTATTACTTCCCGTACTGCTCTATAAAGTACCATAGAAATCCCAACAATTTAAGACAAGATTGTATTGTAATACTATTAGTGTTCGAAAGATGTCGGTCAAAAGTTGTGTGACCAAATCTGGATATGGCAATTGTTTTCTGATAGAAGAGAGTGATGATGATGAACGTGTTCATGGTGTCACCGCTACCAAGACTGGTTGGAACAAGCGCTCACGAGAGCTTGAGGATGTCAACGGGGACAAGAGGAGAAGACTGAAGATGTACTTCTATCTTGCAGCAGAAGGCCTGTATCTATCCTGCACAAAAGATCCGAATAATGGTAAGAAGGAAATGGACACTCGGTCGATGAAGTGGTGAAGTGAGCCAGAATCCGAAATTGGGATAAGTAGTTTTTCTTACTTGTCAAGAATAAAGATTAAATGAGGTCTGATTAAAAATTGATTAAAGTAAGGAGGAATATGAAAATAATTTATATTCCTTACGCTTTAAAAATCAGAAGTTTAATCTCATCTTCTTTTCCGTTTAAAGATTGGATTGTAAAGCAACTTAAACAGATCCGTTCTTTTAAGTGTAATTATTAAAAGTGAGTAAAGTATGTTCGCACATACGAGGGAGTAAGATCCACTGACTGTGCGAAAACTGTTACCACTCTTAAGTAAGCGCCAAGAATTATCTAGGCACCAATCTTAACGGAAGGAGTCTAAAAGTTAAAGACGTAGAACCTGTCATACTATTTAGCAGAAGATCCTTCATAGGATGATATTGGACACTCAGTCATACAAAGCCTCCGGGCGACTGGAGTGGGCCAAAATTCCTTTGATATGATGATATTGGACACTCAGTCATACAAAGCCTTCGGGTGACTGGAGTGGGGCCAGAACTCATTTCATAGGAAAAGTAATGGACACCTAGTGTGGTGGGCCAGAGTTACCAGGTCTTAATGATCTGAAGGCCTAAAGAAAGGCAGTAAAGAAATTGGACACTTAGTCTGCCAAAGCAACTGAAGTGGGCCAGAGTATCGAGATCACATATGATCCGGTTACGCCCTAACCACGGGCAAGATGTTGTTCATGTGAAGCAACGCCACCTTTAAAATCAAAGGGGCTGGAGAGGTTGTCCTCAATAGGACTTCAGGGAATGGGATTACTCTAAGTTGAGGTGATACATGTTCCTAACTTGGTTTAAGGGACGTTGTTGGTCAAGCTGGTTTGAGACTAGTCCAACAGGTCCGTAATAACTAAGAATGGTACAGGATGTCTGTAGCCAAATGAATGATATATTTGTAATCCGTGCATCTATGTCATCATAGATTAAGACACGTTAAATAGCAAGTCATTCAAAAGCTAACGAAGTTGAGATTGTTGCCTTCTTTCGACATAAACCCTCAAAATAAATGTGAGGTAGATGAAGAGGCAAAATCACCTTTCCAAATTCCGTCAAAGGGAATAGCGAAAGAAGCACCACTCCTCTAGAACTTAGTCACACCTACTTGGGTGATTTGAATTTTATACAAAATAGAGGGGGGAGACAAGTACGTTGTGATCTTCATTGATGATGGTACAACGTATGGAATCCTTTGTTTGTTAAAAAAAAGCAAAGATGAAGTTGTTGAAGCGGATAAGCGCTACAAAGCAGAAGTTGAAAATCAACTAAGCCTACGGATTGAGAAATTCATAGTGATAGAGGGGGAGAAAGTGAAGCATCGTTCATTAAACGACTGTTCATTTCTCACCTCAGTCCAACGGTGTTAGCCAAGCGCAAAGCTCGTACGCCCAAATTATGTGGGTGGCTTGGTAAAAGTTGGAATACTGAAACAGGTCAAGTTGTACCTAAGACTGTAGATTGCATATCTGTTAGGATCTGCAAATAACAGTAGTGTTGATCGCCTCTTGGCATTAAAGAATGTTGAATTCTTTGGAGATAACTTTCCTTGAAAAAGGAAAAATGAGTAATTGCTCTAGGTTAACAAGAACCCGCGAGGGCATGACTGTCCAGAACTAGACGTTCTGTATCTACAGGATCATATAGAACCATACTTGCGTAATGGTTGATCTTCCTCCGGAAAAAGAACCTTTGGGTTGTAAGATGTGCTCCCCTGTGAGTAGCTTCACATCCAGGGCCATTGCAGTCTTGCGTGGCATGAATGTTGAAACAGCCTTTCCAACCGGAGAGTTGGAAGAAGAGGATCAGAGTTGGTTTTCTGGACTGTTGGGCTTCTTCCTGAACTTTCATCTTGGTCCCTGAAATGTTTACATTTTGGTCCTGAAAGTTTCAGATAAAACAGAAACAATGAATCTGACCACAGAAACATTGACTCTGAAATTAGAAAGCCAACAGTTGGAGAATCAACAGTCTGAAAGTAAAAGTCATATTGAAACAAAGTCTCGATATGAAAGATATGGGTATCACAGATGGCATCTTAGGAATTGGATTTCTAAGACATCTAACGGACTGGTCGAGAGTTGACAGTCTCGTTGAAGCCACCTATGGATATGAATCATAGAACTGATTGGAATCATGGTGCACCCATAGACAAGGAGCGATATGCACAGATCATGTGTAGTTCAATGTATTGTACACACTACAGCCGACCTGGTATCGTCCCTATTTAACGCATCGGTTGAACTAAGGTTCATCGATAATTTTAATACATGATCGGTAGAAGGCGTTAAATCGATATGACGATATCTGAGTTAATGCTTATCTACAGATTATAGTATTCGGGATGTCCAGCGGTTCTGGGAGAACACAATGATGCAAACTGGACATCAGATCTGAAGAACACCAAAGCCACAAGTAAATGTGTATGGTGGGTCTTGGAAAATCCTCTAAGCAAACTTGCATCGGCCGATTCATGATGGAATCGGAGTTTATCGCTTTATACAAAGCATGAAAGAAGTTGAGTAACTTCACGGCTCCTTAGAGGACGTCCCTTATTGGGAGATACCCGTGTCTTCACAGCTATACATTGTGGCTAGCCGTCGGCCAGGAAGGCCACGGATGACGGCGTCTGAACATATCTTTTAGGATCTGTCGGAGACATAAGACCGTATGGCAGTTGATCATCACGGATGTCACATCCTTGTTTACTAACTAAGGGACTACCCGGAGATCAAGTGTTCTGCCTGTCTAGGGGAATTGGCTTAAAACCCAAACAATACGAACCTTTGCATTGGAAACTCAACCATACTGATTGGAGATCCCAAGAATTTGGTTCAATGGGAAAACTAAGCGGCAAAAGGTTCAGTTGAGCGCTTCGGTGGAAGCAAGAAGCACTTCGGATGATGATTTCTGTACGGAAACATGAGTCCAAAGATGTTCCCGCGATAGACATTAAAGTGTTGCCTGCATGGTGGGTATAGGTTAAGCTTCCAAACCTTTTAAAAGATCCTCAAACGGTTGAGGTTAAGGTTGGGGAAACTTTTAATGATTCCTAACACTTGAGAAGTGGGGTATAGCAGGATACCTTGTAGGAGATCACCTATTTAAGTGCGAGGATGGCCGCCTCAAATGAACGCACTTAAGAATCCAAGTGTGTCCATGGCCACAACGGACAGAAACGTAAGAAGGAAAATGAATAAGAAGAGTTATTGTGTTGATATCGTTGTCTTGGCTTACACTAAACACTGACGGTTCAAGACATCACGTTCACCGCGCAGTAAGTAAGTCCGATGGTATTCAACTAGGGAAGGTTCAAAGCGTAAGCTACCTATCCTGATGCAATATCTTTTCGCTGAAAGATTGCTGAAATGTAGGCACCTTGTGTGTGCGCCACAATCTCTCTTTCATAGAGGGGATTGTTGGAAATTAGCCTTTGGCGGGGAGATGCGTCCACCCATCTTTGATGAATTAAACACTAGTGTTCCGTATGTTGGAGACCTCGTCTCTTTACACATGCATGATCTACGAAGTGAGTAGATGACCGTAGGGCCAAGAATCGTCTAATTTCGTTGAGAAATGAAAGAGATATTGGTCCAGGCAGTGAGGTGTTTGAGACATGGAAATGTGGTGTGGGACAAATCTACCACATCGGTGGGAATAGGAAGAATTGCTCTCTATATAAGTCTCAAATTGGTAAAGGGTTTGGGACCCCAAGGGGTATCCCATGTGTTTAAAGGAGGGAAGACCTAGATGTGCTTGGGTTCAAGGCTAAGCCCTTGCCGCCTTGCGCCGCTTGCCGTCCCGTCCGGTTCCGGGTTCTCGGGTCGTGGGTCGTGGGTCATGGGCGGTGGGGCGGTGGGGCGGTCTAATATTATCTTTTTGGACCAGAGAACTCTGCCAGATGTACAGTTTGGACCAGAATTCTTTCATATGTATAGTTTGGTCCCTGAAGTTTCAATATTTACAGTTTGGTCCCCAGAATTTCTGGAGACTTTTTCTGTCTAATGTTGGACTGCGTTTTGGAGCATTAACCAGCCATTATTTGGCTGATTAATTCCTCCATTAACAGCCCATTACTTGGGCAGTGAACAGCCTCTTTCAATGGTCATTAACAGCCATTACTTGGCTGTTTTAATGCCCTCCTAATGGTCATTAACAGCCATGTTTTGGCAGTTAGACAGCCCCTTCTCCTTGCTATATATTGAGCCTTCTTTGGCTCAATTCAGTAGCAGAAAATAGACGAAAAACTGGCAGAAAACAAAAGACAACAGTGCGAGAAAACAGACGAGAAAACGACTGAAAACAAATTGAAAATCATGAAAAGCGATGAGCAAAAACTGCCCAAAACAGTGACCATACCATCACGTATACACTAGATATACACTACAGAGACACACTATATACACAGAGACAAAAGAGAAGAGTAGAGAGAAACTCTTCCTTCCTATTCCATATCTTCAGCTAGTCGAGTCATATTTGTTTTCTTCGACAGGCTCAACCTATTGGCTTTGTAGTGTTGAGATTATAGTGTTGTTTTATCTTGGGAGACTATTGCCCGCTAACGTAAAAGCATATATACGGGGCAATCTTGTCTTAAGGATAGAGGGCTATCCTCGACTCAACACACAACGTTGTAACCATCCAGATTTAGTTGTTTCTTGATTTCAGGTTATCAAGATTCAAGACACAACAAACTTGCGGCAGTTCTCAACATTGGCTTTGCAAGGTGATCAAGATTCAAGACACAACACACATGCGGCAGTTTTGAAGATTGACCATTTATTTATCCTTTCGAACATTTGTAATAGTTATTACTTCCCGTACTGCTCTATAAAGTACCATAGAAATCCCAACATAAACAATAACACATAATAACGATGACTCAAAGAGCTCAAAACGGGAGATGTCCACAAATCACTATTAATAATATCATATGACATTAAAGTACTAGAATTAGAGGCTATAAACGGTAATCTAACATGTTTTCCAAGCGGACAAGGACAAATATTAGTACTACGCGTACTATTACACTCAATAAAATTATTATTTTTAAGAGAGGAAAGAACAGACGCTCCCGGATGACCCAAACGCACATGTCACAAGGAAGGTGCTAAAGCGGCAAACATTGACGGTGTAGCGTGATTAGTTGTGGTGGTGGTGGTGGTGGAGGTGATTGGATAGAGCTCGCCCCGACTATTACATTTCATTAGAGGTATCTCCGTCGTGAAATCCTTCACAGAAAATCTAAAAGGGTCAAAGTCAACAGAAACCCAATTATCAGTTGTAAATTTTCGAACAGACACCAAATTTTTAATTAAGTGATGAGCATGAAGGACATTTTTCAAGGCTAAAGGTGGGTTCGGGGAGATAAATTTGTGACCATAACCACGAATTGAAATTGAATTACCATTACCAACAATTATGCCATGATTTTTGCTCAAATTAAAATAAGACGAGAGATTACATGGTGCAGACGTCATGTGAGAAGTAGCACTGGTGTCCATGTACCAATTTGCATCAGGGGGATTTAATCCAAGTGTATGCATTGTTGTCTCGATATCTGTGTGGGTCGGGACTGCTGCTGCTGGGCCCGCAACAGCGAAGGAATACTGAGGCCAAGGACCAAGCAGGACAGCTTGCTGAGGCCGAGGTCCAAGCAGGCCAGCCTGCTGCCTGTTTTGGCCAGTGGGCCTGTTTTGACCATTGACCCAATTTTAAGGAAAGGGGCAGGGGCTCAATATGGGCCACTGTCCATTGGCCCAAGGGATGCCCAGGGCCACTGCCCAGTGGCCCAAGCCTGTCAAGGGTTTAGTGGCCCAGTCCCCTACTGACCGACAATGTCGTCATGTCCACCACCCTTGCCACCGCCACGTCCACCGCAATTTTCCCCACGATTTTGACCCTTTTTGCAATCTCCATTGTTACGGTTTTGACCATAATTTTTGGAGAATGATTGAGAGTCATCAGTTTCGCGGGACGTGGCCACCATCATGGAGGAATTGGATCTGGTAGCCGCCTTTTTAGCCAATCATGCTTCTTCTAAGGTGAGCATAGAATGTGCTTGGTATAACGACGGGAGAGGATTGCTTTGACGAAGGAGAGTCCCAACGCCATTATACGCCTCGGAGAGGCCTACAACCATTTGAAGAATAAGATAATCATTAGTGACAGGCGCACCAATCTTTTTGAGTTGATCCGACAAATCTTTGAGCCTTTGACAATAGGCAGAAGCATTCGAAAAATCCTCCATATTTATGTGGGAGAATTCTTGCTCAAGGGTCATGGTACGAGAACTTTTGTTGTCTTGGAATATATCACGCAATCTATTCCAACCTTCTATTGTCGTAGCGTCGGGTTCGATAATTGTCTGTAAGAGGTCCGTAGAGATGGTAGAATAGATCCATTGAAGGACTGTAGCATCAAGAGTTGTCCACATTTCAATTTCATCATCCGTGGAAGGCACCTTCTCCTTGCCTTTTACTGGTGGGACGATGTGATGAAGGAATCTATTAGACCAGGCATGAATTTTAAACAATTCTTCCCACGTCGCGTATTGGACGTTTTCCATCTTAAGAACAATAGGGATGTTGTTCTTGATATTGGATACTGCAAGGGTATGATGAAAAGTGTTCTTTGTGGTAGACATTATGAAAGAACAAGAGAAGAATCAGGGATTTGAAAAAAAAATTGAAGAGAGGGGAGGTGTAGGTACGGCCGATGACCAAGAAGTAGGGTCGCGGAAGCAAAGCTTTTTGGAGAAGGAAATTTTTTTCCCTAGACTGTTGATACCATGAAAGAGAATAACCCCCTGATTATTTTCATTAATGAAAGGGTTTATATACATGATATACAATATGTAATTATGGAAATTAAATCTAATTTTTCCTAATACAAGACTACTACCTTAATTATACATGTACAAGAATTCTAATAATATGGTAAGTAAATATAGGTCATATACACATCTAATATACACGGTCTTTCACCGATAAGAGAGCGTTCGGAGAGAAGTAAACAATAGCAAAGAGGATAAGTGGAGGTTTGTAGGTAGTTTGTGACTCTAAGCTGATGGCAAGGCGTCATTCTTTGAAGAGCAATGCTAGATTGAGCATGTTTTCTGAATTGATTGGGAATTCCCAATCAAGATCAAGGCCATCAAATCCACAATTTCTGGCTACATCGATCGTTGATCTAATGAATGAAGCGTGATTATCCTGGCAACTTGTCATACTAAGAATGATTGGAGAACATGTATTTCATTTTATCGATAGCATGGCTTTCATTGAAAGGCTATGGGAATGGATGGTGGACGTGAAGTAAATCATTGATTGCTCGTCAGTTTGGCTTACAAGCAACAGGAATGATTTGTTATCAGGCACAACAAACGCGTAGAAAATGTGGGTGAAACATGTTGTAGGGATGCTTGATGAAGGAACTTTTTCGGCTAGCCATAAAAACCAGTATGCACCTTTAATGCCAGAAGGCGTCGGCGTAGCTCCTGGTGCAGGAACATGCTATCAGGATATGGTACTGAGGCATGGACAGAGGCATAGACAGTGGAATAGGAGATGGAATTAGAGGCGGTGACATTGGACTAGTGAATGGAAATTGAAGCATGGATGGTACAGGCGAGATAGGGATGAAAGGCGGGGACGGTGGACTAGTGGCTGGAAATGTAAGCATTAATTGTATAGGGAAGCCCGAAATTAGAGGCGAGGATGGTGAACTAGTTGAACCTGGAAATGCAGGTACGGATGGTATGGGGAAGCCCGAAATTAGTGGTGAGGATGGTGGACTAGTGCTTGGAAAAGGAGGAATTAATGGTATAGGGAAGCCCGGAACGAAAGGTGAGGATGATGCACTAGTGCCTGGAAATTGAGGCATTGATGGTATAGGGAGGCCTGGAATTAGAGGCGAGGACGGTGAACTAGGCAAGCCTGGAAATCCAGACACGGATGTTATGGAGAAGCCCAGAATTAGTGGTGAGGACGGTGGACTAGTGCCTTGAAAAGGAGGAATTAATGGTATAGGGAATCCCGGAACGAAAGGTGAGCATGATGGACTAGTGCCCGGAAATGAAGGCATTGATGGTATAGGGAGGCCCGGAACGAAAGGTGAGGATGATAGACTAGTGCCTAGTAATTGAGGCATTGATGGTATAGGGAGGCCTGGAATTAGAGGCGATGATGGTGAACTAGGCGATGCTGGAATAAAAGGTGAGGATGGTGAACTAGGTGAGCCTGGAAATGCAGGCACAAATGGTATTGGGAAGCCCAAAATTAGTGGTGTGGTGGACTAGTGCCTGGAAATGGAGGAATTACTAGTATAGGGAAGCCTAGAACGAAAGGTGAGGATGATGGACTAGTGCTTGGAAATGGAGGCATTGATGGTATAGGGAGGCCTGGAATTAGAGGCGAGGATGGTGAACTTGGTGAGCCTGGAAATGCAGGCACATATGGTACAAGGAAGCCTGGAATTAGAGGTTGGGACGGTGAACTAGGCGACCTTGGAAATGCAAGGCATGGATGGTATGGGGAAGCTCTGAATTAGTGGCGAGGACGGTGGACTAGTGTTTGGAAATGGAGGCATGAATGATATAGGGAAGCCCGTAAATAGAGGAGAGGATGGTGGACTAGTGCTTGGAAATGCAGGCACAAATCTAGAGCCATCCCTGGGGCGGTCGAGGCTGCACCGCCGCACAAGGCCCTCGGCCGGTGGGGTCTCCGCCCCAGAATTTTCATTTTTCTTTTATTGGTTTCAAATATTAAGATATGTATTAAAAATGACTCCAATCTTATCAGTGAGAGTTGTAGCCTAGCGGTTGAGGGTTGGGTTTTTTTTTTAAACACAAAATCAGATTTGGTCCGAAGTCCCAACCAGTCGGCCCAAGTCCCAAACAGTATAGTTTTTCTTTTAAATCTTTCATGTAATTAAAAGTATGTATGTCCTTTGGGTGCTTATGTAATTAAAAGTATGTATGTCCAAACAGTATAATTTTATATAATAAGACTCCTTCGTATTCGCATCTTAGGATCTTTGGGTGCTTATGTTATCCGTTGTTTCCGTCCACCACAATTAACAAACTCCAGGCCCGTTCTACCCCTTGTGTGTTTTTGGGTTATCCATCTAATCATCGTGGTTACAAATATTTTGATTTATCATCTAATAAAATCATCATTAGTCGTCATGTCAGTTTTGATGAATCCCAATTTCCGTTTGCTAAGGTTAGTACTCCCGTGCCTAGTTCGTATAATTTTTTGGATGATGGTATATCCCCGTATATTATTCACCATTTTTCGGACGTGTCCCGCACCACCAATCCACCAGCGGGCCCACTGCCCGCTGTCCCCATTGTTCCGTCACTAGCTACAGTTCCTGCAACTGTGTCCTGTCCAGTTATTAGGCCAGTAACGGTAAATGGGCCAATCACCCACCCCATTACCGCCACCGTTCCAGTCCTTGTTTCCCATTCCCGTTACTGAGTTGGGCCAGCAGGCCAACTGCCTGCTGGCCAGTCCGTCCCGAGTCAAGATATGCGGATGGAAATTGAAAAAAAATGGTTATATGGGTGCAAAGTGTTGCATTAGACTATATATTTAAAGAAAATGGAAGAATGTTATTAAATAGTAACAATATCCAGTTTTCAGTTAATGAAAAGGATGACGCACCATGCTTATCATATATAGAATTAATGATATCTGTATATTGGATTTTCTTACTATATAATGAGTTTCATAGTAGGGCACTATTTAGTAAGAAATTTACTATAAAGATAATTAAAGAGAAAGTCATTAAATAGTAGTGAATCATTAACTCTATATAAGATAAGCATGATGCTTCATCATTTTCATTATCAAAAATACATTTTGAATAGATAGCAAAAAAGATGGAATATTCTTCGCCTTTGTTGAAAGTTGTGTTTTTTCTGGTGCTGTTTTTCATGGGCAATGCAGGTACCATCTCGATGAATAATTGTTTTCCTCTTAATAATCATCTATATCAATTCCACTCTATTTAGAAAACTTTCCATGTTACGACCTTATTTAATGCAACTCTCCTTTATTTATTTCATTTTATTCTTACATGGATACAACAGAGGCAAATATTTGTCAAGCTCAAAGCCGCACATACAAGGGGCCATGTGTAGAAACGCCACCTGCGGAAAAGTGTACATCTTCTTGCAGAAATGAGGGTTATCAATATGGAGTGTGCGACAGCAGCCAGTGCTACTGCTTTAAGCCATGTCCTCCCAATTATAAACTCCCATAAATCAATATTTGTTTTTCTTACTTTTTTA
Organism: Anisodus acutangulus; assembly: GCA_029783415.1. Classification (NCBI taxonomy): domain Eukaryota; kingdom Viridiplantae; phylum Streptophyta; class Magnoliopsida; order Solanales; family Solanaceae; genus Anisodus; species Anisodus acutangulus. The sequence goes on along the minus strand of CM056493.1, from coordinate 54,695,548 downwards.
TATTATTATTAAATATTTATGAGGCTTAACTAAATAGACCTACTTGGCCTCTGACCTAATGTAATGATCAATTGTGGAATATTATTGGGAATTTTGATACTATGTCCAACCTCTTTTTGCTATATAATTGTGGTATTTGGAATAAATTTTCGCACATCTCAATTAATTTTAGTAACTTTAATTCTTTAAGAGCCTAAACTCGATTGCGTATATAAAGGAGCTTATTCCAAGATATTTATCGGGTAGGAGTTAAGGAAGGCTATTGTGGTCTATAAAAACATATTAATGGATTTTGTTTAAGCAATAGTATTAATTATTGACTCTTCATTATTTTCATCCAATTTATTGAAATCAAACTCCCAATTTTTTGGCCTTCCAACCCAATTAATATATAATACTACTTAGCTTCTTATCCGTTTAGTGAATCTCAATTAGGGATGGCAGATGGGTATAATTTTGTGGATTCCGCATCGCACCCGCCCCAGTTGGGGCGGGTATGGGTATAACTTTGACGGGTAGTAGGCGGGTATGGGTATTGAAAATGTACCCGTCACGGGTAGGCGAGTAGGTGGTGGATTTGCAGTCATACCCGCCTACCCGCCTAGCTTATATAGCTGAAATAATATCTGGGTTTTGTCTACATTTGTAATATATAGTTATTTGGGTGGATAATTTTTGGGTTTTCTTGGAAATTTTGTTTTCTTGATTCTTTGTTGTGCAAGGGGGAAGATGTGAAAAAAATGGAGAATTCTGATGGTGAAAAAATCTGAAATTCTCCTCCCTCTCTCCCATAGAAAATGAGACTGTGATAGTATTGATTTTTGACTCAAAATTTTTGGGATAGTTTTTGGAATTTGAATTTTTGGGATCATGTTGATCACTAATTGATCAAAAATGAATTGATTACAAAATATGGCAGGCGGGTACAAGCCGGTATTGGCAGGTGACGGATATCCACTTGGGTGGTGGAGCAGGTGTGGATTTAGGAATATACCCGCCTAGGCGGGTATGGATGTTGAAAATTGTACCCGCCACGGGTGGCGGGTATAAAAATTTATGGCGGGTACGGGTGCAGGAGAGGGGTACCCGCACCCACCCCGTCCAATTGCCATCCCTAATCTCAATTCTAAAGCAGGGAATTTTTCTTCTTCTTTTTTTTTTCTTTTGCAACAGATTTAATTGTTTCTCGTAATTTCAAGAACAACAACAGCATACCCAGTAAAATCTCACAGCGTGGGGTCTGAAGAGGATAGAGTGTACGCAGATCTTACTCCTACCAAGGTAGGAAAGTTGTTTTCGAAAGACCCTCGGCTCAAAAGAAATAATAAAAAGAGGTCAGATAACGACAAAAAATTCAAAGCAGTATGAAAATGAAAATAACGAAAGCAACTAAGTCATGATAAAGCCATTTGAAAAAGAGACAATAGCTAACACAGATAAAATAAAATATGCGAAGTACAAGAAATACCAAATAGTAACAGAAATCAAAGCACATTAAACTATAGAGCAATACTGCGACTACTAATATGAAAAGATAAGCGATAGTACCTACTAGCCTTTTACCCTAATCTGAGTCCTCTATAACCTCATATCTAAGGTCATGCCCTCGGTGAGCTGTACCTATGTCATGTCCTGTCTAATCACTTTTATCCAATACTTCTTCGGTACACCCCTACCTCTTCTGTTTTTATAGCATTTGTTACTTCTCGATGTTTAAATCTAAATTCGGATACAGCTTATACCTCTAAAATTAAAATTTGCAAGTCAACTATGCCAAAGAATTGAAAGTGGCTCTTTTATCCTTCTTAGTTAACCTTGCAAAAAAAATTATGTCACTGAAACAAACTGTTTAGTTAAACATTAAACCAACTTCTTAGTTAAATATAAAATGTATTTGTACTATTTGTTTGTAAGGAAAAGAAGTCTTGACTCTAAACAAACACATGTCACGTCTCAAAGTTAAAATCTAAGCTTTGCTACATTTATCTTTAAAATTTTAATTTAATAATTATGTCAAGAATTTAAAATTATTTTATCCAAGGAAAAAAGGTCAAATTTATCTCTCTACTATGCGAAAAGGATTACTCTTACTCTCCGTTATACTTTCGATTCAAAAATACTCATACCGTTACTAACAATGACTCAAATATACCCCTCATCCGTTAAGATTGTCCAAGGTGGAAACATATTCAGCAATCAACACATTATTAACACTGACAAAATTCGTAAACTTAAAAAATTTCCGCATGTATTAAAATTTGATTCTACTGATAACTTAAAATTAGCGTAGATGATGAGAAAGATGAAGAATCGTATATCATATTTCCTTGTTATCAATAAAAAATTAATATTAGAGAATTATTGCTCCCTAGTAGTCTAGTACGCAATAACAAACTAGGTCCATTGTTTCTACTTAAGTTAGCATTAAGATTAGCAGGTAGGAATTTCTTGGAATTGAAAATGAAAGGGAAAGAGAAAAAAGGGTAGTAAGCATAGGCCCAAATTAATCTTCTTAAAGCTCAGTACATAACTTTAGAAATTCATTTTGTTATTTCAAACATGTAGAGAAAAAGAAAAATAGTTGTCTGATGCGAAGACAAGCAGATTGCTAGTTTGGAATTGCATTTATCGATTAAATTATTTGAAGTATACTAATTACATTACAACATTACCTAAACTAAGATACTAAATATTACCTAAACTACACGGTACAAAGGTGAAGAATCCGAGAGCCACGAGAGCCCAATATACACACAATATACATGTATATTGTGTGTATTTAACATTGATTAAGAGTATCTGTGTTTGCATCTTGTCTGACAAAATCAGTTTATGGCATGTTAGTTCTATACCTCTGTTGCATGTAACTCAATCTATAATCTTGTTACTCTTCTGCGAGCATGATGTGTGAGTTTGCCCATAATTTGGTGTCATTTTTCTTCTTAATTTCTTCAAGGCCATAATGGTATGTGGATCTGGGTATACACTGTGTGTATATTCAAGACGTGTACTTTGTAGGCTTTCGGATATACCATGTATATCAGAAAGATTTTCATATATCACCTATATAAGTAAATGTGAATTTGATTGATTGTTTGAGAATGATAGTAAATGGGCTTGTGTGCTTATGAATTCAGATCTGTGTATTGAGCCTATCCTCATTTCCTTTCTTTTAATCTACAATGTTGGGCCTGCTGCCTTGTGTATCTGTGTCGTGTGGGCTATTAAGCAAAAAATTGAATTAAGTTATCTAGGCTATTATTTTTGGGCCTACTGTCTGTCTAGTTTTTAATCAGTTAATTACGTAGGTAATTATCTGTTCTAATTGCTTAATGATTTCATGTGGTTCTTCGGTTGGAATTGGTATTTGTTGGTCAAATTGATCCATCATCTTCTTCGTTGATCTCCGGTTGACCGCACCTTCTCCGCTCCGCTCGTATCCAATCTCTGAATAATACTGCAATTTCCAAGCTGTCTCCGGCTAATGAGTGTATGTGGTCTCCTATTTGATATCTGCCTGCAGAAAAAGCGCTTTCAGAGTAGGTGTGTTGTCATCAACATTAGTGGGTATATCATCTAGATCATCGTCTAAATTAAAGTCTTCTTGAGTTCCAGAAAATAGCTCTTGCTCTAAATCTAATGGTATTGTAGGAAAATGTTGAGTATCAACAAAATCATCCTGTGTAGGAATAAGATGACTAGAAGAAGTACCCTTGCCCAGGTTGCCCCTACTAGAAGAAGCACCCTTACCCTTACCCTTAAACATACCTTTTAATCCTTCCATTTTAATTATGATAATAAATAAATAAATAAATAATTAAAGACAATAAAATTAAGTGATCTAAATAAAATAAACAGACAATAATAATTTAATGAAGGAACGAATGTACCAAACGCCGACGTAACGTCGACGTGTAATCGAGAGGTTGAAAATTGAAACTTTGCTCGATGGAAGATCCTCAAGCTAGTTGCCAACTTCACTACCAATTCCCAAATGAATAAATAAAATTGAATATTTAGCAAACAATGTAGACTTGTAGAGAAATATATTGAGAAATTAGAGAGATTGTAGGAAGATTTGTGAGAAAGATGAAGAGAAAATGAGTTATTTATAGTTGAAAAATTGGGTTAAAGTGTAAATATAATAACTTATGGGTTAAAAATAAATATTAAGGGGTAGGGGGTTGGGAGGGGGCTAAAATGGTCGTTGGCCAACAGCCATTTTAGATTATGGCCGTTGGTGCAACGACCATTTTTGCAAAGGGGGGTGGCCTGGCCTGGCCTGGCCTGGCTCGGCGGGTCGGGCGGGCTCGGGTCTCGCGGGCCTGGGGCGGGCTCGGGTCTCGCGGGATGAGACATCGTCCCGTCCCGAGTTCGAGTCCCGCCCCCGAAATTTTTTTTTTTTTTTTTGGCGGGGTCGGGGCGGGACCGGGGCGGGCTCGGGTCGGGGTCGGGCTGTCCCGGCCCACTGGCCAGCCCTAGTATTTTCTAACTAATTTCTATCTCCCCCCCCCCCCCCAAAAAAAAGAAAGAAAAGAACGAAAGGAGAAGAGAACTTCGTATTTTGGTAACTCTCTTCCTCTCTTTGCATGGTCATGCACCCTCGAGGCCCATATTCTGCCTATTCCATGATCTGTTTTGAGCCGTTGAGCCTACGAGTCCAACACCATCATTCTTATCGACTCCGTGAGCAACAAGGGTAAAAATGGCAGAAGGCCCAGCCATGAGTGAAAATGGCCCTGAATAAATTAGGGTCCCTTTTTATAACAGTGTTTGATGGGCCGGTATACCCACCAACCCGTTTTTTTATTCATGTATTTTGTTATTTGCTAATTGTAAAAACTTAAATATTATTGAAACCTTAAAATTAGAGCTTAATTACATAGAGTTGCCTTTTATGCCTTTAAATAAACTTTCATTTTTGTGATCGATCAATTCTCGGATTTTCTAAAGTTCACACTTTCGCTAATGAAACGGAATAGGTTGGTTTGAAATTGCCAAAGAAAATGATCTTTCTTTCTCAAAATTGGCATAAATTTAAAAATCAAGTTTTGAATTAATGTGTTTACGGAATTGGAAATTGATTTTCTCTAAATAAAAAATGGATTTTCCTTTATTAAATAAAGTTCGGGTTAAAGGAAACAAAATCCCTTATTGATTGACCTCTTTTTTTTAATAAGTAAAAGATGTATTTTCAAACTTTATTTTGACAGGGAAATGAATCATTTTCACTACATCCTTGTGAAAGAAAAAAAAGATCTTGTATTCTTTTTAAAAGGAAAGGATTTTACAAAGGAAGTCTTTTGTGCTCAAATCTCTAAAATGTGTGTGAAAACTTTACTTCGGCGGAAAATGATTTTGAATAACTATATTTGCAATATCTTAAACACAAGCAACTTTAAGCAATATCATATTATATAAGATTCGAGATCAACTGTATCCTACGGATCCTTAATACCGGGGTGCTTAACACCTTTCCCGGGAGATCATTTGAACTCTTACCCGAACTCTGATTGAAATTTGATTTTTCTCTTGTTTTGAAAAGCCCTTTTAAAATATGGTTATTCTATTTTTCCTTATAAAGTAGGTGGCGACTCTAAAAATAAATAATAATTCCAAGAGTCCACAAGTTATCTAGTAGCTTTTATGCCTCCGAGTAAAAGTGAATCGTAAAACAACGGGCCCATCGCAACGCACAACGACATTCTTTGTTTGTGCGCCCCTTACCGTTCTCGCTCAGTCTTTCAACGGCTGGGAAGGCAGTCAAGTCCAAAAAAAATTCATAAACAGGTTCTGCTCGCGCGACGTACGGGTGTCGCGACAGCCGACAACATTCAGTAAAATGGGCATAACTCCTATCACAGAGCTCCGTTTGGGCTGGGACACATATAGTTGAAAATGTATTTCAAAGGAATACAAATTTCATGTTTTAAGTTTTCTCAAATTCCCAACGAAATTTCATGTATACAAGATGGAAGTCAGACCTAGCGTAAACTTAGTCGATTCTATTGGATCTTATGCACTCCACTGTCCGTCTTGATCTTAGATCAACTATTTCCACCCAAACTCATCTTGATAGAACTTAATATATCTAAAATATAGCACTAATACTCATTTGACATATTCACACCTAGTCCGAATTTACGGAGTGTTACATCATCGGGATATGATACTGAGGCAGGGACTAGAGGGATGGATAGTGGGCTATGAGATTGATCTTGAGGCATCATTGGTGGACTAGAAACAGGAATAGAAGGCTTGTATAGTGAAGGTGGAGGAGGCGCAGATGGAGAAATAGAGGGAGGTATTATAGGCATATAGGGTGGACTAATGGCTGGAAATGGAGGCATGAATGGTACAGAGAAAACTGGGACAAAAGGCGTTAACGGTGGACTAGTGCTTGAAAATTGAGGCAACAGCAACAACAACAAATCCATTGTGATGCCACAAGTGGGGTCTGAGAAGGATATGATCTACGCAGACCTTACTCCTACTTTTGTGGCGTAGAGAAGTTGTTTTCGGTAGGCCCTTGGCTCAGAAGGATAATACCTGTCGTGCTTGAAAATGAAGGCACGAATGGTATATGTTTTGTGGTAGCGGATGGCAGCTCAAGTGATGCGTGGTGGTCAGGGACTAGAGACGGGAGTGGATGGCAGCTCAGATGGTGCATGGTGGTCAGGGACTAGAGACGCGGGAGCGGATGTCAACCAGGTAGGGTGGGATAAGGGAGGGTGGGACTACAGACATTGGCCCAGACAAGGATGAATAAGACACTAAAATAGGAGCCAAAACATAACGAGATGAGAACACATGAAATTTAGCAAGAGAATCTAAAAAGTTGCTTCACCTTCTTTCGATTTCAACAATATCCATATATAGGGATGAAATCGCATTCATATGTAATAATATTCGGATAATTAAAGGGATGAAACCTAATTAAACCCTTTCTCTTTATTTATGTGGTACTGTTCGAATTTCAAGAGTCAATTTTTTTAGTTTTGACCGTGAATTTGGACATATTTTTACTCCCTCTATTCATTTTTACTTGTCATGTATTGCCTTGGCACACCCCAATAAGAAGTCATAAATAGAATGATAATTTTACTATATCCCTAATTATTACTCAATCATCCAATGATTGAAATCAATAAAATATACTTTAAAAGTTGTGCATCCACTAAAAATTTCTTGAACTTTCCAACTCAATAATGTATGGGTAAAATAGGCATGAAATAGTAGATTATCACTTGATTTTTCAATCTAAACAAGTAAAAATGGACAATTATTTTTAGTATACAGGGCAAGTAAAAATGGACGGAGGGAGCAATTTTTTTGAAATACCACTTGCATATTAGGAACAACAACAACAACATACTCAGTTAAATCCCACAACGTAGGGTCTGGGAAGGGTAGAGTGTACGCAGATCTTACATCTACCTTGGTAAGTGTAGAGGCTATTTCCAAAAGACCATCGACTCAAGACAAAGCATAAGCACAAGCAAAGCAAGAGAAACTGTCAGACCCAGATCAGAAATTTAAAGCAGTATGAAAATGAGAGTAACAAAAGCGAATAAGTCATGATATAGCATTCGGAAAAAAGAAGCAGTAAATAACGCAAGTAAATAAGATAAACAAATTACACGAAAGAACATATAGTAGCAGAAATCAAAGGGCAGGGGACTATTAAACAATATCGCGACTACTAGTATGATAGGCTAAGCAGGGCTACAATAATAACAATACAACTACCAGTATGTAAGCGTAAGTAGGAATACGCTCAACTACCTACTACCATTCTACCCTAATCTGTGTCCTCTACGACCACCTATCTAAGGTCATGCCCTCAGAAAGTTGCACATGCGTCATATACCGTCTAATCACCTCTCCCCAATACTTCTTCGGCCTACCACAACCCCTTCTAAACTCGTCCATAGCCAACCTCACACACCTCCGCACTGGGGCATTTGTGCTTCTCCTCTACACATGCCCGAACCATCTCAACCTTGCTTCCCGCATCTTATCCTCCTCCGAGGCCACTCTCACACTGTCTCAGATATCATCAATTCTAATCATATCCCTCATTGTATGCTCACACGTCCATCTCAGCATCCTCATCTCCGCAACTTTCATCTTTTTGATGTGTGAAGTCTTGACTGGACAACACTCCGCCCCATACAACATAGTCAGTCTAACCACTACCCTATAGAACTTGCCTTTAAGTTTTGGTGGCACTTTTTTATCGCACAAGACTCTAGATGCGAGCCTTCATTTCATCCACCATGCACCAATACGATGTGTGATATCGTCATTAATCTCTCCATTCCCTTGGATAATAGACCCGAGATACTTGAAGCTTCCTTTCTTTGGAATGACCTGAGTACCAAGCCTCACCTCCACTCCCGTCTCATGGTCGCTCCCGTTATTGAACTTGCACTCCAAGTATTATGTCTTGGTACTACTCTGCCTGAACCTTTTAGACTCCAGAGTCTGTCTCCAAACCTCCAACTTAGCGTTCACTCCACTGCAAGTCTCATCAATCAGGACTATGTCATCTGCGAATAACATACATCATGGAACCTCCCCTTGAATTTGTCGCGCCAGTCCATCTATCACCAAGGCAAATAAGAATGGGCTAAGAGTTGATCCCTGGTGCAGCCCAATCATCACAGGAAAGTGCTCTGAGTCTCCTCATACTGTCTTGGCTCCATCATACATATCCTTGATCGCACTAGTGTACGCCACAGGTTCACCTCTAACCTCCAAACATCTCCATAGAACCTCCCTAGGTACTTTGTCATATGCCTTCTCGAAATCGATGAAAACCATATGTAAGTCTCTCTTCCTCTCCCTATACCGCTCCACCAACCTCTAACTTGCATATTTGGAGACAACATAAAAAAATACTAATTACAATAGTTAACAATTCAAAATATTATGTCTACAAATTTAAAGGTATTTGGATTTGTTTAGACTTGTTGGAAATGAACAAATTGTACGATTTGCCTTTCAAATGGTTAGTCTTTAATTTTGCTCTTTAATAATCGAATTTATGCCTAGCGGAGCATAAGTTCTTTAAGAGCGCAGGGCATCACTCATGAGATATTATAATGCAAAAATATAAACTTATGCACCGCGAAAAAGTTAAGTGTTACGAGGGACAAAAATTACAGACTAACAAAAAATAGGGGCATAAGTGTCAATGACCCGTTGAAAATAGTCTAAGGTGGTATTCATAAAATTTATACTAAGCGACGTGTTACACACTTTATACAAGGTAAATATTATATATATATATATATATATATATATATATATATATATATATATATATATATAATAAAGGTGTTTAAATATTGTCACAAAAAATATATTAGATATGCGGATGGAAATTGAAAAAAATGGTTATATGGGTGCAAAGTGTTGCATTAGACTATATATTTAAAGAAAATGGAAGAATGTTATTAAATAGTAACAATATCCAGTTTTCAGTTAGTGAAAAGGATGACGCACCATGCTTATCATATATAGAATTAATGATATCTGTATAGTGGATTTTCTTACTATATGATGAGTTTCATAGTAGGGCACTATTTAGTAAGAAATTTACTATAAAGATAATTAAAGAGAAAGTCATTAAATAGTAGTGAATCATTAACTCTATATAAGATAAGCATGATGCTTCATCATTTTCATTATCAAAAATACATTTTGAATAGATAGCAAAAAAGATGGAATATTCTTCGCCTTTGTTGAAAGTTGTGTTTTTTCTGGTGCTGTTTTTCATGGGCAATGCAGGTACCATCTCGATGAATAATTGTTTTCCTCTTAATAATCATCTATATCAATTCCACTCTATTTAGAAAACTTTCCATGTTACGACCTTATTTAATGCAACTCTCCTTTATTTATTTCATTTTATTCTTATTTGGATACAACAGAGGCAAATATTTGTCAAGCTCAAAGCCGCACATACAAGGGACCATGTGTAGAAACGCCACCTGCAAAAAAGTGTACATCTTCTTGCAAAAATGAGGGTTATCAATATGGAGTGTGCGACAACAGCCAGTGCTACTGCCTTAAGCCATGTCCTCCCAATTATCAACTCCCATAAATCAATATTTGTTTTTCTTACTTTTTTATATTATTACTAAATATTTATGAGGCTTAACTAAATAGACCTTGGCCTCTGACCTAATGTATTCTTTGATGATCAATTGTGGAATATTATTGGGAATTTTGATACTATGTCCAACCTCTTTTTGCTATATAATTGTGGTGTTTGGAATAAATTTTCGCACATCTCAATTAATTTTAGCAACTTTGATTCTTTATCTTTAGGATAATTTTGTTTCAAAGAAAAAAGGACAAAAAGTATGCATGATATATGGAACCCCTCGCCATGAGTACCATCGCTAGCGACAACCCAAACATAGATGAAAAAAATTGAATTAAGAGCCTAAACTCTTGAATAGATTGCGTATATAAAGGAGCTTATTCCAAGATTTTTATCGGGTAGGAGTTAAGGAAGGCTATTGTGGTCTATAAAAACATATTAATGGATTTTGTTTAAGGAAGTATTAATTATTGACTCTTCATTATTTTCATCCAATTTATTGAAATCAAACTCCCAATTTTTTGGCCTTCCAACCCAATTAATATATAATACTACTTAGCTTCTTATCCGTTTAGTGAATCTCAATTCTAAAGCAGGGAATTTTTCTTCTTTTTTTTTCGTTTGCAATAGATTTAATTGCTTCTCGTAATTTCAAGAACAACAACGGCATATCCAGTAAAATCCCACAACGTGGGGTCTGCAGAAGGTAGAGTGTACGCAGATCTTACTCCTACCAAGGTAGGAAGGTTGTTTTCGAAAGACCCTCGGCTCAAAAGAAATCTTAGAAAGAGGTCAGATAACGACAAAAAATTCAAAGCAGTATGAAAATGAAAATAACAAAAGCAACTAAGCCAAAGCATGAAATTCCTCACACATGGCCGCATTCCAATTAGGGTCTAGTTTGGCTAATTTTGAGTTTTTGGTGATTGGGGAAACGGATTGGGCCGACAAGTTGAATTGGACTTTGGGTTTGAAAATCACGTGTTGGGCTTGGATTCCCATCCGGTGGATGGGTGCTGGGTTGCGGGTGGACTGGTGATTGGGGTTTGGGTTCTGACTGGGTTCTGGGTTCTGGGTTCTGAACGTCGTGGATTTGGACTGGGTCAGTGAGCTGGTCGGGGTGGGTTACTGGTTGGGTTTCGTGGGTTGGGTATGTTGGTACTGGCAGATGGGTCGATGGTGGAGACGACTTAGGCAATTCATCGTCGTGATGGTCGGGACTGGTAGGGTACTGTGATGGTGGCGAGAGTGGGGGTGGTTGATAGGGTTCCAGTGGTTGAGTGGTGTGGGGAATCGGAAAGGCCTGGTACAGTGGACACGGATTGAGATGATCGGCAAGAGTATGATTGGGCTGATGGAGGTGACGATTGGGAGAGTGAGGGTCGATCGACAGTATGGGATGCAGACGACGGAGATATTGGTGATGACGGAGTGGACTGGGATGGTGTCGAGGGCTGAGCCGACGGCGTGGATGCTATCGGAACTGCAGGACTGGTGGTGTTGGGTGAGGAATCGATGGACTGACACATTTCTCGAAAGATGACGGGAGAGAGGTTAGACTCGTGCAGAAAATTATAGTCCAATTTTCAAAATTATTGGATATTCGAAAACAGAAATGTTGTCGCATCGAAGGTAACATGGTAAGAGACATGGATTTGACGGGTAGACAAGTCAAAGCACAAGTAGCCCCTATGATTAGGTGGAAAATCAACGAAGACACACGGAGTGGTTCGGGATGTTAACTCGTGAGGGGTGGTAGAGGAAAGGTTAGGGAAGCACAGACAACCGAATATCCAGAGGTGGTCATAGGACGGGACTCGACGGTAAAGTATTTCGGTTGGGGTCATGTTATGGAGAGTGCTAGTGGGTAAAATATTGAGAACATATTCTATCATTTTGACAGCATAGACCCAGAAAGATGGAGGTAGGGAGGCATAAAACAGAAAGGTACAGACCATATTATTGATGGTACGGATAATGTGTTCTGCTTTGCCTTTTTGAGGAGAATTATGAGGACATGAGAATCGAAAAATCATGCCATTATTTTTGCAAAATTTGTGAAACGCAGAATTATTAAATGCACGACCATCGTCACATTGAAAAAAATTTATGACATTTTCGAACTGCATTTTTATAAAGGTGCAAAATTCAAGAAATTTGGCAAAGACTTCCGATTTGTATTTAAGTGGGTAAATCCATATATAATGGGAATAATCATCAACTAGAACAAGATAATATATATGACCCAAGGAGCTAGTAATGGGATAAGTCCACAAATCAGCATGAATAATATCGAAGGGAGCAAACATAATACTAGTAGAAGAATTAAAAGAAAGACGAGTATGTTTTCCTAATTGACAAGAAACACAGTTTTGGGAAAGCTTTCCATTACAATTAATAAAATTATTACTCCTAAGAAAATTATAAACTGGAATCCCTGGGTGTCCAAATCTATTGTGCCAAGTTGACGGAGACAGAGCAGCAAGAGAGGTGTGGGAGCGGAAGCTGGCAGCGAAAGAAGGTGTGAATGGATATAGGTCTCATGTGCTATTGCATCTCGTGAGAGGAGTCCCCGTATGCAGATCGTTCACAATGAAACCAAAAGGATCAAAGTCAACAGACACAAAATTATTACGAGTAAATTTCCGAATGAAAATTAAGTTTTTAATGATGTTTGGGGCATATAGGACATTATTTAGGGAGAGTGGAGGGTGAGATGGTTGGGTATAAGCATGACCATAGCCATTAATTGGAATGCGGTGACCATTGTCAATTGTAATAAATTGAGGATGCTTTAAATTAAACAATTGGGAAAGATTACTTGTAGACCGGGTGAGATGAGATGTGGCTCCTGAGTCCATGTACCAATTTTCATCGGACCGCTGGAGGTTCATGCTGCTAAAAGCCTGGCCCAGATCTGTTGGGGCCAGGTTATTGGACTGCTGCGGATTGGGCTGCTGGACGAGATGGGCCTGCTGGTTCGGATAATTAAAAATATGTGGACGTGGGCCTTGGCCCAATATCCCCTGTTGTGTACAATTATACTGGGCCGCAAGGTTCATGCCATAATTGGCCCAATTTGCATATTGCTGAAACTGGGTTGGTCCTATCCAGTACTAGTTCAGAGGTGGCAGTTGCGGATGCGAGTTGTTGGCCGGCGACTGCCGCCTCTACCGCCCCATCCTCGACCGCGACCACTCTTACCGTTTCCTCTTCCTCGACCGCATTTGCCTCTCCCACAACCGCGATTCTGACCGCTTTCTGCCGATGATTTGCATGTAGTGGATGCGGCAGTGTGATTTGCGGCGTCAACGGAGAACACTTTTTGCGAGTGTTCTTCTTGTTTGGCACGACGAGTTTCTTCTAGCAATAATTGAGACCGAGAGTGGGAAGAGGGTCGGATTGTTGAATTACTGTTGCTAGTGTGTCGTATTCGCCTTTGGGTAAACCAGTAACGATTTGGAGAACCATTCTTGTGTCAGAAACAATTATCCCAATGTTTGAAAGTTGGCCTGACAGGAGTTTTAGTTGCTTGCAATAGTCAGACACGTTGGAGAAGTTTTCAAGACATGTGACATGGAATTGTTCTTCGAGATAGACAGCACGGTATGTTTGTTGTCTTGAAAGATATCCTCTAAGCGAAGCCAAAGATCGCGCGCAGAGGCACCAGTTTTCAGGATGGTTAGGAGTAAGTCTTGAGAATAGTGCCATAAATCCATTGTTTGACAACACCGTCCACACGGTGCCAGAGTGTATCATCAACCTCACTTGGTCGGGGAACAGAATTGTCGATGTGATCTAGCACGTTATAGACATCGGCATGAATACGGAACAGTTCAACCCATGGGGAATATTGCCCGTGTTCTTGATCAAGAATTATGGGAACGAAGTTCTTGATGTTTGTGATCATGAGAGCTGGGTGAGTGGAGGGTGAAAAACAGGGCTTGGGATCGACAACAGATGAGGTGGAGCTGATTGTGAAGACATGGTAATGGATTATTGTTGGCTGGGTAGAAAACAGGAATGAAGAGAAGAAAAATATTTCTTGGCCGAAAAAGAATAGGGACGGCGTAGATGAAGAGAAGGTTTAGGGTATTGGCTCTAATACCATGTATTATTGTATTAACCTCCCTTATGGAGCCTTTGCATTAATACAATGTATATATAGTAGTACAAGAGGAATTCTAATACAATACAAATCTAAATTTATCATCAGTATCCTAGGTTTACCATAATTTTGTAATCTAAATATATACAGAATATTTATAATTATGGTGATTAGATTGTACAGGGATTTTACTATGGTTAATAGTTAGAAACGGAAATACAATGGTGAAAAATAATAGAGGGGTCATATATGATATTTTAGGGGTCAATCACCGGGAATTGTCGGAGAGGCTGAAGAAAGAAAATTGATGATTAAAACAAACTTCTCTTGTCTCTTTTAATACTCTTTTCTACTTTACCAATTATGAAATATTTCCTTTGATTTCACAAACACCCTTCGTTTTAACTGACAATAAATAGTTGTGAAAAAGTTCACTATTTCCATAGTTGTGAAAGAAAATACCCCCCCCCCCCCAACCTCTCCTTTTTCTTTCCACTAAGGCAACAAGATTCTCCCGTAAGGAAATATAGCACAATTTAAAAGATTTCATCACTATTTCGTCAATTTATGTGTCAATATGGTATTGATGTTATTATTAGATAGTAAACCTTTTGCCATTAATTAATCAGATTTACATGTATGTTATAAGGAAATTTTATTTAGCGTACATTGGTGAGAATCTAAAATAAACATTATATAATGACAACCATAAGAGCAGAAAACCAACATATACTAAGCAAAACCACATTGATATCAATTAATTCAACATGAATCCTTTTCACCTCTTTTTGCTGTTTGCCTCTCCTCTTCTCCTTTTCGGTACGTCCATAACAATTGAAGCCATTCGGGTTGACAATCTTTCAACCAAATCAATAAAATATATAAAAAAAAATTGATCTTTAATAGAGTTGAAAACTTCAAAAGACTTTAAGTCATCCTTGCCATTTGAAAAAGGGACAATAGCAAACACAGATAAAATAAAATAATCGAAGTACAAGAAATACCAAATAGTAATAGAAATCAAAGCACATTAAACTATAGAGCAATACTTCGACTACTAATATGAAAAGATAAGCGAAAGTATCTACTAGCCTTCAACCCTAATCTGAGTCCTCCATAACCTCATATCTAAGGTCATGTCCTCGGTGAGCTGTACCTGCGTCATGTCCTGTCTAATCAATCTACCCAATACTTCTTCTGTACACCCCTACCTCTTCTGTTTTTATAGCATTTGTTACTTCTCGATGTTTAAATCTAAATTTGGATACAGCATATACCTCTAAAATTAAAATTTGCAAGTCAACTATGCCAAAGAATTGAAAGTGGCTCTTTTATCCTTCTTAGTTAACCTTGCAAAAAAAATTATCTCACTGAAACAAACTGTTTAGTTAAACATTAAGCCAACTTCTTAGTTAAATATAAAATGTATTTGTACTATTTGTTAGTAAGGAAAAGAAGTCTCGACTCTAAACAAACACATGTCACTTCTCAAAGTTAAAATCTAAGCTTTGCTACATTTATCTTTAAAATTTAATTTAATAATTTTGTCAAGAATTTAAAATTATTTTATCCAAGGAAAAAAGGTCAAATTTATCTCTCTACTATGCGAAAAGGATTACTCTTACTCTCCGTTATACTTTCGGTTCAAAAATACCCATACCATTACTAACAATGACTTAAATATACCCCTCATCCGTTAAGATTGTCCAAGGTGGAAACATATTCAGCAATCAACACATTATTAACACTGACAAAATTCGTAAACTTAAAATTTTCCGCATGTATTAAAATTTGATTCTACTGATAACTTAAAATTAGCGTAGATGTTGAGAAAGATGAAGAATCGTATATCATATTTCCTTGTTATCAATAAAAAATTAATATTAGAGAATTCTTGTTCCCTAGTAGTCTAGTACGCAATAACAAACTAGGTCCATTGTTTCTACTTAAGTTAGCATGAAGATTAGCAGGTAGGAATTTCTTGGAATTGAAAATGAAAGGGAAAGAGAAAAAAGGGTAGTAAGCATAGGCCCAAATTAATCTTCTTAAAGCTCAGTACATAACTTTAGAAATTCATTTTGTTATTTCAAACATGTAGAGAAAACGAAAAATAGTTGTCTGATGCGAAGACAAGCAGATTGCTAGTTTGGAATTGCATTTATCAATTAAATTAGGCCACAAAATAGGGTGGTTATGCATCGGAGGAATAGTTTATCTCTGAATGAAGGTGGAAATGGTGAAAATATATATATAGTGGCCCGTCAAGGTGGTGTAGATGGTAAAAGATTGGAGGTGCTAGTGATGGAAGAAGAAGTGGAAGAAAAGGGTTAAATGGATTGGCATTCCACGTGTATCCACATCACCAAAATATCAGTCCACTTAGGATTAAGTGTTCACCTTGGACAATCTTAACGGAGGAGGGGTATATTTGAGCCATTTTAGTAACGATAAGGGTATTTTTAAACCAAAAGTATAAGGGTAAAAGTGATCCTTTTCTCGTAGTAAAAGGGTAAATTTGATCATTTTTCCTTTATCTAATTTTCATTACATTTATGCCATATATGAAAGCTAATTAGAAAAAGGAGATTAATTTGATAATTATTACATGCATTGTTTAACTGAATCAGCTTGCAAACCAATTTCTCACCGGAAAAGTAAAAGTAGTATTAAAATACTAGTGAATAAGCTTGCGTTCCGCGCGATTATAAAACTTTTATTGTATTTACAAAAAAAAAATTAATATCTGAATATTCAAAATATTTTAAAACTTTTAGTCTTCAAAATCAAAGGGATTAGATTATTGTTACTTAGTTTTATTCTTTTTAATTTTTAACAATTATGGTTTTTATTCTTTCAAAAATAGTTGAATTTTATATAATAATAATATAATCTATATAGGTGGAGCATCGATTAAACGTAATTTTACTTTATTCATTCTATTTTATGGGTTTCAATATATTTATGTTCATGTGCTTATAAGCTTTAAATATAGTTTTCCTTTGTTCGTCTAATATACATTAAGTATCTATCTAACTTATCCACTCTACCTTTCAAAAGTTACAATTTAATTAAAAAGTTTAATCTTTTCTCATCTTCAATTTTATCTTTTTTCCTCTTTTAAACGTCGATCCAAAAAATATAGAATCTTAGAATAGAATTTCATTTAGGGTGCTTTCCGCAGTCCAAAAAATCTATGTAAACCAGATAAATAATAATAAATTTAGCTAACATCTCTTTTTCAATGAGAACTTTTTTCTTCATTTTACCTTTTCCCCTCTTTTCTTTTCTTTTCTCTTCTTCTTTTCTTTCTTGCTTCCTCTCCCATTCAATATTTATCTATTCTTTTTCTTCTTTCACAGAAATATCACAAACTTTATAACCAACAATTCCACTTTAAAGCTATTCATCTTTTTCATCCTCAAAATATTCGAAACTATACAAGAATTTCATAAAATCTAAGAAAATGTTTATTTCGTTTAAAATATTTTCCTATGAATTCAACACCCGACTCGTCGAAATAGGAGAGAGAAATCGAAATAGCACATAATTTTCAAGCTTCAATTTTATTGAGAATCCTTTTGACTATTGAGGTGTTTTCTGAATTGTTGCCTCGTTAAAAACCTTGCCATGAAAACCCGATCGGGATAAAACCTTGGCCAAGGAAAAGAGTGCAACATGTGTCTGTTTCCTCCGGTGGGAGTCCCTCGCTTTGTGAACAATCTCTGTCAACGAAAGGGCTAATTAACAAAAACTGAATGTTCTTGCGAAAACAATACATACCTGGATTTTTTTCTTCAAAGGTAGAATCTCTTTAGGTGGCTGACGTTCCAACTATTTTTCAGTTCTTTTTCAGACTCGTTCTCGAGCCGATATGCTCATTTCCCCGTGATTTTAGTGATCTGATACGGTCCTTCCCAATTTTCTTGCAGCTTACCCACATTCGAGTCCCTTGTTGCGAGGGTGACCTTTAGGAGGACGTGGTCCCTAATTTTGAAATATCCCAAGCTCGTGTTCTTGATGAAGTACCTCTCTACTCTTCATTTTTGTGCCGCCAGGCGTATGAAAGCTAACTCCTTGTGTTCCTCCAACAGCTCCAGTTATATTGCCATTGCTTCTTTATTAGACTCCTCGGTGGTTTGACTGTAGCGGAAGCTGGGTTCTCCCACTTCTACGGGTATCAAGGCCTCTGCTCCATACACTAAGGAGAAAGGGGTTTCCCCTGGGTTCAGTTGTTGTCACAAGCGATTTCCTTTGATATTCCGAATTGGCAGATGATATAATCCCAACTGAAGTCTATGACTTGCCTTTCGTGAATATTTTTATACGCTTTGGCTTCCACCCATTTTGAGAAATAGTCAATTAGGATCAACATGAATCACATCCCCCACAACTCCCGGTAGTGGGCCCACGATATCCATTCCCCATTTCATGAATGGCCACGGAACTACTACCGAGTTGAGGGGTTCAGCAGGTTGATGTATTATCAGAGAATGCTACTGACATTTCTCATATTTTTATACATAAGCTTTTGCGTCTTCTTCCATCTGAGTCCAGTAATATAACCAGCCCTCATTATCTTTTTCACTAATGAATCATAATCGGCATGATTTTCGTAGTTTCCCTCGTGTATCTCTCGCATCACGTACTCAGTCTCTACTAGTCCTAGATATTTGGCTAAGGGCTCGAGGTATGATCTTTTGTACAACTCCCTTTTATGCATGTAATACCTAACCATTTTCAATCTCAATGCCCGAGCTTCCTTGGTATCTTCCGAGAGAGTCCCTGCCTATAGATAATTGATAATATCATTCCGCCAGTCCCAAGTGAGGCTGGCAGAATTTACCTCATGCAAGCTAAAGTCTAGGACAGAGCATAGGAGATGGACTATAGACTCTGATTCTTCCTAAGTCCCCATGGATGACGAGCCTAGGTTGGCCAAGGCGTCAGCTTCGAAGTTCATCTCTAGGGGGATTCGCATCACTTTCCATTTTCGAAATTGAGCCAACAGGGTGGCAGTTTTACTTAGATATTCCTGCATTTGGCTATCTTTGGCCTCGTATTTGCCCAATATTTCAGTTGCGAATCACTCTTGAGCTCGATATTTTTGGCTCTAAGTCCCCGAGCCAATTCCAAACCTGCAATTGCAGCCTTATACTCGGCCTCATTATTAGTAAAAGAAACACATTTAATGGCTTGCCTTATTGTGGCTCCCGCCGGGGGGTGATAAGGACAATCCCTAGCCTGGTGTCTTTCATGCTTGTGGCCCCGTCTGTATATAATACCCATTCCCCGGATGCAGCTTCAGTTTCCCGAACTGCCTCAGTGTGAGCCTGAGGCATCATACCTGGGCTATAATCAGCCACGAAATCGGTCAAGGCCTAAGACTTAATAGCGGGTTGGGGATGGTAGGTAATATCATACCCGTAGATTTTGATCAACCAACTCGCCAACCGGCCTGAGAGTTCGGGCTTATGCAATAAATTCCTTAAATGGAAAGTGGTGACCACACATATGGGGTGACATTGAAAATATGGCCTTAGTTTATGAGACGCGACTACCAGGGCCAAAGTTATCTTCTCAAGGTGAGGGTATCGGACTTCGACCTCTGCTAAGGCCTAGCTGATATAATAAATAGGAGATTGCGTACATTTTTCCTCCCGAACGAGCACAACACTTATAATAGTTTCATATACATCGAGGTAAATCAATAATAGTTCCCCCTCATCTGATTTTGCGAGAAGGGGAGGGTTTGTTAGATACTTCTTCAGGTCCTTTAAGGCTTGCTGGAATTCCGTGGTCCATTAAAAGTCTTTCTTTTTCTTCAATAAGCTGAAGAATTTCTGACACCGTTCGGATGATCTGGATATGAACCTTCCCAAGGCCGTTATTCTTCCGGTCAATCGTTGCACTTCTCGAGCGCTGCTGAGTATTTCTAGTATTTGCTCTATGGCTCGAATGTGATTCGGGTTGACTTCAATGGCTCTGTTGGACACCACGAAGCCTAGGAATTTCCTAGAGCCCACTCCAAAAGCACATCTTTCAGGATTTAGCTTGAGGTTATGCTCTCGGAGGGTCTCAAACACTTCCTGCAAATGTCTAACATGTTTCTCTGTTCCCAGGGACTTAACGATTATATCATCTAAATAAATTTCCACACTTCGACCCAGCAGATGGTGGAACATCCGTTGGGTTAGTTAGTGGAAAGTAGTCCCTGTGTTTTTTAACAATAAGTTTCGTGCTCCGTTATGAACGAAGTCTCTTCCTAGTCTGATGGGTTCAGTCGTATCTGGCCAAACCCCGTCGATACATCCAGGAAGCTGAGTAGCTCATGCCCGACCACCACGTAAACTACTCGATCCGTGTGGGATATAGGATATGATCTCCTTAGGCAAGCTTTACTTAAATCCTTCAAATCTAAAAATATTTGAAAGGTTTTAGGTTTCTTAGGGAGTACCACCACATTTTTCAGCCAGTCTGGGTACTTTACCTCTCGGACCGCCTCTGACTGGATGAGTCATACTACTTCTTCTTTGCTGAATTAGCTCCGTTCTGCTGACACCGGACGTCTTTGTCTTAATGGGCTGATCATCCGAGTCCATGTTTAGCTTCTGGAGGGTCAACTCTAGGGGCACACCTGTGATATCCAATACCGGCTAAGTGAAGCTGCTAATATTGTTATTCAGAAACATAATCAATTTTTTCCTAAAATCAAGGTTTAGGTCTGAGCACAAGTATACCTGCTCTTCGAGCTCGTTTGGTCGACAAAAGGTGAGCTCAAGATCTTCAGTTGTGAACCTTTCCGCATTTGATTTCTCTAGCTCCATGAACCCCCGATGTATCATGTCTGCTAGATCCTCTAGGCAGGGGGCTTGTGTTGGATCCTGTCATTGCTCGACCTTAAAGTTAATCTTGGGTAGCGCCTGTAATTGCTATCTATCATTTTGAATTGAATCACCCTGTCCACAAACCAGGATGATTGTTGTTAGGTCAGCTTTGACATCTCCTCGTACCTCATCTACTCCCCAAGGCGTTAGAAATGTCATAGCCTGATGGAAAGTAGACGGAACTACCCTCATGGCGTGCAGCCAGGGCCTCCCAATTACTAGATTATATGGCATTCCTCATTCGAGATCATCAAACAAGGATTTCATTGACACTCTCTACACATGCATTTCCAGCTTAATTCGTCCCCGAGTCATTTCGCTAAACAGGTTGAAACTGGTTAAAATTTTCACTATAGGTGTTATTTGCTCAACAAGTTGCATCTCTTTGATTACATGGAGTTGCACAACATTTATGGCACTACCAGGATCAATAAGCACGCACTTAATGTTAAATTGAAATATTTGAATAGAAATTACTAGAGCATCGGCGTATGGGTTATCGATGCTTTCTCGTTCCATTGCTAAAGACGATAGGATCTTCGTGCTTATCCCTCATCTTTTTCCTGGATAGAGGTGGGCCCATATGATGTTGCACCTGAGATACTACCCCTACCATCATTCCTTCCATGATCATATTGATCATTCCCTGATGAGATGGGTATTACCGCGAAGTCCCAATGCCTTTTTCCTTAGCGTACTTAGATCAGTTACTGAATAATTCCTTCAAATGACCCCTTCTTAGCAGGTCTGCTACGTCATACCTCAAGTGTTTGTAATCTTCCATTAAATGGCCCCAGATTTCGTGGAATTCATACCAAAGTTCTATATTTGTTCTTTATTTATTTGGGTTAAACCGAACGGTCAACGGGAACCGGGCCTCTTTCATATTTTGCATGGCCATGACCAGATCCACAACCTCCACATTAAAGTTGTAGGAGGCCACGCTTCACGGCCCTGAGTCATTTACAGACTTCTTTTGTGGCACTTCCCTTTCTTTTCTAGGCTGACCTTAATCATACCATGGTTTATTCGATCGAACTTCATGCCTAGGCGACGGTCGAGTTGAATATGGTTCATACCATCCCCTAGAGTCTCTTTGCCTATATGGGGAGCATTACCAGATTTGTCATGTTATCCCCCTTTGGCTCCGATCCCATGATCGGCCTCTATCCGTGTCTTGGTGGTATATCTGTTATTCACTTCATTCCAGGAATTGGCCGGGAACTCCTTCAATCTTTCTTTTAATTTTCTTGACGCGTCTGAACTATCGGTGTTCAGGCCGTTAGCGAATGTTGCGGCAGCCCAATCTTTGGAGATCGCAGGCAGCTGCATCCTCTCCTGCTGGAAGCGCTCCATGAAGTTGTGGAGTAATTCATCATTCCTTTGTTTCACAGTAAAGATATCTACCTTGTAGGTTTTGACCTCCGGGCCCCAGCATAGGCTTTAACAAATGCATCTGCAAGAGGAGCAAAAGAATCAATAGAGTTTTCAGGTAAGAGAGTGCTCCATTTGTGAGCGTTTGGCTAAAAAATTCAGCATATCAAATTCGATTTGATGTTATTGCTGGTCATGCCCAGTGATCGCGGCCTCAAAAGTCATGACGTGTTCATCCTGGTCTGTCATGTCTTCATACTTGGGTATAACTTCGAACATCTTTCTCGTATGCAGACTTTTTTGCTTTTGGGGCTATTGTTTCCTCCGATTTTGTCTATGATGTCTCAAACAGTTCTTCCAGGTCCTGATGCTCATTGGGCACCTGTTCCTCTCTAATCTCCCATGGGTCGCGAACAACGCTATTTTGACTTGACATATTTCTCTTTCATGACGTGTTTGCTTTAACGGTTTTCAAGAACTACGGATCGAGACAACTCCACAACTATCTATCCCCACATACGGCGCCAAACTATTTTTCAGTAAAATGATTTTTACCAAAAATGCAGTTAGAGATTTGTATTTCAAGGGTTTAAAGACAAGTAGGTTGTATCTGATCCGGAGAACCTCTTGATTGAGTCCGGAATTAATATTTAGGTTATGGACGAACGATATTAAGAATACTAGTAAGAATAACCAAGTAATAAAAAATAGTAAATTAGATCTGAAAATAAGTTATAGATCGGATATGAGCCAAAGTTGAGAATCGTATATTATCTTGAAAGAGATCCGAGTTACAAAATATGTGCTTAGAAAGAATACAATATATTTTTCTTCTCTTCTAAGTCTTGCATATATAATATAAAACTTAGACTATTATGACCCTAGAGAGTTATGGCGATGTGAGTATGATGATGTCACTACACCCATGCGCGCTGCAGCACTCTTATCTAGGTTGGCTGATGTGACAGGAGTTGTTGGGGGTGGGAGATAGTTGTGAAGATCCGTTAGATCTTTCGAAACTACAAAGCTTCTTGTTTACGCTTGATGCTTTCGGGTGCTTTTCTACCCCCATACAACCTTGATCCTTTCAATTTCGATTCTTTCTTATGCTATCAAGTTGTGTGTTATGATCCAGATTCAATTAGCTAAATCCCAATAATAGTTAATTGGTTTTAATTGATAGTTAATTATAGTAGTTAATTCCTATGTGTGTAATTGCTTAGCTGACAGTCTGTTAAGTTGGTTAGGAGTTGGTTAGACGACATATGAGTTGCACATGGCCAGTTGTCCAGAAGTTAGTTACTAACTAACTTTCCCTCTAGAAAGGAGTTAGCCTATATAGTTGATCATTTCCCAATTGTAAGTAGTCATTCAGTTTTCTCAATGAAATATAATTTTTCTCATTCTTATCTCTTGTTCAATTGAACTTCAATTAGGGTTCTTGAGTGAAGATATCAAGAGTAGTTCTGTAATTCTACTCTTTAGGCCCTCTCTTGTTGTTTTCGATTCAATCATCATTCTGAGATGCATCATTGGTATCAAAGCAATCTGATCCTCTGACCTCTGCAAATGGGTGATCACAACACAAGGATGTAAGAATTGCGTAAAGAAGTCGATTCTCTCAAAAACTCCATAGACAGAGTAGTGAATTCAGTGGCAGAAATGCGTACAATGATTGATGATAGAGTTGCGCAAGCTATGGATGAAATTAAATGTATGTTGTTGGGTAATGGAAGAGCTCCTACAAATGGTGCAATTACAGCTCATGAGAATAATGATGTTGGAAATGGCAGAATTCAAGAGAAAGGGAACATATATAAAACTATCAATCAAAGATATCAATTGGAATTTCCACAATTTGACGACCAAGGCTTGAAGATTGGTTGTATAAATATGACCAATTTTTTTATGTAGAAAAAATAAAGGAGGGTGCTAAGGTAAAAATGGCATCTTGTCGACTGGAAAGGAAGGCATTACAATGACATCAATCATATATGAAAAATAGACTGACTAGGGAATGGCCTAGATGGGGGGAGTATGTGGGATGTTTGTATGCAAGATTTGGAGAAGAATTACTTGATGATCCTATGGGAGATTTCAAGGAGCTCAAGCAAGTAAATGTTTTCAAGTATATGTAGATGTATTTGATGACCTGTTAACTAGAATATAATTATCTGAGGGATATGTTGTTAGTTGTTTTGTGAGGGGATTAAAACCTGAAATTAGGTTAACTGTGAAAATGGTAGGGCCAAGAACTTTGGCTAAAGCTGTTAGTTTAGCAAAAATCCAAGAACAAACACTTGTTATACAGAAGCAAGTATTTGATGTTGTGCTTCCCAACCCCAGAAACACCATAAAATTCTCAAATATTAAGTCCTCTTTTCATTTCATCCTATCTTCCTCTCACAACCAGAACCAAACTTCTAAACCAAACCCAAATCCCTACATACTTTAAACCAGCACAAATGTTGGACCCAAACCACCCCATAGGAAAGCCAAACTTCTCACTCCTGCTATAATGAATGAAAGAATGAGTAAGGGTTTATGTTTTAATTGTGATGAGAAATATACCTTTGAAAATGTATGTAAGAATAAAAGGTAGTTATTTCTATGGAAGTAGAAAAAGATGAGGAGATCACTGAGTTAGAGGAGATGATACTAGATCCTGCTCAATACTTGTCTATGATTGGATAAAGGTTGGAGACTAACTCTGATAGATCAATATTACCTCATGTATCAGTGCATGCAATGAATGGCATACATGATTTCAAAACTATGAGGATCACTATCTCAGTCAAGGGTAGGGCAATTCATGTGTTGGTTGACACTGGAAGAACCCACAATTTCTTGGACTTGAACACTGCCAAGAGACTAGGGTGTGTGTTGACAGCTATTTCACCTTTCCATGTATCAGTTGCTGATGGGACGAAAGTTTATAGCAATTATGTGTGCAAGGGTTTAATGTGAAAGATGCAAGGGGTTTCCTTTGAATCAGCCATGCTAGTTCTACCTATAGGGGGTTATAACATGGTACTAGGTATACAATGGTTATCCACATTGGGGGATGTCATATGGAATTTTAGACAGTTGAGGATGGGATTCACTATTATGGGTCACAAGGTAACCCTAAGAGAGATCAAACCACCATTAGCTAAACTGGTGCAACAAGATCAGATGGAGAAGTTATTAGCTAAGCCAGCTGAACTATGCATGATCTCTGTATGGATGTTCCAAGAGGATCTACATCAAGAAAGTACAATAGAGCTTATGAGCATGGAAGGTTCTTAGGAGGCTAGTGATGATACTACTGAAGGGTTGCAGGCTATTTTGAAAGAGTACAATGACCTATTTAAAGTTCCAACTGAGTTTCCACCTTCAAGACTTCATGATCACAAGATCATTTTGAAGGAAGGAACTTCACATATAAATATTAGGCCCTATAGATATCCAGCAATACATAAAGATGAGATTAAGAAGTTGGTGGATGAAATGTTGGACTCTAGAGTTATCAGGCATAGTACCAGTCCTTACTCTTCACCTATTGTCATGGTAAAGAAAAAGGATGGATCATGAAGGATGTATGTATATTATATGGAGTTGAATAAATCCAATATTAAGGATAAGTTTCATATACCAGTGATTGAGGAACTATTGGAAGAGTATAGAAAGTATGGGTTTTCCTTGGCTATTTAGGAACCCGTACCACTTAAAGAACAAGAGGAACCCGAGACCTCCTTAATTGATGCACTGGAGATAGATGAATAGTCAAAGAAGGGGAGTGCTATAGATACTGACTTAAAGGAGCCCTTGGAACACTTATGTGCAGACGAGCTTGTAATCGGACCACTAACGATGGAAGGTATTGAACATACTCTTGGTTTATTTCCAAGAAGTTCATCACCTAATCATCAAGCCTATATCCATAATTCTAACAAGGCTACAATCTTGATGGAGTCAAAGGAAAATGAAACTTGGCATACGTGGATTGAAAGCCGAGAGGTCGACAACTTCATCATAGGGAACAAACTTCCTATGCCGAGGTTGAAAGACCTTTTTGATGACTTCAATGGAGCTAAATTATTCATCAAGATAGATTTGAGAAGTGGCTACCAACACATGAATATCCGAGGAGGAGATGAAAGAAAGATGGCTTTCAAATTCAAGTATGGTTGCTATGAATGGCTTGTGATGCTTTGGGTTGTGCAACGTTCCAAGACCTCCCATGAGTTTTATACACAAAATGTTACAACCATCTACGAATTATGTTGCATCATCCGTCGGCATGTATGATGTTCCATCCACGGTGTTAATCTTCTGAAGTTGGTCTGAATCGTCGAATGGAAGTATGGCAAAAGGTTTCCGTGATTCAGCTTCCTTTCCTCATCAATTCACTCAAAACTTTTGGGCCCTTACTGCCCATATTCTAAAACTTGGAGTTGAGTGTGATGATGGAGTCATCTTACTCCAAGACCAAGAGTTCATGACTTCCTCTAATGGACGATTGGTTGATACACGGCTTCCTTATTCTACTTACCACATCAAATTTGATGTGGTGCGAAGGATGTTGAATCTGAGATTTGCTAAGTGGGTAGCATACTTACAAACTCCCACATTCTCTACAAGTCATGAAGATGATAAATCCATTATAGTGGCGGATAAACTACTTCCAAGGCGCATAAGTTTGACCATGCTTAAACAAAGGTCGTTAGGATTTGAAGTGCTAAAGGAGTTCCATGAACAAAATCCCAAATTTGAAGATGTGAAGGGAGTAGTAAGAAAGCATTCCATGTATCAAGCGGCTGAAAAATTCTTCCACCAAAAATCGTGTACTCCCTTGCCAGTCCCGGAGCAACCATGGAAAGTTGTGAACTTGAATCTTATTCTCGGTTACCCAAGAGCACCACGGAGCAAAACTTTTATCATGCCAAGTAGATTGTGCAATGATACAATCTTTATTATGAGCTTCATGCACAAGATGCTACAACGGTCCATCGGTTACACCACATCATCCGAGGGCATGTGTGATAGTCCAACCACGGTGGAATCTAGCCAAAGACGTTCTGAGCCTACGGGTATAATTGCGGCAAATAGTTTCCTTGGTCTTGCTTTTTTTCCTCATCATTTCATTCGGAATTATTGTGACTTTGTTGCCCCTATCAACGAACTAACGAGAAGAGATGAGGATGAATGGTTCCGAGGAGCAACAAGAGTCTTTGAAGCCTTGAAGAAGAAAAAATTAGCTCCGGTTCAAACTCTACCAAGCCGTGAAAGGGCATTGGGAGTCGAGCATGAAACTAGAGTAGGTGCCATCTTTTGCTCTAGCACAAAATTGAATGGTGCACCGTGCCATTATTCTACCTATGGCAAGGCATTATATCTTATAGGATTCGTGGCTCAATACAGACTTCATTTTAAGTCAAAATCGATTGGCTTGTATTCGGATCCTTATTTGGCGAGTTTCGAGGAAGGCGCCCACAAAATATAACTTCCAAACTTA
This sequence comes from Anisodus acutangulus, assembly GCA_029783415.1. NCBI lineage: Eukaryota > Viridiplantae > Streptophyta > Magnoliopsida > Solanales > Solanaceae > Anisodus > Anisodus acutangulus. Next base: position 54,667,571 of record CM056493.1, on the reverse strand, counting down.
TTCAATGATGAAAGTGGTAGATCAACACTTGTTGTTGAATGCTAATTACCATATTTAGACAGCGCAAATTTGAGGGAAAATTCCTTTAAAGAATGGGAGATTGATGTTAGAAAGACCACGGACTTAAACTCCCAACTTAAGTTCATAAGTGAGTTGCCGAAGATGCCAACAATGAACCATCAATCCATGGTTAGTTGCCAAAAATGGCATGGTTTATGGAGTAGAGTTGAGAACATCACGTGAAGGTTTAAGAAGACAGCATTTTATTTCGGATTTGTATGTAGGTCTTGGCCGAAGATCATGTTTGTTTTTTCTTATAGTTTAGCTTAGCTTTTAGTTCTTCTTAGGATATAGTTAATGTACCGTGTAATAAGACAATGTGACTATGACAAGGATGTGAGAAAAGATGACTAGGCTGAGAGCTTCCTCCAAATGTGATTTTATCGAGATTGAACAATGTGTCAAGGGAAAGGAATTATCTAGAACATGAGGCTCCCAAGAGGCTATCTCATTCATGCACTTGAAGACACCAAGAAGGCAACCCGAAAGTTGAGGAGTTGAGCAATTCACATGGTCACTCGGCCCAAGGTTCATGCCAAGAGGGAATGGTTCTCAACACTACCCAAGAATACAATTGATGAGATAACTAGTTCATATGTGAAGGGTACCAAGGAAGGATCTAGAATGCATGGAAGATTGGGATTCATCCCCCCCCCCCCTTCCCATTTCGGCCAAGGTACTTCAAGGACAAGAAACTTCCACATGTGCTACAAGGAAATGATTCATGAACTAACTAGTTCATGTATTGATTTACATGGAAGACATAAAAGAGTGGTCTAGAGAACTTGAAGAGTTGGTCTACTCATTGTTCCCCAAGTTAACCCGAACCCTTCCCATTTGTTCCTACTTGGCCGAGATTGACAAGTAGTTTATGTCCTTTTGTTATCATTCTAGAATAGTCCATGTACTACTATAAATATGACCCCTAGGATGTTATAAAAATCAAAGTTGTTGATTGAAATATAAACTTGAGTTTACTCATACTCTAAAGTATTCAACTTGTGTGTTGTCTACCTTAGATTGGTACTTGTGTGGGCCTTCGGTTCTTGTGTGAACCAAACCCTTGGTGTAAGTTTAGCTAAGATTTGTGTGAATTAGTTGAACCCAAACTAAGGTCCCTTCGGCGTAAGTCTTGGTTAGAACTTGTGTGATCTAATCAAATCCAAACTTAAGGAACCCCCTTGGTGCAAGTGGACGTTGGAACTTGTGTGATCCAACCAAACCCAAGCCTAGGGTCTATCTTAAGGTTATCGACCACCCTCACTTGGCTTGTTCACAGGCTTGTACTTAGCAACCCCGGTCTAGTCCTTGTCCAATTGGCCAAATTCATCTTGGTGTCGACACGAGCATTAAAAATCTTGTGTCATTATCCTTGTTCATATCGACCGTTCCAAACACTTGATTTGTACTCGTGTTTGCACCTAGCATCCCGTGTTCATTCCTTTTTCAAACCACCATCTTCCTTCCGCCACCACATCCCAAAATACTTCCCAAACATCAATTATAAAGGCCACCAACCGAAACCCCACAAATTCAACCGTCCAAACCCGACAACACCAAAATGTCCGCAAAACACACCTTACCGAGAACCTCACTATTTTCGATCTGTTCCGTCACCTTGCCACCACCCAATTATTGAACCCCGACCACCAACGTGACCCTCATCATACCCGAAGTACCCTCATAAAACACCTAAACCTAACTCTCTCTAAAACTACCCAAAACAACCCCCATAACACCACACTGTCCGGCCAAAATACCCCACCCGAGAACCCTACTTTGTGTCCCAATTTTGGGTCGACTCAATTATAACCAAGCTCAGACCCACTTACCCACTTACACCCTTCCTTATATACATCAACATGTCTCAGTTTAGTGATGTTCATTATTTCAGTAATTTTATTTCCTTAATGTATATTGTCGAATGTTGAACACCTACGTCTTTGCCCAAGGGCACAGTCTTATGTATACGTATATGTGGCCAAAGGCCACCGACTAACGCACTTACTTGGCCAAGGCCATAGTTTTGTGCATTTATATTGGGCTAAGACCCCGGATGGTCTTATGTATATTAAGCTTGGCCAAGGCCACCGACTAACGCACTTACTTGGCCATGCCATAGTTTTGTGAATTTATTTGGGCCAAGGTCCCAAATCACTAACTCTGCTAAAATAGGTGATTTCATATTTAGAACAGGGAGTACTTATCTCTATACTTCTCATGTTCAGTTCAGTTATCAGCATATTCAGTTTCAGTACATTATTTTTTTATTGATTTGGGCTGCCCTTTCTCGAGCACCCTACAATTATTTATTATTTCAGTTGGTTTTACATACCAGTGCAATTCAAATGTACTAACGTCCATTTTGCCCGGGTCCTGCATCTCGCGATGCAAGTAACGGTTTACAGGTTGACGATTTTGTTTGCTAGGATTCACGTATCAACTATTTAGTGAGCCCTGGTTTTTTCGGGGCATTATCACACTATACAGTCTTTTCAGTATTTTAGACAGTCGGGTATGTCGGAGGCCTTGTCCGGGTAAACAGTCAGTACTTCATTATTCTTAGAGACTTCGTAGACTATAGTTGCAGTCAGTAAGAGTCTAGCAGGCTTTTGTGTCAGCCATGTTGGCTACAGCTTTATACTTTCAGACTTATCTCAGTATTTCAGAATTTATGATTATTCAGTCAATCTTTTAGTAGATCAGCGTGTTGTGTATTTATATTCTGCTATCAGTATACCACATGTTGATCCAGCCAGCCAGTTGGTTTGCTCGGTCACATGCAGTCAGGCATCAAGTATCGTGTTATGTCCAAGCCATGTTTCGGGGTGTGACATGTATCATGGAGAACTGAGGAGTATCACATTTAAGGACTGAAGTAGTTCTCTATGATATCATATCAATATATCTATATAATATGATTGTATCGTATAATTTTTTTAGAAAAGTGTATTTTTTGGATGAATGAAGATGGTCCTCTATGATATCATGTCGGTATATTATATATACCATATGAGTTTCATAAAGGGTTGATGAGTATTTTTGAAGAAATGAAATAAGTTCTTTGTGACCATTATGGTATAAAAGAGATACCGTGTTGGTATGATAATTTTGGGTACATCCGGGTAAATAGTTTTTTGGGGTGTGAAAGTAAGGGGGCAGAGCTGGGTAATTATTTTGGATGCAATGAGCATTTGTGTTCTTTTTCCTTAATTTTTTTTCCATTTAGCAATCGAACTCATGCCTAGCAGTGCATAAGCTCTTTAAGAGCGTGCGACATAACTTGTGGGATATTATAGTGCGAAAATATAAACGTATTCCCCGCAAGAAAATTATTTGCTATGACGGGCAAAAATTAAAGACCAACACAAAATAGGGCATAAGTGTCAATGACCCGTTGGAAATAGTCTTAGGAGGTTATTCACAAAATTTATAGTAAGCCACATGTTACACACTTTTATACAAAGGTAGACATTATTTATATATGTCTACAAATAATATAATAATATATAAAGGTATATAAACATTGTCACAAAAAATATTAGATATGCGGATGGAAATTGAAAAAATGGCTATGTGGGTGCAAAGTATTGCATTAGGCAGTATTTTTATTTTTATTTTTAAAAAAAGGGAAGAATCTCATTACATAGTAACAAAATCCGGATAATGAAAAAGATGAAGCATCATGCTTATCTTATATAGAGTTAATGATTCACAACTATTTAATGACTTTCTCTTTAATTATCTTTATAGTAAATTTCTTACTAAATAGTGCCCTTCTATGAAACTCATTATATAGTAAGAAAATCCACTATACAGATAATTAAAGAGAAAGTCATTAAATAGTTGTGAATCATTAACTCTATATAAGATAAACATGGTGCTTCATCCTTTTCATTATCAAAAATACCCTTTTGAATAGATAGCAAAAAAGATGGAATATTCTTCGCCTTTGTTTAAAGTTGTATTTTTTCTGGTGCTGTTTTTCATGGGCAATGCGGGTACCATATCTTTCCTATTAGGTTTTTACTTACAAATCATGAATGATAAGCAAAAAAAAATATGTTAAGAAGTGTCACGATTTCCAATCCATTGGCTAGAACTTCATTTTATATTGACATACTATTCAAATCTTGATGAATGATTGTTTTTTATAGCTAGAGATTGTTTCTTTTTAAATAGTCTTGCGTGATCGTGATGGAAATATTATTTGTCAAATCAGTAAATTTCAAATATCATATGCTTAAATCAGGAAAAAAAATCCCTATGAATCATATATACCAATTTCACTCTATTTAGAAGATTCTCCATGTTACGACCTTATTTAATGCAACTCTCCTTTATTTATTTCATTTTATTCTTACTTGTATTTTTTTTTCTTTTTGGATGGGCAGAGGCAAATATTTGTCAAGATTTAAGCCGCACATACAAGGGACCATGTGTAGAAGTGTCACCTGCGGGAAAGTGTACATCTGCTTGCAGAAGTGAGGGTTATGAATTTGGACAGTGCAGTAATGACGGCAAATGCTACTGCACAAAGCCATGTCCTCCCAATTATCGACTCTCATAAATCAATATTTGTTTTTCTTACTTTTCAATATTGTTAAATATTTATGAGGCTTAACTAAATAGACCTACTTAGCCTCTGACCTAATGTATCATTTGATGATAAATTATGAAATATTATTAGAAATTTTGATATTATGTTCAATCTCTTTTTGTTATATTAGTTCTTGGGCACGCGCGAAGCACGTGTACCCTTTTATCAAAATGTACATACATTTAAAACTAACCTAAATTATATGAAAAATGGTGCTTGACTTGTCGAATAAAAATTGACAAAAAAATTAATGAATGTTAATCTTATTTAGCTATTTCTGCAAAGGAAGAAGTATTAGAGAAATTGAATGTCTAGATAATGAATTTGAAAGTACACAACATTCATTTTCGATTTTTGAATAGGGATTTTACTAAATAGTAGGAAAAGGTCAAAATGAAATATAAATTCGATCGTAAGGGAGACTCTTCCCTGATCCCTCCATTAAATTTGATATGTAAAACATATAAAATTGATTTAACTCCGTTAACGAAGAAGACAACAAAAGATATTAACTTTGAGAAATTATAGAAGGCTTTCTTAGTGAAAATATGAAATAAATTAGTTGCAAAATCATTAAATCCATAACAATGTATAATCCTCAAAGAATTACATTAGTAACTTTTCTCCCACAAATGGATTATTAAAAAACTAACTAAATAATCCTTTCCATAGCCTCAAAATAATATTTTTTTGTCCAATCATATCATTTTATTGCTTGAATCAAAATTACATAAAAATATATATAGATAGTAAATGATTCGATAAGTTGGAAACAAACATAACCTCTAAGTTTAATATACTATTTTACATATCAACACAAAATGCTTAATATATTTCATCTCCAAATCCAGATTCACAAATAACTATTGAGATATTGACTTCAAATTAAAGGTAAAGTATTCATAAATTAAACTCACACTTAAATTAAAAATTATTTGCATAGATAATAAAAAAAATTGTACATTCTCACCACCTAATTTAGAGATAAGTACCCGTCCTCATTTGAATTAATTTTATTTTATCATTTGAACAAACAATAAAATTCAAATAATAGATAACCGAGGCTACATATTTGAATAGACTGTCTTAAGGGCCTAAACTTTTGAATAGATTGTCCATGGAAAGTAGCTTGCTCTAGGATTGACTCCCTCTATATAGGAGTTCAGGAAGGCTATGTCTAATAGTATTTCATAAAAGGGACAAACAATCTCACTCATGTTAGTGGAGGTTCAACTTTTTTTTTATAACCAAGAAACACCCGTGACACACCATTCGAAACTCGATGAATGATGAGCTCACCCTCTTTCTTTACTTATTTATCAGGCTTTTCCCTGCGACGGGCGGCAGCGTTCGAACAACCTGACATGCTGCTAACCCACACATCAACACTACGCTCTTGTCACTAGATCAAAGCCCTGGAGGCCTTGAATGAGGATACTATGAAGACTAATTTTGAGGTATTGTGCATGATATAAGGTTACTGGACCATATCTCAACTCAATCTCATCACTAGAACAAGCTATAGAAAAGAGAGAAGGGAGGAAGGGATGAAGCTATAGCCTCATACAAGGGTTAACATAGTTTAAGTCCATATGTACTGACTTTGAAATATTGGAAGATTGTCTCAGAAGCAAAGAGTAACAGATACATCACATTCAGTTTCACTTAAAAGATGTTTTTTACTCCATTCACATGTATGACTACCATAAAGAGATCAAATGATCCATACCACTATGTAACTTGTGAAATTTCAAAATCAAGAAATACGATGGACCAAAAAAAAATGTAGCATACATTTCGTTTGTAACTAGTACGAAGAAAACAAAAATCAAAAGGTTCCTGCAAGCATTTATCAGGAAAAACTTGGTACCCCCCCCCCCCCCCCTTGAAAAAAATGTGTCAACCCCTCCTCAGGCATGCAGTGCTGTAGCAAAAACAAAACCAGCTTCATACTGAATGGTGCAGCTGTCATGAATCGTGCAAGCAAAAATCGTGCGCACTCTTCAAATTCTGCATTTACGAAGAACTCATATCACGTGGAGGTCAGCTTTGCTTTTCTTTCATCCACTCTACAAAATTATCCAAAATCACAGGCCATGCTTGGTCGGTATCGTAGTTTTCAAGATCTGGAAAGCTAATCTGCAAAAGATTAATAATGACAGCCACCAAAAGAAAGACCAGTGATTAAATTCATGACAAAATTCAAAGATTACTTGAGAAGCGAATTAATTAGTGTTTCCCAAGGCACAAATAAAATGTAGCGGATCCAAGAATTTCAATAAAATGTAAAAATGTCGCATCTAAGATATGAACCTATGTCAAGGGGATTCAATAGTGTGTTTATATATATATACAAGAAAATTATTATTTCTACTCTTTCTCCACAGTGCAATTTTCCGGCTAAGGGGATTCAATTGAACCCCCTTCACCAAAAGGTAACGCTACTGGTGCTCCCTTATGAGTCTGATCATAGTACAAAAAATAGTTGATAGAAACAAAAGAGGCACGATCCAGAAAGGTAAAATGAAATCTTATTTCCGCTAAAATAGCATTTGCATACTCAGTAGACGAGAAGTGGTCATAAGTGCAAAACTGGAAGAAGAATGTCATAATGAATAATGACAGAAAAGGGGAAGGAGAATCCGACAAAATGAAAATAGGAAAAGAGAGGAAGACATGGAGCATCTTTTAACCAAATAAAACGCGCACACACAGAGAGGGAGAGAGAACAAAACATAACATCACAATGTCAGAAAATGTTAAGGACCAGAGCATCAAATAAGCTAGAAGGAACTATACAACAATAACTATGCCTCAGTCCAAAGAAGTTGGTGTCGGCTATATGAGCTCTCACTAACCATATACTCATTTTTAAATTCATCTCAGGCCAAAACAAAATGTTTCCTTCTAAGCTAGGAGGAGCTATACAGCAAAAATAGTTTACCTCTTGGCAAAATCGAAGGAAATTCGTCCATTGATCCATGTTGATCACCTTATAATCAGTTTGATTCTAGTATGAAGGAAAAGACAGAATCAGTGCTGTCAAATAAAATAAGAATTGAAAATGAAAGACTAACATCATTTTGCAACTTAATTTTCCTAACAATATAAAAGCCTAAACACTAGGGTCCTAGGAAATTATATGAAGAATTAAGCCTCTAAACCTAGGCATATTTCATTATCCATCAGATATCAAAAAATATTCAGAACATATAAGTGAGTACCTACCTTGAGAAACTCACTAAATGAGTCAACCTGAGCCCGGAATTGGAGCCCCAGGACAAGATCAATCAATAGACAAATGCTCTCGATGTCCACACACTTCTGCTTATCCTCTGAGAAAGACAAACCAGGCACATGTTAGTAATGGATTAGCTTTTAATGCAACATAAACGTCAAATAAAATATGAAACCTACTAGGCTACATTTGCCTCGCAAAGAGAAGTTTACCGGTAAGGCAGTAACGAAACGCATAGGAATAAAAGTCCTCAAAATTTTCAGGCATCATGACCTGAATATTCAAATGAGCCAACGTCAGCTACATGACCATTAGAATCTTGCAATTATCCCACTTAAGTTACTAAAAAGAGCTGACAACAACATACCTCTGCTTCCAATTTTGGCAGAGCTTTTTTCAATTTACCTATAGTATCAACCTGGAGATCTTTTAAGCCTTTTCTCCATTCATCCTGACAATTGGAAAAGATATTCCCGACACATAGAGGAACTAAATTAGTCACTGAGAAAGAAAGTTTGGTCCTAATCATCATGAAAAGAAAACACATTGAAATGGTTTATACTCGAAACGAAGCTGAAAAACTAAACAGCAGTATATTACCTGAGTAAAATATCCCTGCTTTTCAGCTTTCATTTTCCTGATCCATGTGAATAGTAAGTATATATATATACAGAAACAAAACATTTCCTCAATATATTATTGATCACAGAGCCACATACAGGCAGCAAATGGCTTACCAAGCAAGCATCAAAATTCTGACATTAGTATGATCTACTCCAAGATCTGAGCATAGTGCTTCAATCCCCTCTGGACTGTGCAAACAAAAATAGACAGGAACTTAATCAAGATACCAAAATCCTTTACTTTCAAATGTTAATTAAAAGATAGTGATGACAAAATCTACTTCTGATACCATAATTGCATCAAGTGTTAAAACTTCATTCATAAAGTTATCACATGTCAATTCAATCCTAGGATTAAAGAATTAAAACTCTAACGATTATACTGACATTCCAATAGAAGGAAAGACCTACATGACGAATTATTGTAGTTTTACTGCAACCTTTTCTCTTTAAGCTACGATTTAGTTGTTTTAATCAGCACCGACCTGTTAGTAGCAATTCTCGCATTTTTTTACAGCATGAAATTAAATTTTGCGACATTCTAAAACTAAAAATTCACCAAAATGTACTTTGTGTTAAAGAAAGAAAAAGTAGATGAGGTAATTCTGATATTCAAAGGAACTATAAAGTTTTATAGTCAGCTAATGCCTAGTTGACAGGACCAACAAGACCATAGTAATGTTGCTAATCAAGAACATCTATTTTAGGCAAGCTCGGTTTCACAAAATGAGAAATCAAATCAATCGACTGCCAAATAAGATCCTAAGAATGATGTAATTTTCAGCTATAGCTTTCGTCAAGGCAGTTCTTTTATAAGAAGGTTCTGGCAGAAACCCTTATAAAATCCAAAGAATTTGCACCACCCAACACTTTTAGTGGAATTTCCCTCAGTGATGTGATCCAATCAGAGCAACAAATACCAGTAAAGCACATAGTGAGTTTCATTATAGTATTATGTTAGTGTTAACCCATTCACATGAAAGAAATGGACATTCTCAGGCTCCCTATAATGCACTGCCTAGCCACTTAATATGGTGGCATTCACTCAACTTTCCAGTAGCAGAAGAAACAAAAACTCATGTACAACTAACAAAGATATCAGCACAGAAGGACAATGTTAACCATGTACTTAGCTAAGTACCTACGACCCTGGAGATCATCATATATCCACTGTTCGCTAGGTAAATCATGGATCAAAACGGTCAGCGTAAGTGCACATTAGTTTGTTAAAGTAGAAAAGCTTGGGAAAACAACTTGTAGAATTAATATATATATATATATATATAACCCTTAAGATCACAAAATCCATGACAAGAAACATACGAACAATAGATTGACAATTGAAAAAAATAACTCACTCGATCATGCCTAGCAACTTATTGGCATACTTCTGGAAAAGATTATCAACTGAGATCCCGAACTTTGTAGTCTTGCCTGAAGCTGAATAGAACAACGAATTTGTGAGGAAACTATAGCCGAAGGTAAAGTACAATATAACTGTAACACACTGACCATACTAAGAAGACTAAACAAAGAATTAACAGAAAATTACAAACATCCAGCTAGAGAAAATATCTTTCATGGAAAGAAAGAATTTTAAAGTTGAATCACCACATACAGTAAAACCTCTATAAATGAATATCCTTGGGACCTGGAAAATTATTATCTTATACGGGGTTATTAATTTATCAATAAATGAATATTTTATTAATTTATCGATAAATGAATATTTTATTAATTTATCGATAAATTAATATTTATTAATTTATAGAATACTTTTTATTTTGTACATTATATTTCTCAAATTAAACAATTAATTTTTTTTCGGTAACTAAGAAAAGAAAATAAATAAACAATTAATTAATGATGGTGCATTGTATCTAAGTTTATTAATCTTGTCAAAAAGAAGTTTATTAATCTTGGGTTGGCGTGACTCAAAATAGAATGCATGTACATTAGAATATGAAGTGTAGTGAATTGTTTCAAGTGCACAATATAGAGTTTATAAATAGACACATGTACTTTAACTTCATATACCAAAATATAAAAATTCATATATTATATCTTCTCTTCCATGGCTACTCATTTGAAAGGTGTAAAAAAGTCTACGCTAACTGATGAGATGAGAAAAGCATTATGTGGGTACAAAAATAAAAATCATCAAGTTATGTAATTTTAGGAAAGCATAAAGTTTGAAATAAAAATTGTTTAGGAAGTGCTTTATTTTATGAATTATATATGTAATTTTCATACGTATTTAATGAATTATTATTTTATATTTTCAGTGGGCCTCAAGAAATTTTTTAAAAATTATTATCTTGTGCATTTATCGAGGTTATTATTTTATCCCATTGGCCCAAGTCGGGACCGGAGAAAATTATTATTTAATCGAGGTTATTAATTTATCGAATATTCATTTATCGAGGTTTTACTGTATTACAACATTCATGGTCTTCAACGTTGTTAACAAAGTTTCAGATAAGAAAATGAGCAGAAGTTGGACCAGAACTTGCAAATTAAGATAGAGAACATGCTTGTGCTTATTGCAATATGGAAGTTGAATAGATTCAGCCAAACTCTATGGTGGGACATCCAGAAGTTTTATACTCAACATGTTTATACATAACGAAAGAATTTGAGACTACTTAAGCATGATAAATCTCGCTTCAAACATAGAGTTAGAACAACTATCAGAAAACAATGCATAAAAATATTCACAGTAAATTAATCAACTTTCCACGCCTTAGTTTAGAAAAGGCAGTTACTTAAAGTTCATTAGCTTCGTATGGCAATCCCATGTGAAGACGACCAGAATCCGGACTAAAGTGCCATACATTTTAATTTACCTAGTTTCAAGATTTTTTCAAAATAATGAATAAGAAAAACAATGCAGGTTGAATCTTATGCTTCCTTTAGAAATTACAATCACAATATACATGATGCACGTACGTTTCTAAGATTAGCAAAAAAATTCAGCACCCACTTGATATAGATCACTTATCCAACTAAGAATCAAATTCCAAACTGGTTGCGGCCAGCTCTATGAGTCCTCTATATCTATTCACTCAATCCCAAACTAACTGGAGTCAGCTCTATGAATCCTCTATATCGATTCCACTCCACTCGAGCCTATTTCATTCTCCACAAACACTCAATTAATATAAATGCAAGATGAAAATATTTATTTAATCTGTTTCTTGAGACCCAATCCCCGAATAGCAAAAACTTATCTGCTTCCTGTTAAGTGATATGCATGGTTATTTAATCTTCCAGGACACAAACATGATTAAGTGATATGCATTCTCAATTTCCTTTTTTTTTTGTTTAACTGCTAAGGTTAAACTGCTTGATTTGGTGTAAACACATGATGGGGTAAGTATTTACCTCCCCAAACACCCACTCAAAATCAAGATAAAATCCATCTTATTAAAACAAATCTTGATATTCAGACTAGTTTGGTCGGCTATATGAATCCTCTATATCTATCCCGCTCTATCCGAACTCATTTTCCAATATAGATAAATACCCACTTGATATAGCAACAACACAAAAATTCTTGGGGGTCGTTTGGTATGCGGTGGGTTGGGACATCACACCTTCTATATGGGATAGCTAATCCCACCATTTTAGTACAAATTGTGGGATAAAATAATCCCGGGATTGTAATCCTTATCCCACCAACTACCAGTGAAACACGCGCAGCTCGACTAATTCTACGTCCTTGAGACCCCATGATTCTTTAATCACTTTATTGACTACTAAGCCAACACCTTGAGATTGCAAATTAATTTTTTTCTTCTTTTTCTTGGTACCCAAATCCCCAAATACCCATTTGAGAATCAAGAAACAAGATAAACCCCAAATCATTAAACAAATCTTGACATTCAAACTAGTTTGGTCGGCTATATGAATCCACTATATATATCCCACTCAACTCGTTTTCCAATATAGATAAATACCCACTTGATATTAATGCAACAACACAAAAAAAACTTAATTCTTTTTTCCTTTTCTTAATAAGAGTGGTGTCGGGGCTAGCTTGCGCCCACCTCGGCTAATTCTACGAAATTTGAACTCCAAACCCTTGAGTGCAAATTTTCTTTTTCTTGGTACCCAAATCCCCAAATACCCATTTGAGAATCAAGAAACAAGATAAACCCCAGCTCATCAAGCAAATCTTGACATTCAAACTAGTTTGGTCGGCTATATGAATCTTCAATATCTATCCCACTCAACTCATTTTCCAATATAGATAAATACCCACTTGATATTAATGCATCAACACAAAAATACTTAATTCTTTTTTTCCTTTTCTTTTAAATAAAAGTGGTGTCGGGGCTAGCTTGCGCCCACCTCGACTAATTATACGAAATTTGAACTCCACACCCTTGAGTGCAAATTATTTTTTCTTTTTCTTAGTACCCAAATACCCAAATGAAGAAACAAAATGAACCCCAACTCATTAAACAAAATTTGAACTTCAAAGACACCCCAAAAAGAACCTTCATCAGTAAGAAATAAACCCACCGACAATGAACGGTAAAAAAGGGCAGCCCAGTGCATTAAGCTCCCGCTATGCGCGGGGTCCGGAGAATGGCCGGACCACAAGGGTCTATTGTACGCAGCCTTATCTTACATTTCTGCAAGAGGTTGTTTCCACAATGAACAGTAGCAACAACTAATTCTTTTTTCCTTTTTTTAATAAAAGTGTTGTTGGGCTAGCTTATGCGCACCTCGACTAATCCGACAGGAGCCACACCCTTGAGTGCAAAATAATTTTCTTTTTTCTTGTTACCCAAATACCCAAATCAAGAAACAAGATAAACCCCAACTCATTAAGAAAATCTTGACATTCAAACTAGTTTGGTCGGCTATATGAATCCTCTATACATCTATCCCACTCAACTCATTTTCCAACAACAACATACTCAGTGTTATCCCACAAAGTGGGGTCTGGGGAGGGTAGGATGTACGCAGACCTTTCCTTTAACTTTGTGGGGACAGAGAGGTTGTTTTCGATAAACCATCGGCTCAAAAAACATAGTCAATACAAGATTGCAAGAAAATAAGACCCAATCAACTCATTTTCCAATATAGATAAATACCCACTTGATATTAATGCAACAACACAAAAATACTTAATTCTTTTTTGCTTTTTTAATAAAAGTGGTATCGGGGCTAACTTGCAGCCACCTCGACTAATTCTACGAGATTTAAACTTGAGACCCATGATTCTTTACTCACTTTATTGACCACTAAGCCAACAACTTGAGATTGCAAATTAATTTTTTACTTTTTCTTGGTTCCCAAATCCCCAAATACCCATTTGACAATCAAGAAACAAGATAAAACCCAACTCATTAAAACAAAATTTGAACTTCAAAAGACACCCCAAAAAATCAAGAACACTTGCAATGAACAGTAGCAACAACTAATTCTTTTTTTCCTTTTTTTAATAAAAGTGTTGTTGGGGCTAGCTTAAGCGCACCTCAACTAATTCGACAGGAGCCACACCGTTGAGTGCAAAAAAAAATTCTTTTTTCTTGATACCCAAATCCCAAATCCCCAAATACCCAAATCAAGAAACAAGATAAACCCCAACTCACTAAACAAAATTTGAACTTCAAAAGACACCCCAAATAGATAAACCCAAAAAAATCAAAAACACTTCCAAATGAACAGTAGGAAAAACCAATTCTTTTATCCTTTTATAATAAAAGTGGTGTTGGGGCTAGCTTACGCGCACCTAGACTAATTCGACAGGAGTCACACCCTTGAGGTGCAAAATAATTTTCTTTTTTCTTGATACCCAAATCCCCAAATAGCCAAATCAAGAAACAAGATAAACCCCAACTCATTAAACAAAATTTGAATTTCAAATCAAGAAACACTTCTAATGAACAGTAGCAACAACTAATCTCATGGATAAGATATATATTACAAATAAAAAGGCAAAAAAATCAAGAATTTACCAGAGTTAACAGACTCAGTGCGTGAAGATTTGGTAGAAGTGGATTTGGGTGAGTCAGATTTTCTCTTTGATGCTCGAGGCATTATTGCTTTAGCACAGAGGGGTTTGGGGAGGTTTATGATTTGTAGAGAATGTTGAATATATAAACGTATAGGGTGGGGTGGGGTGGGGTGGCGTGGGGGGAGGGGGTTTAGGCACTGCCCATTGGGATGCGGAGAAAAGAGAAGGTTCCACCCACAGTATAATACTTACTTACCAAAGAGGCAAAGAGGCAAAGAGGCAAAGAGTTTGGTGAAAAAGAAAAGTATGGTAACTAAAAATGTACCCAAGTACAACTTGATGCGCTAAATGTGTGAACCATTTTCTTCTTTTAAATTTGCTTTTTTTTTTTTGTTTAGAGGTGTACATGTGGAGTACACTAGGGCGATCAAGGATATGTATGATGGAGTCAAAACTAGGGTACGGACAGTAAGAGTAGACTCGGAGCACTTTCCAGTGATGATGGGGATGCACCAGGGATCAGCTATTAGCCCATTCCTATTTGCCTTGGTGATGGACGGACTGACACAACAAATCCAAGGGGAGGTAACATGGTGTATGTTATTCGCATACGACATAGTCCTGATTGATGAGACTTGCAGCGGAGTGAACGTCAAGCTGGAGGTTTGAAGGCAGACTCTGGAGTCTAAAGGGTTCAGGTTGAGTAGGACCAAGATAGAATATTTAGAGTGCAAGTTCAGCGGGAACGACCCCGAGACAGGCGTGGAGGTGAGGCTTGGTACTCAAGTCATTCTAAAGAAAGGAAGCTTCAAGTATCTCGCGTCTATTATCCAAGGGAATTGAGAGATTGATAAAGATGTCACACATCGTATTGGGGCAGGGTGGATGAAATGGATGCTCGCATCTGGAGTCTTGTGCGACAAAAATGTGTCACCCAAACTAAAGGCAAGTTCTACAGGGTGGTGGTTAGACCAACTATGTTGTATGGGGCAGAGTGTTGGCCAGTCAAGACTTCGCACATCTAAAAGATGAAAGTTGCGGAGATGAGGATGTTAAGATTGATGTGTGGGCATACAAGGAGAGATAGGATTAGAAATGATGATATCCGTGACAGAGTGGGAGTGGCATCGGTGGAGGATAAGATGCGGGAAGCGAGGTTGAGATGGTTCGGGCATGTGCAGAGGAGAGACACAGATGCCCCAGTGTAGAGGTGTGAGAGGTTGGCTATGGACAGGTTCAAGAAGGGTAGAGGTAGGCCGAAGAAGTATTAGGGAGAAGTGATTAGACGGGATATGGCGCAGATGCAACTTATCGAGGACGTGACCTTAGATATGGGGTTGTGGAGGACACGGATTAGGGTAGAAGGGTAGTAGGTAGTTGAGCGTAGTCCTACTTACGCTTACAAAATGATAGTTGTAGTGTTATTACTGTAGGCCCGATTAGTCTATCACACTTATAGGCGCGCAATATTGCTTTATAGTCTCATGTAGTTTGATTTGTGTTGCTATGTGTTCTTTAGTGTACTTTGTTTATCTTATTTATCTGTGTTAACTACTGCTTCCTTTTGTCAGAATGCGATACCATGGCATATTCGATTTTGTTATCAGCATGTTCATACTGCTTTACTTTCTTGTTTGGATCTGACTATTTCTCTTGTTTTGCTTGTGATTATGCTTTGTCTTGAGCCGAGGGTCTCCCGGAAACAGCCGCTTTACCTACCAAGGTAGAGGTAAGGTCTGCGTACACTCTACCCTCCCTAGACCCCACGTTGTGGGATTTCACTGGGTATGTTGTTGTATGTTGTGTTCGGAATTTATTAACCAAATTAATTCAAATTTAGTGTCGCGTAACATTCGTTAAAAGAGAAGTACTCCTTGCTAGGAGTCTTTCCGTTACCAAGACTCGACCGATACCTTTACTGAAGTCTTATAAGTAACAATAATTGCTAGTTGCTACCATTAGATAGTAAAGTTACGACTTACGAGCATCAAAGTACCATATCGCGTATAACAGGAATTGAACCTCTATTGCAGGCATGCAAATGTGTAATGTATTGCTTTGATTTGGCAATTTGTTACTTGTTAGGAGTAGGTTTGGGTTTGTTGAATCTTTGTATTTTTTTTTTAGATAAATCTAGAACGATTTTGCTTTTTAATATACATAATAACATAAGCTTTCAAATCTCCGTTTTTGGTCTATGATAGTGTATAACATGCTCGAGGTCTCTCGAATATCGTGTTATACCAATTTATATGTTTTAGGGTTTAAGGAATAACACAACGAAATTATACTATTATAGTATAAACTTTTGTTATTGTGACAACAGTGTGAGAGGCATACATTATTGGTGTAATTCTGGTTTCCCTTGCCGATAAAGGGGGTGGTACGCGCTAATAAAGCGATAGGAAAATAGGAGGTTGTCAGATCATTTACATAAAATATTTTTAATTTTTACATGTTTAGCTATCAAAATGTTTTGAAAAACATTAGTCGTAAAAAATAAGTCTTTAAAAATTAATAACATGACTTTCTAGGTGCAAGTAGGAAAAATAATTTCATAAGTGACATGTTAAGGATGATTGTCTTTCCCCACCCTCGCCCTTTCCCCCACACCCCTCTCCACGTCCCACACCCACCCTGCACTGCCACTCCCATTCTCACCACAACCCAAGCACCATGCCCTTGAATTTCCACTAACCTGCGCCCCTCATCCTCCTCCACGGCTCCACTCCCACTCAACTCATTTCCACCCTCATAACGTATACTTAAATTATTTATAAATATTTTCGGATAATATTTTTCGTTTACTTCTCATTTATCAAAAACTAAGTAAGAGATTTATAACATGCTATTAGTTAGAGCATGTTTTATTTCATATATCTATAATAACACAAGAGGTTTATAAAATCTCAAGTAATGCATGAGAAGTCCAGAGTATTATGAAAGGTTAGGGTAAACACAAAAATGATATTGAATGTTTTTTTTATAAAAAAATTGTATTCAAAGACATGAAATTCATGTCAACGAAACTTATAACGCTCTATAAAGTCGAGCACTATATGTTAATTCATCTAAAATCCTTGAACCATTCACTTTAAGATAAATGAAATATTATTTTCTTGTTTATTCTCGTCGATACGAAATAACACAAGCTTCTACTTAAGCATTTACTAGTGATTGAGCTCGTTAAATACCAAATTAACCTCGATTGAGGGACTCTTCCCGCCTCTCCATCCAAATAAATTGGAAATATTTTGTTTTAAACTTAGGAATTATTTTTTTCTTAGCTCCCAATAAAACTAAAAACGTAATTCAAAAAAGAAACATTTTCAAAATGGGTTTTGATACCATTTTGTTGTAAATATATGGGTTTGGTCAATTTTCAGACGATTTTCTTAAAACGAAAAAGGTTTAAAATTGCCTTAACGTATTAGAAATGGCTAAAAATGTCATTCTTCCATCTATTGGATCAAATATGCCCTTCCTTCCATCTATTGGGCTCAAAAATGTCGTTAGCGGTATTAGAAGTAGCTAAAAAATGTCCCCTTCCACCTATTTGCTCAAATTTACCCCTAAAGTTATTTTCAAGCTTCAAATTGCCCCTTCATTAACGAAACAAATATGACCTTTATTAATTTAACTAATCATGTAACCTTTGTTTATTGGTCCATATAAAATTCTAACCCAACTCAAATGGACTCGACCCCTTCGTGACCCAACCTAACACAAAAGTTGTTTTATATTAACACACCTAATTTACCCCCCCACCCCCCACCCCCCGTTTAAATTAATCTGTGTTGGTAAAAAACTTATTAATACAATAGTATTTGTTTATGTTATAAGTACATTGTGCCTGTGACTTTCCTTGCAATAACATAAGGAGAGTGGATGTGTCTGTCGCCGTATGTGGTCCACCATTTGGTCCGGCCCATACCTCGGGATTTGGACCAGCAGACATCGGTAAGCCCACTATTTGCTGGCACGATCACTTCATGTCATCAAAATCTGCCAGTAGGCCCACTGCATGTTGGCTCAAATATCTCCCTTCCTCTACATTTGCTTCTGCCAACAGGCCCACTGCATGCTGGCCCAAATCCATCCAGTCCGCATTTTCTGTTAGCAGGCCCACTGCATGCTGGCCTAACCCAATCCAACTATCACCGACCCACTATTCTCCCAACTCGAATCCAATCTGACACCGTGTCTTCTGTATTAGGCCAGCTCGCGTCGTCCACTCCTATACAGCCCATTACCACTCAGGGACAGGGCCCGTTACTCGTAGCCAACGGGGCATTTTAAAACTAAATCGCCAGTTTAATCTCAACTCTAATGGCACTAAATTACCCCTACCACGTAACCCCGTGTCTGCCCTTCGTGACCCGAATTGAAAAATGGACATGGATGACGAATATAATGCTCTTATTGAAAATAAGACTTGGGAGTTGGTGCCCCATCCACCTGGTGTTAATGTGATTCGTTCTATGTGGATTTTTGCTCATAAGGAAAAATCTGATGGTTTTTTGAGAACTATAAGGACCATCTTGTAGATGATGGTAAAACTCAACAGGTTGACGTGGATTGTGGAGGGACATTTAGTCCGGTGGTCAAACCGATAACTATTCGCAATGTTCTCAGTCTAGCACTATCAAAATCATAGCCCATATCAACTGGACATGAAAAATGCATTCTTACATGGCGAACTCAAAGAAACTGTATACATGCATCAACCCTTGGGTTTCAGGGACCCCACTCATCCTAATCATGTGTGATTGCTAAAGAAGTCCTTGTATGGGCTAAAACAGGCTTCTCGGGCTTGGTACAAAAGATTTGCAAATTATGTGTCTACTCTTGGGTTTTCACATAGCAAGTCTGATCATTCTCTGTTCATCTATCGTCACTGTACTTCTATGGCATACATTCTGTTATATGTGGATGATATTATATTGACTGTTTCGTCTGACAAACTGTACAAGTCTATCATAACTCTTCTCAGCTCAGAATTTGCTATGAAAGACTTGGGGCCATTGAGCTATATAGTTGTCAATCATCATGCATGTGGTCTCTTTCTATCCCACAAGAAGTATGCAGCAGAGATTATTGAACGGGTTGGCATATCATCATGTAAGTAATCTCCTACTCCAGTTGACACTAATTCGAAGTTGAGTATTACTTCTAGCACACCTTACTAGGATCCCTCCCACTATCGTAGTCTTGCAGGGGCTCTTCAGTATCTTATATTTACGAAGCTCAATATTACTTATGCAGTGCAGTATGCGTGTTTATTTATGCATGATCCGAGGGAAGAATACATACACGCTCTCAAACGCATTGTGTGTTATATTCAGGGCACTCTTGATTATGGTTTACACTTATATCCATCCTCGGTATCTACTCTCACATCTTATACAGATGCTGATTGGAGTGGATGTCCAGATACTAGACATTCGACATCTGGTTATTGTATATTTCTTGGTGATAACTTGGTCTCTTGGTCGGCTAAACGCTAGGCCACTTTATCGTGTTCCAGCGCGGACGCCGAATATTGAGGGGTAGCCAATGTGGTGTCTGAGTCCTATTGGTTGCGTAACCTCCTCTTAGAGCTTCATTTTTCTATTCAAAAAGCTACCCTGGTCTACTGCAATATATCTCTCGGGGAATCCTGTCCAACATAAGTGCACTAAACATATCGAGATGGATATTCACTTTGTTCGCGAAAAGGTAGCTCGTGGACAAGTACATGTCTTGCACGTACCCTCACGCCTCCAACTGCACAAGCAAAATATTTTACGAAATGATCAGGGGTAATAGGACCCCGCAAAGATTGGGTGTGTAGTTGAAATTTCGGTTAAATGTAGAATCTTGTGTTCCAATAGAAGCAGAAGTGATGAGGATTATTCAAGAATCCACCGAAGGGTAAACCACCGCCTCTCAGGTCCCCTCCTTTCTTCGTAGATTATTAGCCCCGAGACACCTATATCAAAAGCTCAGTGTGCAATTTGCATGAAATCCATTTTTCAACTTCAAACTAGTAAGTGAGGTTCCATAAATCCGTAGCCAGAAAAATAATTTTTTTTTCTGGAAAGTATTTTTTTATATTCAACTTTGTATTGGACTATGCATAATATCAGGAAAAATGGATACAATTTTTTTACTGCTACTTAGTATTGGCAATAGGTCTGAAAAAGCATCTAAAATATCAAATTTATATATTTTTCTCATTTGGCCATTTTCTCTATTTTTTCACAATCAAAATATTTTACATCAAATAGGATTAGAATCAGTCTGCTAAATTGCAATAGATGCAATATTAATGGATTCTATGATCGATACTGCTATTCCAAACTTACAATTGTGCTCCTTGAACCACTATTCCAAATTCTTAGATGTGAAGATCAAAGAATTTTGCTTGATAACGTGTTGTAAGATAATAAAAAAGAGAAGAAGAAATAGAGGTAATTATAGAAATTCTTATTCTCAATAATATTAGGGAGCCTTCAATTACTCAACACTAATACAAATTTATTTGAAACGAGAGGTAAATAAATAATTTTATCGCTTAGCTGGATTAATTTAAAACGGGTTTTGTGTTAGATTGGGTCATGGATGAGTCGCTCCATTTGAGTTGGGTTAGATTTTATATGGACCAATAAACAAATGTGACATGATTAATTAAATTGATAAAGGTCATATTTATTTCGTTAATTGGAGGGGTAATTTGAAGCTTGAAAATAGCTTTAGGGATAAAATTGGTCAAATAGGTGGGAAGGAGGGCAATTTTGAGCTACTTCTAATACGTTAAGGGCATTTTTGAGCCCAATAAGTGGAAGAAAGGGCATATTTGAGCCATTTCCAATACGTTAAAGGATAATTTTGACCCTTTTCCGTTCTTAAAAAGACAATGTTTGAGAATTTGTTGAAAAGTACGCACTTCTTATGTAAAAATACCATGGTAGTGTCATGAATTCCGAACTTAAACAAGTATATTCATGATTGTCGAAATTCAGGACATTGTCATGAATTTTCACTTTAAAAAATCCATGATAATGTCCTGAATTTTATCCAAAATAGCATGATGGAATTTCACTGTCTAAGGAAAACATTTCAAAAGTCTTCCTTTTGTTTCTTAAAATTTATGTCAAATCAAACTTGATCAATTTTTTTTGCGACGGTGGGAGTATATATGATAAAATACTGTTAACTTCTAACCATTAGCCGCCAAGATTACAAGCAACTGCTCCATGTGAATTACTTTAGTGCTTCCTTACAGATTCCAAATATTTCATGGATTAAAGTTATACTGTAATAATTTTTTATACTATTAATGTAATTTAATTTATTATAATATAGTATAGCAGACATACTTTTTATGAAAAACTACATGCGGTAAGTTAAGTTAACCTCTTGGTGAAAAAACCCTCTGTGTTTTGGATCACACATTTCAAAAGTCTTTCTTTATTTTTTAAATTTTATGTCAAGTTAAACTAGATAAATCTTTTTGAGACGAAGAAAGTATTTTTCAATGACTTTTGAATCTATTGACTCTAAATTTCAATTGCAGGTCCCCCCCCCCCCCCCAAAAAAAAGGCTATTTTGAATTTTACCCCATTATGTTTGAGCTGCCGAAAAAACATCCTTATTGGGCTTACAAATATCTAGCCCAAACAACAGAGTTCACTAATTGGGCTCCATTTTGCCTACTATACTCCGAGCCAAGATCCTATAAAGAACCACAAACTAGGGGTTTTCAAATCCTTGTATATCCAAATCTTTCTTTTTGTAATTTTTGTTCCTTTAATATGCTTTGTTGATTAATTTTTAGATCTTGTGCATGTAGTTTATAGTATTGGTTAGATAAGTCACAATAATTAATAATTCAAATATTTAAAATAAATAAATAAATTACGATTAAAGAAAAACTCGTTTCACTCCCGAAATTTGAAAAAGTGCAATATAAATTGTGATAGATGTAGTATTAAAAATAGAAAAAGAATAGAGAAAATATATATTTAATTGTATGGTTTTCCTTCAAATGGGTTGGTCTTTAATATTTGCTTTTAAAATCGAACTTATATCTAGTGGGACATAAGTTATTTAAGGGTGGGGACATAATTTATGGAATATCATATGCGAAAATATAAAATTATGTCCCGTAAAAAAATTATTTGTTACGAGGGATAAACATTAAAGACCAGCACAAAATAAGTACTAAAGTGCAAACAACCCCAAAAAAGTCCTTATTGGGTTAACATCTATCTTAGCCCAAACAACAGCGTTCACTAATTGGGCTTCATTTTGGCATGTGTAGCATCTCCCAAAAACACACACTATAAAAAGCACAAACTAGGGTTTGTCCAAATACTTGTATCAGCAGCAGCAGCCGTCATCTCCATAGCCGATCGTGAAAATGGTAAGAGACCATTCCCATTATGCTCCCATCACAAACACAGTACCTCACAGTTTCCGTTTAATTTAACGGTTCCTTTTTTGTTTTTGTGTGTAGCCGTCACACAAGACATTCATGATCAAGAAGAAGCTGGCGAAGAAGCAAAGGCAGAACAGGCCTATTCCTTATTGGATCCGTATGAGAACCGATAACACCATCAGGTATTATTTCACTTTTTCTATTTGTACATTTTTTGGTTACTTTTTTTGTCTTATGCTAAAAATGGGGAGAAAAGGTCCAAAATAGTCATTTAAGTTTGTGATATGAATTATAGTAGTCCCTATTCCTTAGTATGGAGCACTAATAGTCCTCCAACTATGCAATACCGGTGCAGTTTAAGCAGTTAAATACGAAGCTTTTAGTCCCTATTCTTAAAGGACTATTTTTGCATATTGTGGGTATTCACTTTCTTGGTTCCTTTTTGTATATTGTGTTAATAAGAGGCTAAGGAGTTATGGGAATTTGCATTTCCAGTATTTTTTGGTTCCAATTTTGTATCTTGTGTTAATTTGGAGCTAAGAAGTTGTGGTTATTCACTTTCTCTTTGTATTTTTTTGTATGTTAATTTGGGCTAATAAGCAGTTGTGGGCATTCACTTTTCTCTTGTAGTTTTCGGTTCCTTTTTGTATATTGTGTTAATTTGGGGCTAAGAAGTTGTGAGTATTCAGTTTCTCTTTGTATTTTTTGGTTCCTTTATCTTATGTTAATTTTGGGGTTAAGAAGTTGTGGGTATTCACTTTTCTTTGTATATTTTGATTCCTTTTTGTATCTTATGTTAATTTGAGCTAAGAAGTTGTGGTTTTTTTTACCTTCTTGTATCTTTCGGTTCCTTTTTGTATATTGTGTTAATTTGGGGCTAAGAAGTTGTGGTTTTTCACTTTCTTCTTGTATTTTTCGGTTGTTTTTTGTATCTTGTGTTAATTTGGACTAAGAAGTTGTGGTTATTTACATTTCTTTGTATCCAAGGGAATAGAGAGATTGATGACGATGTCGCACATCGTATTGGGCAGTGTGGATGAAATGTAGGTTCGCATATGGAGTCTTGTGAGACAAAAAAGTGCCAACAAAATTTAAAGGCAAGTTCTATAGGTTAGTGGTTAGACCCACTATGTTGTATGGGCGGAGTGTTGGTCAGTCAAGACTTACCACATCCAAAAGATAAAAGTTACCGAGATGAGTATGCTGAGATAGATACGTGATCATACAAGGAGGTATATGATTAGAAATGATGATATCCGGGATAGAGTGGGAGTGACCTCGGTGGAGTAGAATATGCGTGAAACGAGGTTGATATAGTTTGTGCATGTGCAAAGGAGAGACACAGATGTTCCAGTGCGGAGGTGTGAGACGTTGACTATGGACGAGTTCAGGAGGGGTAAAGGTAGGTCGAAAAAGTATTGGTAAGAGGTGATTAGATGAGATATGATGCATGTGCAACTTATAGAGGACATGACTTTAGATATGTGGTTGTGGAGGATACAAATTAGGGTAGAAAGTTAGTAGGCAGTTGAGCGTAGTCCTACTTACGCTTACAATCTGGTAGTGGTAGTGTTAGTATTGTAGGCCTGCTTAGCCTATCATACTAGCAGGCGCATTATTGTTTTATAGGCCTCTGTCGTTTGATTTCTACTGCTATCTGTTCTGTAGTGTACTTTGTTTATCTTATTTATTTGCGTTAGTTACTGCTTCTTTTTCCTCTCTTGCTTTGCTTGTGCTTATGATTTGTCTTGAGCCGAGTGCCTTTCGGAAATATCTGCTCTACCTATCAAGGTATATGTAAGGTCTGCGTACACTCTACTCTCCCCAGACCCCACAGTGTGTGATTTCACTTGGTATGTTTGTATTTTTTGGTTCCAATTCTGTATATTGTGCTAATTTGGGGCTGAGTAGTTGTGGGTATTCACTTTTTTCTTTGTATTTTTTGTGGTTCATTTTGTATATTGTTTTAATTTGGGGTTCAGAAGTTTTGGGTATTCACTTTTCTTTGTATATTTTGGTTCAATTTTTGTATATTGTGCTATTTTGAGCATAAGAAGTTGTGGTTTTTTACTTTATTCTTTTATCTTTCCGTTCCTTTTTGCATATTGTGTTAATTTGGTACTAAGTAGTTGTGGGCATTTACATTTCTCTTTGTATTATTTGGTTCCGTTTTGTATATTGTGTTGATATGGGGCTAAGAAGTTGTAGGTTTTCACATTTCTCTTTGTATTTTTTTGTTCCTTTTTGTATCTTATGTTAATTTTGGGGTTAAGAAATTGTGGGTATTCACTTTTCTTTGTATATTTTGGTTCTTTTTTGTATATTGTGTTAATTTGGGGCTAAGAAGTTGTGAGTATTTACATTTCTCTTTTGTGGTTTTTGGTTCCCTTTTGTATATTTTGGGGCTAAGAATTTTTGGTTGTGTTTTTCAGGTACAATGCGAAGCGCAGGCATTGGAGGCGTACCAAGTTGGGATTTTGAGGTGGAGGGCTTGGAGTTCTCTTCAAGATTTAATGGAGAAATTTATGGCCTTTTTGTTACGTTATGTTTTGTTTATTAGGTGCTTATTCTGAAATGAAATTTAGTAGAGTTGTTTTCTACTGATGTTTGGTAAAGATATTTGAGCTTTAACATTCAGCCGAGTTTATGTATTGAGTGGATATTTTCGGATTTGATATGCTTTGTTGATTATTTTCTAGATCTTGTGGATGGAGTTCGGTCAATGGTTTGTTTGGTGAAAGTGACTTCAATGATGAAAGTAATTTTCCTCTGCGAAAATTTTAGTTCTTAATCCATGTATTCAACACTTGGTATAGTTGTCAACCATTTAATACTAGAAAATGCTGCTAGCATATGATTACCATATGTTACCTACTTTTATGTCCTAGGAAATGATTTAGGAATGATCTTCCAAGTTCCTCCATACTGGGTAGTCTTGAAGAGTTCATTCAAGAATTACCATTTTATTAGTTATTAAGACACTTCGATGAAGAAAAGTGTCATTGTGAATTTCTCGTCTGTGAATAAACTGAGTTCTCATTCTCTCCAGGAGTATATTATAGTCTAGAGGGTATTTTAATGAGTAAGTTTTATGCATTTCTATCCAGCATTAGACAACTGATAGTTGTGTTAGAGAAGTGAAATGGCAAAAAAAAATGTGCTTTGTTGAACATGTCTAGATTTTTCTCTTTTGAGGCAACAATCAACCAAGA
This sequence comes from Anisodus acutangulus, assembly GCA_029783415.1. Lineage (NCBI taxonomy): Eukaryota > Viridiplantae > Streptophyta > Magnoliopsida > Solanales > Solanaceae > Anisodus > Anisodus acutangulus. Next base: position 54,641,445 of record CM056493.1, on the reverse strand, counting down.
GGTCTTTATATTGCTGGCTTCATCAGCTTAATGTCTACAGTGCAGTTTGAACCTCGATATGCTTGGTCTACTTGGAGTTTGAAAACTTTTAGTGCTGGTGTTGTTTTGACTCTGATTTTTGTTGTCTTTTCATATGGTGGTTAGTTTGTTTTTCCGGAATAACAACGTTGTCGAGAGAGCCAACTTGAGTTTGCACTTCATATATTGTTAGTGTGTTTCTTGGGGACAATGACAGTGTGTGACGCAACTTGAGCTTGCATTGTCAGTTAAGTCACTGACACTGTGATACCTGCTTGCAATGTTTGAGTTAGAGTTAAGAGTCTTCCTTTAGCCTTGTTTTTAGTATGTTGCTGCAGCTTTCCATGTTATAATATCCTTAGTTACTAAGATTAGCAATGAGGGTTGTGACAGGTCCCTCCATCATATCTTATAGCTTCAAATAGTTGGCCATAGTACTGATTAGGAGTCAATTTTATCCCTGCTATTTTGCTTTGATCTCTTTTTCACCAAAAAAATAATCTTAATTCAAAACCTATATAGGATTCCTACATGAAAGGATCTATAACCAAGGAATTTGTAAGGGTTTATTTTCTTTTGGTTTGAAATTCGGTGGATAATACATTTGTTGTTTTACCTCTTTTCACTTAAATATCGGCGTGTGGTTCAAGGTAGGTTTTTATGTACATCATGTGCTGTACTTTTACAACTAAATCAAAGCTTAGGTCAATGGTACCAAACTCGTTATGATCCTGAAACTATTTGTTTTTGCAAGGTAATTTTCTGGTTCTTGTTTTTTTCAATCTCGAGTTGTAAGAACAGCACTGATGCTGCTACGTATAGGTCTCAATCTAGAAATATTTGGATAATTTTTCGCTGTTCTTGTTCACAGTTACCCATTGCCAAGTTTTTACGATTTACCGTTGAGATTATTCATCATGAATTTGGAAGAACGCACGTTTGGTTTAACATTAGAGAAAACACTATTAGCATGGATGAGTTATCGTGGATTAGTCATGTGCTTGTTCCCATTTGAAGGGCCTGTTGTGAAATCTGCCAAGATTAAATACCCATACCCGCCTACTACCCGCCAAAGTTATACCCATACCCGTCCCAACTGGGGCGGGTGCGGAATCCGCAAAATTATACCCACCGCCATCTCTAATAGTAGCACTAGTAGAGTGGGGCGCGTAGTGTGAGTTTTTAGGTGTAAATCTCAGCGAAGATTAAATAATTTATTTTTTTTATTTGTTCAAATCTTGATGGATTAAATTATTCAATATCTATGCTGGCGAGAGATAGCAAGTACCCTGCATTTAGCAAGCATTTTTTTTATATAATGTAGATTCACAATTGATAGCATTGCTTATAGTAAAAAAGAAAATCACTCTCCAATCCTCGAAATTTGACCAAAGTTTTAACATTAGTTACAACTAAATTAAGAGAGGTAATAGTCATACTTCTCACGAGCTTAATAATTCTTTACTTGATGATGGATGTTGTTCTCGCCCCGAATTTTGCTTTAATCGGAAGATAAATTGATTCCTTAACTTAAGTGATTTGGGCTGGAAACGGAACTCTAATTTTCAGCAATGGGTTCCCCAACTACTCCAGAAATCGTTAGGATAGTGGTGTGAGTAAACTAAGAGGTAAGAAACATGAATACAACCGAGTAAAGTAAAAGTAAAGGATAAAGTAAGGGATAAAAGATAAAGATACATAAAATTTGAGTTGTTTGATTGATTGTGTGTTTGTATATACAAAGAATGCATTCTATTTATAGTACAAAAAAGGAAAAATTGTACAAACGTGCCCCTCCATGTCAGCCATCAAGTAACCTACCAAGTTCAATGGCCGACTATGGGAGAGGTGGTGCCGATTTTCTCGCCCTCTACACCTCTTGCTCGGATAATGACCCTTTCTTTTAGATGTCGTTGGCCGTTATCACTTATGGGGATCTGAAAATCCTTTTGACTTGGTCGTTGAGGCGTCTGCGTTGAGTGGGTCCAGTCGTACCTTTAACTGACAACTCGGCTGAGATGCCTTGGTAGCCGATGAAGTTCTTGTAGTCGAGGGCTAGGAGTAAATTCGGCTCCGGAATAGTTTGCCTGTCACTGAATTCGGCTAAACACTTAACTATTTTTGAGTGTTAACAATTTCCTCATACATTAACTCGAGTGTGACTTTTGAGTTGATGTATCCGAAAGTAGCCGTCTTTTCAATCTGACAGCCGCGCATGTCATTTCAATCATCTCGTCTCCAGTGCATGCAATAATGATTACTTTTTGAGATGTGTTTCTCCTCTAACCGAGGCGTCTTCATTACCACAAGTTGGCTTTGATGATTTTCGGCCGTACTTTTGAAAATAATAAACTAATATCAGTCGCGCCTCTGAAGGTTATTTAAGGAAAGGTATCCCCCATAGGTTTCTCACCTAATCTTTAGTCTTTTTATTAGCCGGAAACCATGGCTTCATCTGTTTTATCTTGGAGATCAAGAAAATTTTTTCTAGCCGATAGTGACCTGACCCCCGCCTTGGCCTTCGTTGATGAACAACTGGTTTTGACTTTGTATGGTGGATCGGAATAAAGTGATTCTCTCTTGTTTCAGTACCTCAGCATGATAAACCACGACTTTCTTTCTACTTGTGACTGGTTCACTGGCGGCTGCTGTTCGGCTAATCTTCGTACTTAGCCAACCAAGGTCGCTCATTATTCGGGTTGGTTGGACCGAGTGGAGTTAGTCACAGTAGCTGAATGGAGACGCTTGGGTCCTTCTGATGCTCCCATACTGTCGGAATTTGATTTTCGCTGTAACGCCGGGTTCGGGTATGCACGACGTCTCTGTTTTTGTGCTTGGTTTACCTGGATGTGAGACTCCATATCCCACCCTTTAACTTCAACATTGCTCTCGGCATTCTTGAGCAAATTTAGAGTAAACCTTGCAGATTTAATGGGCCATTATCTTTGACCACTTGGGATGATGTTTCTTCGTATGAGGAGTGGGACCAACCTTATGACACATGCGTGTGAAAGAAATGTCTTTACATTTTGTGACTAGGCAGCCGATCTGTGGCTGTCATTTAGCCATACATCTCCCGTCGGAGGGAATTAACTTATTTTGTGCGACCAGGCAGCCGGTCTGTGGCTGCCGTTTATTCATTCATGCCCCAATTCTGGTGGACGGAAATAACGGATACCATAAACACCCAAAAACCCGAAGATGTGAATATGAAGGAATTTTATTATATAAAATTTGAAGGGCAGGGGGGGGGGGAAGAATATGTCAAACATTTGGAAGGAATTATGTTAAAGAGATAGGTAGTCATTTAGAGAGCATGATGCCAAAAATACGGGGGTACGGAAGTATGAATTAATAAAGTTCAGACAATGTTATTTATGAAACGAATTTTGTGTTAGGCTTTTCCATTTTGCGAAGACGTATGAGGACAAAAAAATAAAAATTGATCTCATTATTAGCACAGAATTCCCGAAACACCCTATTGTCATATTCTTTGCCATTATCACACTGAATATTTTTTATTTCTCGGTCGAATTGGGTTCTAATGAATGCTCTAAATTTTAAGAAGACGGAAAAAACTTGAGATTTTTTCGCTATCGAAAACGTCCATAAAAACTTAGAATAATCATCCAAAAAAAGAACATAATACTGATGATCCACAGAAATAAGAACAGGAGACGTCCATAAGTCGCTATCAATAATATCAAATGGCATTAAAGTATGAGAATTTGAGTCTACAAACGACAACTTAACATTTTTTCCTAAAGAACAAGACTGATAATTTGGAGTACTATTCGTACCCTTACATGAAATAAAACTATTTTTATCTAAAGACGACAAAATAGATGATCCTGGATGACCAAGACGAGCATGCCACAAGGAAGGAGAAATGACTGCAAAAGCGGATGACAGGGCTTGACTCGATGGACCGGAACTGGTGTGATAGGATAAAGATCTCCCCTACTATCACACCTCATGAGAGGACTCCCCGTCTTGAAATACTTCACAAAGAAACCAAATGGATCAAATTCAATAGAAACAAAATTGTCAGTAGTGAATTTACGGATATAGACTAAGTTTTTAATCAATTTGGGGGTGTGTAGGGTGTTTTTCAAGATAAGAGGTGGATGAGGGGGAGATAACGTTTTATGACCATAATCACGAATTGGAATAGAATTATCATTACCAGCAATTATACCGCGAGGGTTGCTCAAATTGGAATAAGACGAGAGCGTACCTGAATCGGATGTCATGTGGGTAGTGGCACCGGTGTCCATATACCAATTTGGGTCCGGAGGATTTAAACCAAGCGTGTGCATTGCGGCTTCGATGTCGGTAGACGTGGGTGCCACTGTGTGATGGGCCTGCGGGGGCCGAGGCCCAAGCACCCCTGCTTGCGGTCTCGGCCCAGACTGTTGACTATAGTTGGGCCTAGACTGCTGCGGGGCAGCCCACTTCCAGTTGGGCGAAAATTAGTTGGGCCCAAACTGTGGCATAGGGGCCCATTGTGGGGCCTAGAACTGTTGTTGTTGTTGTTGTTGACCACTGTGGGGACCACCACCGCCACCACCATTCTACCGGCTGTCGCCGTTGTTGCCGCCGCAGTTTTTGCCATTATTTTTCTTATTTCCACCCTTTTTTCCGCCACCGTTGTTGCGGTTTTGGCTCGAATTGGTGGAACCGGTAGGATAAACCGTGGACTCAGTCATCACGACTACGGGACTAGCACCGGTAGCCGCTCGTTTTGCCATGCATGCTTCTTCGAGTGTTAAGCATAGAACGAGCCTGATCAAATTGCGGAAGCGGATTACTTTGCCGATGAAGCGTTCCAACACCGTTATAGGCCTCGGAGAGGCCGAAAACCATTTGGAGGACCAAACGATCATTTGAAACTGGCGCGCCAACGTTGCGAAGTTGGTCCGCCAATTCTTTTAATCTTTTGCAATACGCCGAAACGTTAGGGAAATCTTCCATATTGACGTGAGAGAAATCATGCTCAAGAGTAACAGCTCTAGAATTTTGATTATCTTGGAATATATCACACAGTCTATCCCAAGTTGCCTGTGCCGTAGCGTCAGGCTCAATAATTGTCTGCAAAAGGTCGGTAGAAATTGTGGAATATATCCACTGGAGGACCGTGGCATCAAGAGTCGTCCACAACTTAGGATCATCCTCGCGTTTTGGCACCTCCGCATCCTCAGGAGTTTCGGGGATTATGTGATGGATGACTTGATGCGAGCGTGCGTGAATTTTGAACAGTTCGGCCCACGTAGCATATTGGACGTTTTCTATTTCAAGAATAAAAGGAATGTTATTCTTGATGTTAGAAATTGTAAGGGCAGGATGAAACGTGTTCCGGGATGTAGACATATTGATAGAACAATATGTGATTGAGGGATTTGGAAGAATTTTTTTGGGAGAAAGATGAATCATCGGCACAAAAATCGAGACGGAGGGCTCGAATTTCGAGGCTTAGGACGAGAAGGAGGAAGAAATTGTGGAGAGGATTTTAAGACCTGGACTTCTGATACCAAGAAAGAAATAATCCCTTTATTATTTTCATTGATTGAAAGACTATTTATACAAGTTACATATTTCCACAATAGGAGAATCATATTCTTATTATATTACTAAAACCTTATTCTACTTGAATACTAACTATACATTTATGGTAATACAATTATTATGGTAAGTGTACAATACTAATTACATTACAACATTACATAAACTAGGATACTAAATATTTACCATAAATTATATACACTACACGGTACAAAACCGAGAGTCATCCGAGACTCATATACATGTATATTGTGTGTATATTGTGTATATTTAACACAAACCAATTCAAATCAAAAGAAAGATCAGTTTATCAATATGGTTTGATTCAACTTTTTATTTGATGAAGTTTTCTGATTTTTTTAACACCCCTAATAAAAATCAATCAAGTGTTGAAGAACTTTTAGTTATAGATGTCTTTTTTCTTATTTCTTTTTAATAAAAGAGGTGTCCGATATAACTTTGTGCACATCTCAAATATTATGCTTGTACTTTGCATTTTCAATATCGTAAGTATTAAATTACGCTGCTAACTATAACTTAGGCAAAATATTAATATGCTCTACTAACTTGAAAATATTAAACTAAGTATTTTCCCTTTCGTCTAGGTAATGTCAATAACAGACGAACAATAAAATAAAATACCAGTATAGTAGTTATTCTGTAGTGGAAGAAACTGAGTCAAAATTTTCCAACAAAACTTAAGGAAATTTACATGGAGAAGGAGCCACAAAACAGAATGACCAAGAAAATAGTACTAAAACATTTAAGAAAAAATAATTATTGTAAGGTGATCCATCTTTAAAGGGAAAAATAAATAAAGTTTAGACATTCAAAGTATTAATTTAATGGTGTCTCCTTATTTTTAGATATTTTCAAAGGTGACCATAGACCAAATTTTAATGGCTGTATATTAATGAACGGTAGAGATTTCAATTAACAATTCTCTCTCTTTCAAGACTCTATAAGTATTTAAGGGGACTGAAAGAGGGAGATAGAAAACAGACGTTTTGTGTATTTTGAGATTCCAAGAAAAGTGAAAACAAGTTCTTAGTAATAAAACACAAAAAAATAAGGAGAGAGACAGAGCAAATCTTTTCATTAAAAAAAAAAGGCTCTCTTTCTTAAATCTTTTCTTCACGTGTTAACAAATTTTTTTTTTGCTTCTCTTGGTTTCCTCTTATTAAATCTTTATCATCATGACGTCTAATTTATCCCTAGAAGAAATAAAAAATGAGCAAGTTGACCTTGTAAGTTACATCTCTATCTCTCCTCACTCTTTTCACCTTTTTTTTCCTTTCATTTCTTGATTATTTTTTACTAAATGTACCCGGCAAATATACTAGTAATTTTTTTAAAACTTTTTCGCATATATATATACATAGTTCGAGCAGAAATCCTTATAAAATATAAAAAAGAGAGCAAGTTGACCTTGTAACTTACATACATCTATTCTCATCTCTTTTTCACCATTATTCTTCCATTTCTTGATTTTTAGAGTTTGATTCGAAAGCAATAAGTTCAGTTAAACACATATCTTTATTACTCCGGCTCTAATGAGGGGGCATGTCACGTACACCCTATATTATACATGCACATGCAATTACGTATCAAATAGTTCAGAATATAAGCAATATGCACTGATGAGATAATTTTTGTAATATTATTCATGTAATTTTAAACTGTGATAACAGGTTAGTTATTGAATGAATGTGCAGGAAAACATTCCGGTGGAGGAAGTGTTCCAGGCGCTAAAATGTAGCAAAGAGGGGTTGTCATCTGCTGAGGGCCAAAAAAGGCTCGAAATATTTGGCCCCAACAAACTGGAAGAGAAAAAAGTAATTTTTTAAAAATAATCTTCATATTCTATTTTAAATAAAATCTTGAATATTAGCACTAACTATAACCTATGTTTTTTTGTTAATTGCATTTGCAGGATAACAAGCTCCTCAAATTCTTGGGGTTCATGTGGAATCCTCTCTCATGGGTTATGGAGTCTGCTGCTATCATGGCCATTGTGTTGGCCAATGGAGGAGTAATTACAAATTCACTTTTTTTTCATTAATTTTTTTTCTGGTTTTACTGGGGCTGGGGCAAGACTGAATCCGGATTCGCGTTGGAAGGTCACATATGGGGTCAAATGCTCCCTAAGAAAGGCGATTCCACATACTGGGGCCGACAAAATCCGGAGTCAGCGCCGAGAAGTCCTACATTGGGATTGGGAGTACAATGCTCCCTAATAAAAAGGCGACTCCCCGTACTAATGCCCGACTAAATCCGGATTCGCATCGAAAGTTCGGAATGTCCCTTGGGGTAAAATGCTCCATAACAAAGGCGATTCCATAGCCAGGGCACGAACCGAGACCTCTGGTTACGGATGAAGGAGTATTTACTACTCCACAACAGGGTTGTTGGTATTTTTCATATTTACATGACCAAATATAGTTTAAGGTTTAGTAATGGTGAAATCTTGGAAAACATTTGCAGGGAAAGCCACCGGATTGGCCAGATTTTGTTGGTATCACAGTATTGCTCGTTATCAACTCTACTATCAGTTTTATTGAAGAAAATAATGCAGGAAACGCTGCAGCTTCCCTTATGGCTAATCTTGCTCCCAAAACTAAGGTACCCCATAATTCATCATTCAGTAGCGGATTCAACATTTAAATTTCATCGGTTCAACCATTACTCGTTATATCGATGTGTTATAATGTTATTGATCATAATTTTTTCTGAAAATGTGGCCTTATTTCAGATTTTGAGAGATGGAAAATGGCAAGAGGAGGATGCATCAATCTTGGTTCCAGGTGATCTGATTAGCATTAAGTTGGGAGATATCGTCCCAGCCGATGCTCGTCTTCTTGAGGGTGATCCTTTAAAGATTGATCAGGCTGCCCTCACCGGTGAGTCCTTACCCGTCACAAAGTTCCCTGGTGCTGAGGTTTTCTCCGGTTCCACTGTCAAACAAGGAGAAATCGAGGCAGTTGTCATCGCCACTGGTGTTCACACTTTCTTTGGAAAGGCTGCTCATCTCGTGGATAGCACTAACCAAGTTGGTCATTTCCAGAAGGTAAATAGAAATAATGTGTTTTGCGATATAAATTTTAAAGAATCACTTGATCTTGAAATTGTGATTTGGGATTCTGAATTTTGGCTTGGACTGTGATGATCACAGGTGTTGACTGCTATTGGAAACTTCTGTATCTGCTCCATTGCTGTGGGAATGGTGATTGAGATAGTGGTCATGTACCCTATTCAGAGGCGTAAGTACAGAGATGGAATCGACAACTTGCTCGTGTTGCTCATTGAGGTATCCCAATTGCCATGCCAACAGTCTTGTCTGTGACCATGGCTATTGGATCTCACAGGCTTGCACAGCAAGGTGCCATTACTAAGAGGATGACTGCTATTGAGGAAATGGCTGGTATGGATGTACTTTGCAGTGACAAAACCGGTACCCTTACCCTCAACAAGCTCACCGTCGACAGAAACTTAATCGAGGTTGGTAATCAGGAAAACATCATTACCCTTTTTCGCGATGATTATAGCGAAAACATTACTAAATGATTGATGGTGGTTGTAGGTTTTCCCTAAAGATGCGGACAAGGATACCGTTATGTTGCTTTCTGCTAGGGCCTCCAGGGTTGAAAATCAGGATGCTATCGATGCTTGCATCGTTAACATGTTGGGTGATCCCAAGGAGGTAAAATGAACTTTGTCATTAGGTGATATTAGTAGAATTTTCACTATTCCAAGAAGTTGTAAAATGACCTTTTATGTTTCTTTGTCACTTTGCAGGCAAGAGAAGGCATCCAAGAGGTTCACTTCTTGCCTTTCAACCCGGTTGAAAAGCGTACAGCCATTACCTATATCGATGACAAAGGAAACTGGCACAGGGCTAGCAAAGGAGCTCCCGAGCAAATTATTGACCTTTGTGAGCTCAAGGGAGAAATCAGGAAGAAGGCCTTGGAAATCATTGACAACTATGCCAACCGTGGCCTTCGTTCCTTGGGTTTGGCAAGACAGGTAAGCTAACATACTGTTAGATGACTTTGTTTGGATCAGTGCATCATATCATTAAACGTCGTTAACTAAGAATAATTACCTGGTAATATTTTGCAGACTGTACCAGAGAAGACCAAGGAAAGCGAAGGCTCACCTTGGGAATTCGTTGGCCTTCTGCCCCTTTTTGATCCTCCAAGGCACGACAGTGCTGAAACTATCCGCAAAGCTCTTGATCTTGGTGTTAACGTTAAGATGATAACTGGTGACCAGCTTGCTATCGGTAAGGAAACTGCCCGTAGGCTTGGCATGGGAACCAACATGTATCCTTCTTCCGCTCTTCTTGGAGAGCACAAGGATGCAGCCATTGCTTCCATTCCGGTCGATGAGCTCATTGAAAAGGCTGATGGTTTCGCTGGAGTCTTCCCAGGTAAATATTGGTAGTACTATTATTGGAGTTCAATCTAGAAAAATTTAGCAACTAGAACTAATATAAAAGGTTTTGATTTTGTATAGAGCATAAATACGAGATCGTGAAGAAGCTCCAAGAAAGGAACCACATCTGTGGTATGACAGGAGATGGAGTGAACGATGCACCAGCCCTCAAGAAGGCTGACATTGGTATCGCTGTGGATGATGCAACAGACGCTGCTAGGAGTGCATCCGACATCGTCTTGACTGAACCAGGTCTTAGCGTCATTGTGAGCGCTGTCTTGACGAGCAGAGCCATCTTCCAGAGGATGAAGAACTACACCATCTACGCAGTTTCTATCACAATCCGTGTTGTGATGGGATTCATGCTCATTGCTCTCATCTGGAAATTCGACTTCTCGCCCTTCATGGTTCTTATCATTGCCATCCTCAATGATGGAACCATCATGACCATCTCTAAGGACAGGGTCAAGCCATCTCCATTGCCCGACTCATGGAAACTCAAAGAAATCTTCGCCACTGGTGTTGTCCTCGGAACCTACCAAGCTATCATGACCGTCGTGTTCTTCTACCTTGCAGCCGACACTGATTTCTTCTCTGTAAGTATTGAGATTCTCCCCATAAACTCAAAAAGAAAAAATTAAACAAAACATGAACTGAACTAACAAAATCATCGTATATGTGCAGGAAAAATTCCATGTTCGATCAATCAGAGGCTCCCCAACCGAGCTTACAGCTGCACTCTACCTTCAAGTGAGTATCATCAGTCAAGCTCTCATCTTTGTCACCCGATCAAGAAGCTGGTCCTTCGTGGAACGCCCTGGTCTTATGCTCGTAGGAGCTTTCTTTGCAGCCCAATTGGTGAGTCTTAGAATACAAAAACCTGAATGAATTATTCGACTCAGAGTACTCCACTTGACTATACAGCTAACTGAAATTCATAATTTTCTCTTTTTCCTTTCAGGTTGCTACAGTTCTTGCTGTATATGCAGACTGGGAATTCGCAAGGATCAAGGGAATTGGCTGGGGATGGGCAGCAGTTATCTGGATCTACACTATTATTACATACTTCCCTCAAGATGTTCTTAAATTCATCATCCGTTTCGCATTGAGTGGAAGGGCATGGGACACAATGATTCAAAACAAGGTAAAACCAAGCAAACAAATTACCATAACATGAAAAAATTTCATTGAATTCTGTTCTTGGCTAATTTGTATTTTTGTTTCTTGAATACCTTAGACTGCCTTCACAACCAAGAAGGACTATGGAAGAGGTGAGAGGGAAGCACAATGGGCTTTGGCTCAACGTACTCTTCACGGTCTCCAGACACCCGAAAACACTGGCCTATTCAATGACAAGAACTACAGGGAACTGTCTGAGATTGCTGAGCAGGCTAAACGTCGAGCTGAAGTTGCAAGGTATAACAATAAGAACTTACACGAAAATAAGATAAGAAAGATGTTAAATCACTTTTATGAACTCTTTTGACTTTGAGTGACAATCTATTCTTACAAGAACCATATATATATATATATATATATTGCAGGTTGAGGGAGCTCCACACACTTAAGGGACATGTTGAATCAGTGGTCAAGCTAAAGGGTCTAGACATTGAAACCATCCAACAACACTACACTGTCTAAGGAAGCTGAAATCAATTCAACTTTCTTTTTTTCCCATACAAGGACGGACATTTTTGCAGCTGGCAATATGATGGATGAAAATATTATTTGGTTGAAGAACAAAGGGTCGCTCTGCATAAAAAAATATAGAATAAAGAAAAAAATTGTAGTTAGTAGTTATTATTTTATCTTTATAGTTATCCTTTAACTTATGTATTCAATACTATTTTGTTAGAAAAAAATCTCTTTTGTCTCAACGATCTTTCAATTTCTTTGTGTTGTGTTGCTGCTTTTTATTTTTCTGTCTGCAAATAAATAAATAAATAAATGAGAAAAAATATATAGAATTTGAAGTAGGATCATAGATGCTATTATAACACTGTATTCCGTAAGTCTTATTGTAAGTATTAATATAGAAATACAATACTTAATTATATTAAATATCAAGCATTTCTAACTTTTGCATCTTGTAATGCATGGTTGAAAGTCTTGCTTTGTTCAACTAAAATAACAAGGAAAAGAAAAGCCAAGAGAATGGGAGAGGAAAGTATTTTAAGGAAAAGGTAGAAGAAAATAAAGACTAAGAAACTATAAAGAAAAGCCACTCCATTTTTTACCCATGAATGTATCAGATGTTTATTACTCCCTTTGTCCCATTCCATTTTACGTAATTGACTAGACAAATTTTAATTAGTTAACTTAACTTGTTTATTATATTAGTTAACAAAGTACACTAAAGAACACATAGCAACATAAATCAACTATAAAGCAATACTGCTCTTGAGTTAGTTACCGCTTCTTTTTTTCAGAATGCTTTAAATTTTTTGCTCGAGTTTGACCGTTTCTCTTTCTTCGCTTGTGCTTATGTTTTATCTTGAGCCGAGGGTCTTTCGAAACAACCTCTCTACCTACCAAGGTAGAGTTAAGGTTTGCGTATACTCTATCCTCCCCAGATCGCACGTTGTGGAGTAAATATTAAAGTTATTTGATACAATGACAAATTATTTGAGGCCTCATAGTAACCAACACAGATGAATTTTTCTTTGTCCCCATAAGCTTCAACAAAGTAGAAATTCTATTTCTGCTGTTTAATTTGTTTTTGGGGCCATGTGAGATGAGAGAGAGCCATAGTTGCATATGTGTTTGTACTAAGTAATGGTTTTAATAGACACCTCAGTGTATGCACTCTCTCACAATGAAATAATGTAAGATTTACAATTAGTCAAAAGTCATATTTTGAAACAAGAAAAGGCAAGCATTCTCTTATCTGAACATAAACGATGTGCTGTTACATCACTGATGAAGTCGGTCCATATACATTTGGAGTTTTCAGCATTATTTATCTGTAAATTGTTTCTGACTGATACCATGTACAGATTTGAATTGTTCACAATGTTCGAGCGCGTCCTTCGTCAAAGGCATCGCGCGAAAGAAAAAGATGCCTCCCAACTGCAAACTTGAGGAATGCATCACCAAGCACCTCAAGCCTTTCAAGAGAAAAAAGGTTCATTGCATTTCTCTGTAGTGAGTGCTTCAAGAACCTGATCCAGTTTCAGACAATTAATAGTAAACTAGGTATTGTATATGTAAACGTGTACATGTATAACACTACAATATCTACCCATTATTAGATTAGGATTCCTCTTGTATTGTGATTAAGATTCCTCTTTTCTCTTGTATTAAAATTGTATATTGTACACTATATATATTGATATCAATGAGAAAGAATCGCTAAGGTAGATTAATAACATCTTACATGGTATCAACAACCAAAACCCTAATCTAGAAAAATTCCTACCTTGCCGTCGCCCCCCCCCCCTTCTTGGCCGATGGCAACATTGTTTTTCTTCTTTTCTTTCTTCCTAAATTTCCACCATTCTAATGGAAAATTTGGCTACTACCACCTCTTCCTTGATCAGGAAGATGACCAATATTGGTCATGGGTGGAACTATTTCGTATCCATGCATGTGTATATCATGTGCTTGATCATATAGACGACTATTTTCCTCGTCCTCCCGATATGGACGACACCACATGGCGTCGCCTCGATGCCGTAGTCAAACAGTGGATAGATGGCACTATATCCAAGGATTTACTATACACAATCATGAAAACGGGTGCCTCTGCACGTGATCTATGGACACGTTTGGAAGAAATCTTTCAAGACAACAAGAACACTCGCGCGGTGTACTTGGAAGAACAGTTCAACAACACGCATCTTAAAAACTTGTCTACTATGTCAAAATATTGCAAGCAGTTGAAACTGGTGGCAGATCAACTGTCCAATGTTGGTACGCCCGTGTCCGAAACAAAAATGGTGTTACAATTAGTTGCAGGCCTCCATAAGGGTGAATATGACACCCTAGCCACGATGATACAACAGGCTGACCCTCTACCAAACTTCAACAAAGCACGCTCGCAATTGTTATTGGAGGAGACTAGACGTACGAAGCAGGACGAGCATAACCAGAAGGCATTAGCAGTTGAAACGCCCGCACAACCTCAAGCCACCGCTGGCCAACAACCTCCACCGGAAAATATCCAACCGCGGCGGCAGGGGTGGCAAGGGCCGCGAAAATGGGCGAGGCGGCAAGGGCCGCGAAAAAGGCCGAGGACAACAGCCACAACAGATCAGCAATAACACTTCATGGGCCGGCCCAGTCTCTGGCTACCTAAATCAGAACTGGGCCACAATTTCCGGCTTTCATCCAGCCTAGTACACTTTTCAGCAACAAGGGTTACTAGGCCAGGCTCCAACTCCGTACCCACCAGTGTTCCAGCAACATCAGGCCCACGTCGTGCTGGCCCAGTTCCCACATCAACCCTTAAATCAAATCCCCACCAACTTGGGTCAAGCATTCAGCAGTATGAGTTTGCAGTAGCCCGACGAAAATTGGTATATGGACTCCGGAGCCTCCTCTCACCTCACCCGGTCCGCATGTAATCTTTCCCAATTGTTTCGTTTAAAGTCTCCACAATTTATTACAGTTGGCAATGGTCATCTCATTCCAATTCAGGGCTATGGTCACACTCACACTCCGAAACCTCACCCACCCTTCTCCCTCAATAACGTCCTACATGCCCCCCACATCATCAAAAAAATTAATATTCATTAGGAAATTTACTCGTAATAATTCTGTGTCGGTTGATTTTGGTCCCTTTGGTTTTACTGTGAAGGATCTATGTACGAGGACCCCTCTTACGAGATGCAATAGCAAAGGGGACCTTTATCCATTCACATCCTCGTCCGCTGCCGGTTCCCGCCCACACACTACCCTAGCTGCTCTGTCTACGTCAATTTGGCACAATAGGCTCGGACACCCAGGAGCTCCTTTTTTTCATTTTCTTAGAAGTAATAATTTTATTCAATGTAACGGGAAACTTGCCTAGACCTGCATTTCCTGTCAATTAGGCAAACATGTTCGTCTTCCGTTTAATTCCTCAATTAGTATTACGTTTGCTCCATTTGATATCATTCATGCTTATTTGTGGACTTCCTCCGTTACCAGCTCTCTAGGTCATAAATATTATCTCGTGTTATTAGATGACTACTCTCACTTTCTTTGGATCTACCCATTAAAATTTAAGTCCGAAGTTTTGCCAAATTTCTTGAATTTTGCACATTTATCAAAACGCAATCCGAACGCGCCATTAAATCTTTCCATTATGACAATGGCTGTGAATTTAACAACTCCGCATTTCAATAATTCTACAACAATAATGGCATGGTCTTCCGATTTTCGTGTCCCCACACGTCCCCTCAAAATGGCAAAGCCGAGCGTCTCATCCGTACAATAAATAACATGGTCCGCACTTTTTTGTTTCATGCCTCCCTCCCTCCATCCTTTTGGGTTTATGCGGTCAAAATGATAGAATACGTCCTTAATATTTTACCCACTAGTACCCTCCATAACATGACTCCAACCAAAATCTTACACCGTAGGGTTCCCTCCTATGATCACCTACGAATATTTGGTTGCCTATGTTTCCCTAATCTCTCTTCCACAACCTCTCATAAATTAGCTCCCCGCACCACTCCGTGTGTCTTCTTAGGTTTTCCGTCGAACCATAGGGGCTATCTGTGCTATGACTTATCCACTCGTCAAATTCACGTCTCGCGTCATGTTACTTTTGACGATACGCAATTCCCCTTTTCCAACATCCAAAAATTTCAAAAACCGAATTACGAATTTTTAGATGAATCAACTCTTTCTCATGTCCACCTTCGGGAACTGTGCCCAACTGACACCACTGCACCGCCTCCAACTGCCACTATACATCACATGCCGTCGGCATCCCTGCCACCGGCGTCCCCCCTCCCCCCTCCCCTCTCCCCCCGTCGTCGCTTTTTTCCACCTCTAGCACAACTCTGCCTCCAGGTTTCACTAACTCACCGATCACCGTCACATCCACTGTGTCGTCCCAACAGTCTCACCACAATGCATACCACAGTCCGACCATCAACCACCACCCAGAAAACCTAGATACCGGACCTAATACACTACCGACATCGTACCTTACCCTACAAACCTCCTCCATTTTCGGCATACAGAGAATCCCCACAACTCCCTACCATAGTTCACCGGCAACCAACGACCAAACCCACTCGACTCCAACCCCAACCGTCACTATTCCGCACCACCCAACAGCCACCCTCGATAGAAACCCAGTCCCGACAATACAACATGCACCACACCCGAATCTGTCATCACCCAGTCCACCCAACCAGTCGACCAATACCCTTACCCAGCCAGGGCCCACACACCGGATGGAAACCCATGCCCAACACGAGATCAAACCCCAAGTCCAATTTAACATGTCCACCCAAACAATTTCACATATACCAAAAAGCCCTAAATTAGCCAAACTAGACCCAAATTGGAATGCGGCCATGTGTGAGGAGTTTAATGCTTTAACGAAACAGCATACTTGGGACTTGGTTCCTCGACCAGAGGGGGTGAATGTGATCCGGTGCATGTGGCTTTTTCATCACAAGTTCAGGGATAGTGGTGACTTAGAAAGATATAAGGCAAGACTAGTGGCAAATGGTACTAACCAACAGGAGGGCATTAATTGCGGCGAGACATTCAGTCCAGTTGTTAAACTGGCCACCATCCGCACAGTTCTAAGCATTGCTATGGGAAAGCATTGGCCGATTCATCAGCTAGATGTGAAGAATGCATTTCTTCATGGGGATTTACGAGAAATTATCTACATGCACCAGCCGCCTGGTTTTGTTAACCCATCATCCCCACATTACGTGTGTCGTCTCCGTAAGTCAATCTATGGCTTAAAACAGGCCCACAGAGCATGGTATGATCGTTTTGCACAGTTCATTATACGTCTCGGGTTTACATGCAGCAGGTGTGATACCTCTCTCTTTACTTTACATCGAGGCCGTGATACTGCATATTTACTGCTATATGTGAATGACCTTACTACCTCTACTGATGTGTTGAAAGATGAGATTATTGCACGACTCAAGTCTGAATTTGCCATAACTGATTTGGAAAAGTTGAGCTATTTTTTGGGGATCTCAGTCACTAGATCCGTTGATTGTATGTTTCTTTACCAGCGTAAGTATGCAGAGGAGATCGTGCACATGGCTAAGATGGACAATTGCAAAATCATGGCCACTCCAGTTGATTCTAAATCCAAACTTAGTGCAATGGTCGGTACTCCAGTGACTGATCCTACTATGTATCAGAGTCTTGCAGGTGCACTTCAGTATCTCACCTTCACCAGGCCTGACATTGCCTATGTTGTCCAGCAGGTATGCTTGTTTATGCATGCCCCCAGGGAACCTCATTTTACTGCCATCAAACGTATCATTCGATATGTTAAGGGCACACTGGATTATGGACTACACTTATACCCCTCCGCACCGAACTCGCTATTATCCTACACCGATGCAGATTGGGCAGGCTGTCCAGACACCCGCCGCTCTACATCCGGCTACTGTGTGTTTTTGGGTGATAATCTCATCTCTTGGTCTGGCAAACGGCAAGCCACATTATCCCGTTCGAGTGCAGAAGCTAAGTATAGAGGAGTTGCTAATGTTGTTGCTGAGATCTGTTGGCTCCGAAACCTTCTCTTGGAGCTTCAGTGTCCTTTAAGTAAAGCGTCTCTGGTCTACTGTGATAACATATCCGCCATATACCTGTTTCACAATCCGGTTCATCATCAACGAACCAAGCATGTTGAGATGGACATCCACTTTGTTCGCGAGAAATTTGCTCTCAGGCATATTAAGGTATTGCACGTGCCTTCCTCATATCAATACGCGGATATTTTCACGAAGGGCCTCCCAAGACAGTTGTTCCTTGATTTCAGATCCAGTCTTAGCGTTAGGCCTACTCCCGCTCCGACTGAGGGGGTGTGGAAACGTGTACAAGTATAACACTACAATCCTTACCCATTATTAGATTATGATTCCTGTTGTATTGTGATTAGGATTCCTCTTTCCTCTTATATTAGGATTGTATATTATACACACTATATATTGATATCAACGAGAAAGAATCATTAAGGGAGATTAATATCATATTACAGTATAAGCTATGAACAAATGATACATGCAAAACAGATGTGTTTAATTGAGACTTAAGAGGACATATTACTAAGTATGGAAGAAACAGATATACAGCTCTTTAGTTCAATAGCGACAACTAAGCTTTCAAGACGATGCATGAATGAGACACAAAACAGACCAATAATAAAATAAAATACTAGTATAGTAGTTATTCTGTAGTGGAAGAAACTGAGTCAAAAATTTGCAATAAAACTTAAGGAAATTTACATGGAGAAGGAGCCACAAAACAGAATGACCAAGAAAATAGTACTAAAACATTTAAGAAAAAATAATTATTGTAAGGTGATCCATCTTTAAAGGGAAAAATAAATAAAGTTTAGACATTCAAAGTATTAATTTAATGGTGTCTCCTTATTTTTAGACATTTTCAAAGGTGACCATAGACCAATTTTTAATGGCTGTATATTAATGAACGGTAGAGATTTCAATTAACAATTCTCTCTCTTTCAAGACTCTATAAGTATTTAAGGGGACTGAAAGAGGGAGATAGAAAACAGACGTTTTGTGTATTTTGAGATTCCAAGAAAAGTGAAAACAAGTTCTTAGTAATAAAACACAAAAAAATAAGGAGAGAGACTGAGCAAATCTTTTTGCAAATAAGTCTCTCTCCATTAAAAAAAAAAAGCTCTCTTTCTTAAATCTTTTCTTCACGTGTTAACAATTTATTTATTTTTTGCTTCTCTTGGTTTCCTCTTATTAAATCTTTATCATCATGACGTCTAATTTATCCCTAGAAGAAATAAAAAATGAGCAAGTTGACCTTGTAAGTTACATCTCTATCTCTCCTCACTCTTTTCACCTTTTTTTTCCTTCCATTTCTTGATTATTTTTTACTAAATGTACCCGACAAATATACTAATATTTTTTTTAAAACTTTTTCGCATACATATATACATAGTTCGAGCAGAAATCCTTAGAAGATATAAAAAAGAGAGCAAGTTGACCTTGTAACTTACATACATCTATTCTCATCTCTTTTTCACCATTATTCTTCCATTTCTTGATTTTTAGAGTTTGATTCGAAAGCAATAAGTTCAGTTAAACACATATCTTTATTACTCCGGCTCTAATGAGGGGGCATGTCACGTACACCCTATATTATACATGCACATGCAATTACGTATCAAATAGTTCAGAATATAAGCAATATGCACTGATGAGATAATTTTTGTAATATTATTCATGTAATTTTAAACTGTGATAACAGGTTAGTTATTGAATGAATGTGCAGGAAAACATTCCGGTGGAGGAAGTGTTCCAGGCGCTAAAATGTAGCAAAGAGGGGTTGTCATCTGCTGAGGGCCAAAAAAGGCTCGAAATATTTGGCCCCAACAAACTGGAAGAGAAAAAAGTAATTTTTTAAAAATAATCTTCATATTCTATTTTAAATAAAATCTTCAATATTAGCACTAACTATAACCTATGTTTTTTTGTTAATTGCATTTGCAGGACAACAAGCTCCTCAAATTCTTGGGGTTCATGTGGAATCCTCTCTCATGGGTTATGGAGTCTGCTGCTATCATGGCCATTGTGTTGGCCAATGGAGGAGTAATTACAAATTCACTTCTTTTTCATTAATTTTTTTTCTGGTTTTACTGGGGCTGGGGCAAGACTGAATCCGGATTCGCGTTGGAAGGTCACATATGGGGTCAAATGCTCCCTAAGAAAGGCGATTCCACATACTGGGGCCGACAAAATCCGGAGTCAGCGCCGAGAAGTCCTACATTGGGAGTACAATGCTCCCTAATAAAAAGGCGACTCCCCGTACTAATGCCCGACTAAATCCGCATTCGCATCGAAAGTTCGGAATGTCCCTTGGGGTAAAATGCTCCCTAACAAAGGCGATTCCATAGCCAGGGCACGAACCGAGACCTCTGGTTACGGATGAAAGAGTATTTACTACTCTACAACAGGGTTGTTGGTATTTTTCATATTTACATGACCAAATATAGTGTAAGGTTTAGTAATGGTGAAATCTTGGAAAACATTTGCAGGGAAAGCCACCGGATTGGCCAGATTTTGTTGGTATCACAGTATTGCTCGTTATCAACTCTACTATCAGTTTTATTGAAGAAAATAATGCAGGAAACGCTGCAGCTTCCCTTATGGCTAATCTTGCTCCCAAAACTAAGGTACCCCATAATTCATCATTCAGTAGCGAATTCAACATTTAAATTTCATCGGTTCAACCATTACTCGTTATATCGATGTGTTATAATGTTATTGATCATAATTTTTTCTGAAAATGTGGCCTTATTTCAGATTTTGAGAGATGGAAAATGGCAAGAGGAGGATGCATCGATCTTGGTTCCAGGTGATCTGATTAGCATTAAGTTGGGAGATATCGTCCCAGCCGATGCTCGTCTTCTTGAGGGTGATCCTTTAAAGATTGATCAGGCTGCCCTCACCGGTGAGTCCTTACCCGTCACAAAGTTCCCTGGTGCTGAGGTTTTCTCCGGTTCCACTGTCAAACAAGGAGAAATCGAGGCAGTTGTCATCGCCACTGGTGTTCACACTTTCTTTGGAAAGGCTGCTCATCTCGTGGATAGCACTAACCAAGTTGGTCATTTCCAGAAGGTAAATAGAAATAATGTGTTTTGCGATATAAATTTTAAAGAATCACTTGATCTTGAAATTGTGATTTGGGATTCTGAATTTTGGCTTGGACTGTGATGATCACAGGTGTTGACTGCTATTGGAAACTTCTGTATCTGCTCCATTGCTGTGGGAATGGTGATTGAGATAGTGGTCATGTACCCTATTCAGAGGCGTAAGTACAGAGATGGAATCGACAACTTGCTCGTGTTGCTCATTGGAGGTATCCCAATTGCCATGCCAACAGTCTTGTCTGTGACCATGGCTATTGGATCTCACAGGCTTGCACAGCAAGGTGCCATTACTAAGAGGATGACTGCTATTGAGGAAATGGCTGGTATGGATGTACTTTGCAGTGACAAAACCGGTACCCTTACCCTCAACAAGCTCACCGTCGACAGAAACTTAATCGAGGTTGGTAATCAGGAAAACATCATTACCCTTTTTCGCGATGATTATAGCGAAAACATTACTAAATGATTGATGGTGGTTGTAGGTTTTCCCTAAAGATGCGGACAAGGATACCGTTATGTTGCTTTCTGCTAGGGCCTCCAGGGTTGAAAATCAGGATGCTATCGATGCTTGCATCGTTAACATGTTGGGTGATCCCAAGGAGGTAAAATGAACTTTTGTCATTAGGTGATATTAGTAGAATTTTCACTATTCCAAGAAGTTGTAAAAATGACCTTTTATGTTTCTTTGTCACTTTGCAGGCAAGAGAAGGCATCCAAGAGGTTCACTTCTTGCCTTTCAACCCGGTTGAAAAGCGTACAGCCATTACCTATATCGATGACAAAGGAAACTGGCACAGGGCTAGCAAAGGAGCTCCCGAGCAAATTATTGAACTTTGTGAGCTCAAGGGAGAAATCAGGAAGAAGGCCTTGGAAATCATTGACAACTATGCCAACCGTGGCCTTCGTTCCTTGGGTTTGGCAAGACAGGTAAGCTAACATACTGTTAGATGACTTTGTTTGGATCAGTGCATCATATCATTAAACGTCGTTAACTAAGAATAATTACCTGGTAATATTTTGCAGACTGTACCAGAGAAGACCAAGGAAAGCGAAGGCTCACCTTGGGAATTCGTTGGCCTTCTGCCCCTTTTTGATCCTCCAAGGCACGACAGTGCTGAAACTATCCGCAAAGCTCTTGATCTTGGTGTTAACGTTAAGATGATAACTGGTGACCAGCTTGCTATCGGTAAGGAAACTGCCCGTAGGCTTGGCATGGGAACCAACATGTATCCTTCTTCCGCTCTTCTTGGAGAGCACAAGGATGCAGCCATTGCTTCCATTCCGGTCGATGAGCTCATTGAAAAGGCTGATGGTTTCGCTGGAGTCTTCCCAGGTAAATATTGGTAGTACTATTATTGGAGTTCAATCTAGAAAAATTTAGCAACTAGAACTAATATAAAAGGTTTTGATTTTGTATAGAGCATAAATACGAGATCGTGAAGAAGCTCCAAGAAAGGAACCACATCTGTGGTATGACAGGAGATGGAGTGAACGATGCACCAGCCCTCAAGAAGGCTGACATTGGTATCGCTGTGGATGATGCAACAGACGCTGCTAGGAGTGCATCCGACATCGTCTTGACTGAACCAGGTCTTAGCGTCATTGTGAGCGCTGTCTTGACGAGCAGAGCCATCTTCCAGAGGATGAAGAACTACACCATCTACGCAGTTTCTATCACAATCCGTGTTGTGATGGGATTCATGCTCATTGCTCTCATCTGGAAATTCGACTTCTCGCCCTTCATGGTTCTTATCATTGCCATCCTCAATGATGGAACCATCATGACCATCTCTAAGGACAGGGTCAAGCCATCCCCATTGCCCGACTCATGGAAACTCAAAGAAATCTTCGCCACTGGTGTTGTCCTCGGAACCTACCAAGCTATCATGACTGTCGTGTTCTTCTACCTTGCAGCCGACACTGATTTCTTCTCTGTAAGTATTGAGATTCTCCCCATAAACTCAAAAAGAAAAAATTAAACAAAACATGAACTGAACTAACAAAATCATCGTATATGTGCAGGAAAAATTCCATGTTCGATCAATCAGAGGCTCCCCAACCGAGCTTACAGCTGCACTCTACCTTCAAGTGAGTATCATCAGTCAAGCTCTCATCTTTGTCACCCGATCAAGAAGCTGGTCCTTCGTGGAACGCCCTGGTCTTATGCTCGTAGGAGCTTTCTTTGCAGCCCAATTGGTGAGTCTTAGAATACAAAAACCTGAATGAATTATTCGACTCAGAGTACTCCACTTGACTATACAGCTAACTGAAATTCATAATTTTCTTTTTCCTTTCAGGTTGCTACAGTTCTTGCTGTATATGCAGACTGGGAATTCGCAAGGATCAAGGGAATTGGCTGGGGATGGGCAGCAGTTATCTGGATCTACACTATTATTACCTACTTCCCTCAAGATGTTCTTAAATTCATCATCCGTTTCGCATTGAGTGGAAGGGCATGGGACACAATGATTCAAAACAAGGTAAAACCAAGCAAACAAATTACCATAACATGAAAAAATTTCATTGAATTCTGTTCTTGGCTAATTTGTATTTTTGTTTCTTGAATACCTTAGACTGCCTTCACAACCAAGAAGGACTATGGAAGAGGTGAGAGGGAAGCACAATGGGCTTTGGCTCAACGTACTCTTCACGGTCTCCAGACACCCGAAAACACTGGCCTATTCAATGACAAGAACTACAGGGAACTGTCTGAGATTGCTGAGCAGGCTAAACGTCGAGCTGAAGTTGCAAGGTATAACAATAAGAACTTACAAGAAAATAAGATAAGAAAGATGTTAAATCACTTTTATGAACTCTTTTGACTTTGAGTGACAATCTATTCTTACAAGAACCATATATATATATATATATATATATATATATATATTGCAGGTTGAGGGAGCTCCACACACTTAAGGGACATGTTGAATCAGTGGTCAAGCTAAAGGGACTAGACATTGAAACCATCCAACAACACTACACTGTCTAAGGAAGCTGAAATCAATTCAACTTTCTTTTTTTCCCATACAAGGACGGACATTTTTGCAGCTGGCAATATGATGGATGAAAATATTATTTGGTTGAAGAACAAAGGGTCGCTCTGCATAAAAAAATATAGAATAAAGAAAAAAATTGTAGTTAGTAGTTATTATTTTATCTTTATAGTTATCCTTTATCTTATGTATTCAATACTATTTTGTTAGAAAAAAATCTCTTTTGTCTCAACGATCTTTCAATTTCTTTGTGTTGTGTTGCTGCTTTTTATTTTTCTGTCTGCAAATAAATAAATAAATAAAAGCAATGAAAAAATATATAGAATTTGAAGTAGGATCATAGATGCTATTATAACACTGTATTCCGTAAGTCTTATTGTAAATATTAATATAGAAATAAAATACTTAATTATATTAAATATCAAGCATTTCTAACTTTTGCATCTTGTAATGCATGGTTGAAAGTCTTGCTTTGTTCAACTAAAATAACAAGGAAAAGAAAAGCCAAGAGAATGGGAGAGGAAAGTATTTTAAGGAAAAGGTAGAAGAAAATAAAGACTAAGAAACTATACTGAAAAGCCACTCCATTTTTTACCCATGAATGTATCAGATGTTTATTACTCCCTTTGTCCCATTCCATTTTACGTAATTGACTAGACAAATTTTAATTAGTTAACTTAACTTGTTTATTATATTAGTTAACAAAGTACACTAAAGAACACATAGCAACAGAAATCAACTATAAAGCAATACTGTTCTTGAGTTTGTTACCGCTTCTTTTTTCCAGAATGCTTTAAATTTCTTGCTCGAGTTTGACCGTTTCTCTTTCTTCGCTTGTGCTTATGTTTTATCTTGAGCCGAGGGTCTTTCGGAAACAACCTCTCTATCTACCAAGGTAGAGTTAAGGTTTGCGTATACTCTATCCTCCCCAGATCGCACGTTGTGGAGTAAATATTAAAGTTATTTGATACAATGACAAATTATTTGAGGCCTCATAGTAACCAACACAGATGAATTTTTCTTTGTCCCCATAAGCTTCAACAAAGTAGAAATTCTATTTCTGCTGTTTAATTTGTTTTTGGGGCCATGTGAGATGAGAGAGAGCCATAGTTGCATATGTGTTTGTACTAAGTAATGGTTTTAATAGACACCTCAGTGTATGCACTCTCTCACAATGAAATAATGTAAGATTTACAATTAGTCAAAAGTCATATTTTGAAACAAGAAAAGGCAAGCATTCTCTTATCTGAACATAAACGATGTGCTGTTACATCACTGATGAAGTCGGTCCATATACATTTGGAGTTTTCAGCATTATTTATCTGTAAATTGTTTCTGACTGATACCATGTACAGATTTGAATTGTTCACAATGTTCGAGCGCGTCCTTCGTCAAAGGCATCGCGCGAAAGAAAAAGATGCCTCCCAACTGCAAACTTGAGGAATGCATCACCAAGCACCTCAAGCCTTTCAAGAGAAAAAAGGTTCATTGCATTTCTCTGTAGTGAGTGCTTCAAGAACCTGATCCAGTTTCAGACAATTAATAGTAAACTAGGTATTGTATAAGCTATGAACAAATGATACATGCAAAACAGATGTGTTTAATTGAGACTTAAGAGGACATATTACTAAGTATGGAAGAAGCAGATAGACAGCTCTTTAGTTCAATAGTATTAGCGAATATTCTCTGAATATTCACCGTATATTTTGTAATTATGATAGATGTATATTTAAGGTAACTTAGGATTGTTATTGTATTAGGAATCAACCATTTAAGGTAAGTTAGGATTCGTATTGTATTAGGAATCAACATCCGTACAACTATATATATATTGTGAATAATGAAAGGAATCCCCAAGAGAAATTATTATATCTTTCATGGTATCAAGAGCCTAAACCTAATCTCTCTCTCTCAAACAGCCGCCGACCCCCTCCCCCCTCGATTTTTTTCTCTTCGGTCGACGGTAAGCCGGCAGCCACCATGTCTTCCCCTACAAATTTCGGTTCCTACACTGACACTTTTGACAACCCCTCTCAACGATCATCGTCTTCTTTTCACCCGGCTTTCGCCGTTACAAACATCAAGAACTCTATCCCTATAATTCTTGACCAAGAAGGCTGTCAATATTCCATGTGGATAGAACTGTTATATATTTATGCATGTGCGTACAACGTGCTCGACCACATTGATGACTCTGTTCCTCGTCCCACCGATATTGCCAAATCAACATGGCGTCGCCTTGACGCCATCATCAAACAGTGGATATACGACACCATCTCAAAAGACTTGTTGTGTACTATCATGAAAACAGGTGCCACGGCACGTGACCTTTGGGTACGATTGGGAGAAATCTTTCAGGACAACAAAAATACTCGGGCCGTGTATTTGGAAGAACAATTCAACAATACGCACCTCGAGAATTTTAACATGTTTGAATATTGCAAACAACTGAAACTCATAGCCGACCAACTTTCCAACGTCGGGACATCTGTTTCTGAAACCAAGATGGTATTTCAATTAGTTGTTGGTTTACCGAAAGGTGAATACGATACACTTGCAACGATGATTCAACAGGTCGACCCACTACCAAGCTTCACCAAGGCACGTTCACAACTATTGTTGGAAGAAACCCGACGTGCTAAACAAGAGGAGCATAATCAAAAGGTGTTAGCCGTTGACGGGATGGCACCACCGGTGACCAACACCACCCCGCCACCACCGCAAGACCACCAGCAGCAGCAGTCCCGCGACGGAGGGCGAGGCGGCAGAGGCCACGACAATAATAACAAAGGCAAGGGCCGCGGCAAGGGCCAACGCAACCAGCAGCCAGGCATCTCTCGCTTATTTCCAGCTGGCCGACCGCCACTGCCCAATACCGAACCGGGCCTCACTTGCCGCCTTACCCAATCAAGCAGGCCCGCTCCAAAGAAACCGCTTAGTACAGTGGCCTATTAGGCTCTGCCCCAGCCAACAAGCAGGCCCACCTGCAGCAGCAGCAGGCCCACCTAGCCTCGGTCCAGCAGCACCCGCAAGATAGCAGCCTGGCCCCCACTGATTTGGGCCAGGCCTTTAGCATCGTCAACCTTCAACATCCCGACGAAAATTGGTACATGAACACCGGAGCCACATCTCACCTCACCCGGTCGTCAGGTAACTTATCTCAACTACTTCGGTTAAAGTGTCCTCAATTTATTACTGTCCGCAATGGTCATCGTATTCCAATTGAAGGTTACGGTAACACACACACCAAACATCCCCACCCATCTTTCTCCCTAAACCACGTCCTATACACCCCTAACATCATTAAAAACTTAATTTCTATTAGAAAATTCACTCATGATAATTACGTATGCAGCCGAATTTGACCATTTTGGTTTTTCTGTGAAGGAACTCAATACGGGGAAAATTCTTACGCGCTGCAATAGTGTGGGAGACCTCTACCCCTTCACTCAATCTTCCGTTGTCAGACCGCAAGCACATCTATCCCTTGCGGCTATCTCTCCCTCAACTTGGCACAACAGACTCGGAGACCCGGTTTTTACTTTTCTTAGGACTACTAAGCGTATTCAATGTAATAATGGAAAACTTGCCCAACACTGTTTTTCTTGCCCGCTCGGCAAACATACTCGTCTTCCATTTATGTCATCCAACAGTGTTACTTTTTCTCCTTTTGATAATGTTCATGTTGATTTGTGGACATCTCCGATTGTTAGTTCTTTGGGTCACAAATTTTATCTAGTATTTTTTGATGATTTTTCACACTTTGTCTGGATTTACCCACTGAAATTCAAATCTGAAGTTTTTGCCAAATTCCTTGAGTTTCAAAAATTCATTAAAACACAATTTGAAAAATCTATCAAATCATTCCAATGTGATAATGGACATGAATTTAATAACTCGGCTTTTCACAATTTCTGCTCTAAACAAGGCATGGTTTTCCATTTTTCATGTCCCTACACTTCCTCCCAAAACAGAAAGGCTGAACGAATTATACGTATCATCAATAACATGGTTCTCATCCTTCCGTTTCATGCCTGTTTTCCACCACCTTTTTGGGTCTATGCTGTTAAAATGGTAGAATCCCTTCTTAATATTTTACCGACTAGCACTCTCCAAAACAAGACCCCTACTGAAATCTTATACCGTAGGTTCCCATCCTATGACCATCTCCGTATTTTCGGCTGCTTATGCTACCCCCAACATAGCCTCCATTGCACCTCACAAACTTGCCCCTCGCACCGTGTCATGTGTCTTCGTAGGTCTCTCTCCTACTCATCGGGGCTACCTGTGCTATGACATTGCCACTCGCAAAATCATCGTTTCCAGTCACGTCACCTTTGACGAGACGTCCTTTCCTTTTTCAAATCTCCAAAAATTTCAGACCTCCAATTACATCTTTCGCGATGAACCGAGTCTGTCCCCGGCTATCCAATCTCTATTCCACCAGCAACACACTATTCCGACAGAGCATACAGCCTCGTCCCCGCCACTGTCCGGTACCAACCCAACCAGTCATTGCTCTCGGTCGAACACCCCACCAACACACCTGCTGCCTCTAGTCGAGTCTCCTGCCCACCACCCCCACCACCACCACCCCGGCAACACTACTGCCTCCTAGTCCAGAACCTGTAAACCTGCAGCCTCCAAGTCCGGCAGCACTGCTGTCTCCCAGTCTAGAAATAGCAGCCCTGCAACCTCCCAGTCCAGACCTCCCACTCCTGCCTACCCATCGCATGGAGACTCGTGCACAACACGGGATCTTTAAACCCAAGGTTCACTTCAACCTCTCCACACAAACCTTATCACCCATTCCAAAAAATCCAAAAATAGCAAAACTAGACCCTAATTGGAATGCGGCCATGTGCGAGGAGTTCAACGCTTTAACCAAGCAGAACACTTGGGATTTGGTACCTAGACCAGACGGTGTGAATGTTATCCGGTGTATGTGGATATTTCGTCACAAGTTCAGAGACAGTGGTGACTTAGAGCGGTATAAGGCAAGACTAGTTGCAAATGGCACTAATCAGCAGGAGGGTATTGATTGTGGTGAGACATTCAGTCCGGTTGTTAAACCGGCCACTATTCGGACTGTTCTCAGTATTGCTATGGGCATGCATTGGCCGATTCATCAACTTGATGTCAAGAATGCATTTCTTCATGGGGATTTGAAAGAAACTGTGTACATGCATCAGCCCCTTGGCTTTGTTCATCCGGCAGTTTCGCAGTTTGTATGTCGTCTCAGGAAGTCATTGTATGGCTTGAAACAGGCACCCCGCGCTTGGTATGATCGTTTTGCCAGGTATCTTCTGCATATCGGTTTTATATGTAGCAGGTGTGATAACTCTTTCACTTTTCATCGAGGTAGCAGCACTGCTTATTTGCTATTGTATGTCGATGACATTGTTCTTACTGCCTCCTCTGACGGTTTGAAGAATGAAATCATTGCTCTACTCAAAACTGAATTTGCTATGACTGACTTAGGCAAGCTGAGTTATTTTTTGGGTATATCAGTGACCAGATCTGCATCCACTATATTTTTGTGTCAGCGTAAATATGCAGAAGAAATAGTCTATAGGGCTAAGATGGGAAATTGTAAAATTATGCCAACTCCGGTTGACTCGAAATCCAGGCTCAGTGCCAATGACGGTGCACCAGTTTCTGATCCCACTCTATATCGGAGCCTTACATGTGCCCTTCAGTATCTTACCTTCACTAGGCCTGATATTGCATATGACGTTTAGCAGGTGTGTATGTTCATGCACGACCCCCGAGAGTCCCATTTTGCGGCCCTCAAACGTATTATCAGATACGTTAAGGGCACACTGGACTTTGGATTACATCTCTACTCCTCTGCCCCAACCAAGTTGCTCTCCTACACGGATGCAGATTGGGCAGGATGCCCAGACACACGTCGCTTCACCTCAGGCTACTGTGTATTTCTTGGGGACAATCTTATCTCATGGTCAGCCAAGCGGCAGGCCACGCTATCCCGTTCGAGTGCTGAAGCAGAGTATCGCGGAGTTGCTAATGTCGTTGCTGAGATCTGTTGGCTCCGAAATCTTCTTTTGGAGCTCCAGTGTCCACTGCGAAAGACGTTTATAGTCTATTGTGACAACATATCTGCCATCTACATGTCTCACAATCCGGTCTAACATCAGCGGACTAAACATATTGAGATGGATATCCACTTTGTACGAGAGAAGGTCGCCCTTGGTCAGGTCAAAATATTACACGTGTCTTCCTCCTATCAGTATGCAGATATTTTCACAAAGGGACTACCGAGACAGCTCTTCACCGACTTCTGATCCAGCCTTAGCGTTCGGCCTCCTCCCGCTCCGTCTAAGGGGGAGTATTAGCGAATATTCTTCGAATATTCACCGTATATTTTGTAATTATGATATATGTGTATTTAAGGTAACTTATGATTCTTATTATATTAGGAATCAACCATTTAAGGTAAGTTAGGATTCGTATTATATTAGGAATCAACCTCTGTACAACTATATATATATATTGTGAATAATGAAAGGATCCCAAGAAAAATTATTCTATCTTTCAAATAGCGAAAACTAAGCTTTCAAGACGATGCATGAATGAGACACAAAACAGACCAATAATAAAATAAAATACTAGTATAGTAGTTATTCTGTAGTGGAAGAAACTGAGTCAAAATTTTCCAACAAAACTTAAGGAAATTTACATGGAGAAGGAGCCACAAAATAGAATGACCAAGAAAATAGTACTAAAACATTTAAGAAAAAATAATTATTGTAAGGTGATCCATCATTTAAGGGCAAAATAAATAAAGTTTAGACATTCAAAGTATTAATTTAATGGTGTCTCCTTATTTTTAGACATTTTCAAAGGTGACCATAGACCAATTTTTAATGGCTGTATATTAATGAACGGTAGAGATTTCAATTAACAATTCTCTCTCTTTCAAGACTCTATAAGTATTTAAGGGGACTGAAAGAGGGAGATAGAAAACAGACGTTTTGTGTATTTTGAGATTCCAAGAAAAGTGAAAACAAGTTCTTAGTAATAAACACAAAAAAAAGAAAAGGAGAGAGACAGAGAGCAAATATTTTTTGCAAATAAGTCTCTCTCCATTAAAAAAAAGCTGTCTTTCTTAAATCTTTTCTTCACGTGTTAACAAAATTAATTTTTTTTTTGCTTCTCTTGGTTTCCTCTTATTAAATCTTTATCATCATGACGTCTAACTTATCCCTAGAAGAAA
This sequence comes from Anisodus acutangulus, assembly GCA_029783415.1. Classification (NCBI taxonomy): domain Eukaryota; kingdom Viridiplantae; phylum Streptophyta; class Magnoliopsida; order Solanales; family Solanaceae; genus Anisodus; species Anisodus acutangulus. The sequence continues at coordinate 54,610,379 of CM056493.1, read as the reverse complement.
TAAAAAATGAGCAAGTTGACCTTGTAAGTTACCTCCCTCTCTAATTCTCCTCATCTCTTTTCACCTTTTTTTCCCTTCCATTTCTTGATTATTTTTAGTAAATGTATCCGGCAAATATACTAGTATTTTAAAAAAAAAACTTTTTTCCATACATATATACATAGTTGGAGTAGAAATCCTTAGAAGATATAAAAAAGAGAGCAAGTTGACCTTGTAACTTACATACATCTATTCTCATCTCTTTTTCATCATTATTCTTCCATTTCTTGATTTTTTAAAACTAAACTACCCGACCTGAGGGGATAATTTCATTTTTAGAGTTAGTGAGTTCGGAATATTCTTTTTCTAATTTTCTTATGCCTGCATAGAATATACATAGTTTGATTCGAAAGCAATAAGTTCAGTTAAACACATATCTTTATTACTCAGGCTCTAATGAGGGGCATGTCACGTACACCCTATATTATACATGCACATGCAATTACGTATCAAATAGTTCAGAATATAAGCAATATGCACTGATGAGATAATTTTTGTAATATTATTCATGCAATTTTAAACTGTGATAACAGGTTAGTTATTGAATGAATGTGCAGGAAAACATTCCGGTGGAGGAAGTGTTCCAGGCGCTAAAATGTAGCAAAGAGGGGTTGTCATCTGCTGAGGGCCAAAAAAGGCTCGAAATATTTGGCCCCAACAAACTGGAAGAGAAAAAAGTAATTTTTTAAAAATAATCTTCATATTCTATTTTAAATAAAATCTTCAATATTAGCACTAACTATAACCTATGTTTTTTTGTTAATTGCATTTGCAGGATAACAAGCTCCTCAAATTCTTGGGGTTCATGTGGAATCCTCTCTCATGGGTTATGGAGTCTGCTGCTATCATGGCCATTGTGTTGGCCAATGGAGGAGTAATTACAAATTCACTTCTTTTTCATTAATTTTTTTTCTGGTTTTACTGGGGCTGGGGCAAGACTGAATCCGGATTCGCGTTGGAAGGTCACATATGGGGTCAAATGCTCCCTAAGAAAGGCGATTCCACATACTGGGGCCGACAAAATCCGGAGTCAGCGCCGAGAAGTCCTACATTGGGAGTACAATGCTCCCTAATAAAAAGGCGACTCCCCGTACTAATGCCCGACTAAATCCGGATTCGCATCGGAAGTTCGGAATGTCCCTTGGGGTAAAATGCTCCCTAACAAAGGCGATTCCCAGGGCACGAACCGAGACCTCTGGTTACGGATGAAGGAGTATTTACTACTCCACAACAGGGTTGTTGGTATTTTTCATATTTACATGACCAATTATAGTGTAAGGTTTAGTAATGGTGAGATCTTGGAAAACATTTGCAGGGAAAGCCACCGGATTGGCCAGATTTTGTTGGTATCACAGTATTGCTCGTTATCAACTCTACTATCAGTTTTATTGAAGAAAATAATGCAGGAAACGCTGCAGCTTCCCTTATGGCTAATCTTGCTCCCAAAACTAAGGTACCCCATAATTCATCATTCAGTAGCGGATTCAACATTTAAATTTCATCGGTTCAACCATTACTCGTTATATCGATGTGTTATAATGTTATTGATCATAATTTTTTCTGAAAATGTGGCCTTATTTCAGATTTTGAGAGATGGAAAATGGCAAGAGGAGGATGCATCAATCTTGGTTCCAGGTGATCTGATTAGCATTAAGTTGGGAGATATCGTCCCAGCCGATGCTCGTCTTCTTGAGGGTGATCCTTTAAAGATTGATCAGGCTGCCCTCACCGGTGAGTCCTTACCCGTCACAAAGTTCCCTGGTGCTGAGGTTTTCTCCGGTTCCACTGTCAAACAAGGAGAAATCGAGGCAGTTGTCATCGCCACTGGTGTTCACACTTTCTTTGGAAAGGCTGCTCATCTTGTGGATAGCACTAACCAAGTTGGTCATTTCCAGAAGGTAAATAGAAATAATGTGTTTTGCGATATAAATTTTAAAGAATCACTTGATCTTGAAATTGTGATTTGGGATTCTGAATTTTGGCTTGGACTGTGATGATCACAGGTGTTGACTGCTATTGGAAACTTCTGTATCTGCTCCATTGCTGTGGGAATGGTGATTGAGATAGTGGTCATGTACCCTATTCAGAGGCGTAAGTACAGAGATGGAATCGACAACTTGCTCGTGTTGCTCATTGGAGGTATCCCAATTGCCATGCCAACAGTCTTGTCTGTGACCATGGCTATTGGATCTCACAGGCTTGCACAGCAAGGTGCCATTACTAAGAGGATGACTGCTATTGAGGAAATGGCTGGTATGGATGTACTTTGCAGTGACAAAACCGGTACCCTTACCCTCAACAAGCTCACCGTTGACAGAAACTTAATCGAGGTTGGTAATCAGGAAAACATCATTACCCTTTTTCGCGATGATTACAGTGAAAACATTACTAAATGATTGATGGTGGTTGTAGGTTTTCCCTAAAGATGCGGACAAGGATACCGTTATGTTGCTTTCTGCTAGGGCCTCCAGGGTTGAAAACCAGGATGCTATCGATGCTTGCATCGTTAACATGTTGGGTGATCCCAAGGAGGTAAAATGAACTTTTGTCATTAGGTGATATTAGTAGAATTTTCACTATTCCAAGAAGTTGTAAAAATGACCTTTTATGTTTCTTTGTCACTTTGCAGGCAAGAGAAGGCATCCAAGAGGTTCACTTCTTGCCTTTCAACCCGGTTGAAAAGCGTACAGCCATTACCTATATCGATGACAAAGGAAACTGGCACAGGGCTAGCAAAGGAGCTCCCGAGCAAATTATTGAACTTTGTGAGCTCAAGGGAGAAATCAGGAAGAAGGCCTTGGAAATCATTGACAACTATGCCAACCGTGGCCTTCGTTCCTTGGGTTTGGCAAGACAGGTAAGCTAACATACTGTTAGATGACTTTGTTTGGATCAGTGCATCATATCATTAAACGTCGTTAACTAAGAATAATTACCTGGTAATATTTTGCAGACTGTACCAGAGAAGACCAAGGAAAGCGAAGGCTCACCTTGGGAATTCGTTGGCCTTCTGCCCCTTTTTGATCCTCCAAGGCACGACAGTGCTGAAACTATCCGCAAAGCTCTTGATCTTGGTGTTAACGTTAAGATGATAACTGGTGACCAGCTTGCTATCGGTAAGGAAACTGCCCGTAGGCTTGGCATGGGAACCAACATGTATCCTTCTTCCGCTCTTCTTGGAGAGCACAAGGATGCAGCCATTGCTTCCATTCCAGTCGATGAGCTCATTGAAAAGGCTGATGGTTTCGCTGGAGTCTTCCCAGGTAAATATTGGTAGTACTATTATTGGAGTTCAATCTAGAAAAATTTAGCAACTAGAACTAATATAAAGGGTTTTGATTTTGTATAGAGCATAAATACGAGATCGTGAAGAAGCTCCAAGAAAGGAACCACATCTGTGGTATGACAGGAGATGGAGTGAACGATGCACCAGCCCTCAAGAAGGCTGACATTGGTATCGCTGTGGATGATGCAACAGACGCTGCTAGGAGTGCATCCGACATCGTCTTGACTGAACCAGGTCTTAGCGTCATTGTGAGCGCTGTCTTGACGAGCAGAGCCATCTTCCAGAGGATGAAGAACTACACCATCTACGCAGTTTCTATCACAATCCGTGTTGTGATGGGATTCATGCTCATTGCTCTCATCTGGAAATTCGACTTCTCGCCCTTCATGGTTCTTATCATTGCCATCCTCAATGATGGAACCATCATGACCATCTCTAAGGACAGGGTCAAGCCATCTCCATTGCCCGACTCATGGAAACTCAAAGAAATCTTCGCCACTGGTGTTGTCCTCGGAACCTACCAAGCTATCATGACCGTCGTGTTCTTCTACCTTGCAGCCGACACTGATTTCTTCTCTGTAAGTATTGAGATTCTCCCCATAAACTCAAAAAGAAAAAATTAAACAAAACATGAACTGAACTAACAAAATCATCGTATATGTGCAGGAAAAATTCCATGTTCGATCAATCAGAGGCTCCCCAACCGAGCTTACAGCTGCACTCTACCTTCAAGTGAGTATCATCAGTCAAGCTCTCATCTTTGTCACCCGATCAAGAAGCTGGTCCTTCGTGGAACGCCCTGGTCTTATGCTCGTAGGAGCTTTCTTTGCAGCCCAATTGGTGAGTCTTAGAATACAAAAACCTGAATGAATTATTCGACTCAGAGTACTCCACTTGACTATACAGCTAACTGAAATTCATAATTTTCTCTTTTTCCTTTCAGGTTGCTACAGTTCTTGCTGTATATGCAGACTGGGAATTCGCAAGGATCAAGGGAATTGGCTGGGGATGGGCAGCAGTTATCTGGATCTACACTATTATTACCTACTTCCCTCAAGATGTTCTTAAATTCATCATCCGTTTCGCATTGAGTGGAAGGGCATGGGACACAATGATTCAAAACAAGGTAAAACCAAGCAAACAAATTACCATAACATGAAAAAATTTCATTGAATTCTGTTCTTGGCTAATTTGTATTTTTGTTTCTTGAATACCTTAAGACTGCCTTCACAACCAAGAAGGACTATGGAAGAGGTGAGAGGGAAGCACAATGGGCTTTGGCTCAACGTACTCTTCACGGTCTCCAGACACCCGAAAACACTGGCCTATTCAATGACAAGAACTACAGGGAACTGTCTGAGATTGCTGAGCAGGCTAAACGTCGAGCTGAAGTTGCAAGGTATAACAATAAGAACTTACAAGAAAATAAGATAAGAAAGATGTTAAATCACTTTTATGAACTCTTTTGACTTTGAGTGACAATCTATTCTTACAAGAACCATATATATATATATATATATATATATTGCAGGTTGAGGGAGCTCCACACACTTAAGGGACATGTTGAATCAGTGGTCAAGCTAAAGGGACTAGACATTGAAACCATCCAACAACACTACACTGTCTAAGGAAGCTGAAATCAATTCAACTTTCTTTTTTTCCCATACAAGGACGGACATTTTTGCAGCTGGCAATATGATGGATGAAAATATTATTTGGTTGAAGAACAAAGGGTCGCTCTGCATAAAAAAATATAGAATAAAGAAAAAAATTGTAGTTAGTAGTTATTATTTTATCTTTATAGTTATCCTTTATCTTATGTATTCAATACTATTTTGTTAGAAAAAAATCTCTTTTGTCTCAACGATCTTTCAATTTCTTTGTGTTGTGTTGCTGCTTTTTATTTTTCTGTCTGCAAATAAATAAATAAATAAAAGCAATGAAAAAATATATAGAATTTGAAGTAGGATCATAGATGCTATTATAACACTGTATTCCGTAAGTCTTATTGTAAATATTAATATAGAAATAAAATACTTAATTATATTAAATATCAAGCATTTCTAACTTTTGCATCTTGTAATGCATGGTTGAAAGTCTTGCTTTGTTCAACTAAAATAACAAGGAAAAGAAAAGCCAAGAGAATGGGAGAGGAAAGTATTTTAAGGAAAAGGTAGAAGAAAATAAAGACTAAGAAACTATAAAGAAAAATTGAAAAAAAATAAAGCTGCTTGCAATTTATGGCCTTGCTTGTACAATTTAAAAAGATGTAAATAAAGAAACAATCAATTAACCAATCAACTATACTTCAATCCTATAATATCTGAGGTTAGATTATATGATTCATTTGTATTCCTACCAACCTAGTATAATCCTGCAAGTCTAAAGGCATTACTAATATAATAAACGCTAAGACTGACTTTCACACAACTGTTCTACACTTGCTTCTTATTCATAGAAAGTTAGGATATTTGTGAGCTCCTTAGCCTAGAGGAAATCTCTTTGCCAACGCATTCGATGGATTCCATCATGAACCCTGGGTGGAGAAGACATGCAACTTCCATTTTCGGGGAACACAATCATGTGCCAAGCAAAGAGGTGTATATCACACTCATTCATGAGCGCAAGGTGCAACATCCTCCTAAATAGGGAGATAATATTTCTAAAACAAAGATAAGCGTGTCAGAAAACAATGTGAAGTCATCCCTATTTTGTTGTTCAAGGAGTCAAGTCGGGTGATCTCAGGGGTTTAGGGGTGCTCTTACTGTGATTACCCCTCTTATATTTAAAAGGTAAAGGTCTACAAGTGCTTTCATGAATGAATTATTTGGGGTTGAAGCAGTTATTGCTTTTCAAAATTTACCTGGACGAATTTACAAAAGAAGGGAACATAATTAAAAAGCAAAAAAGAAGAAAAAGGCAAACGAGGCTTAAACTTAAATATGGAAGGAAAGAAAAAACCCATTAGTTGGAATGTAATACAGATCAAAGCATTCTCTCTTATATGTTCAAAAATCAATAAAACTTGTGTGTTTTTATTTGCTAAAAAGGAACATTAATGTTACATTACATAATTGTCATGCCTGGGTTTTGGGCATTTCTGATCAATGCAGCTTTAAAAACAATTAAATTTGAGTTTTGAGAGTAATCAACCAAATGTTAATCAGCTCTATGACCATGACAAAATTACCATCTATATGGTTTTAGGCAGAATGATTTGGTGCTTAGACTCTTCAGCAAACCATATAAAGTTATAAGCTTTCAACTCCTGTCTAAAGCAGTTAAAACATGGTTTTTATTTGAACATTTGATTTTGCCATCATCTCTCTTTGAAGCTACCTTGAAGAACATATAGGTAAAACTACAAAAACATGGCCTGTTAATCAGATATCTTTGTTCCAAAATTAGTACTATCTGATTTACATTAATACACGACATCAACATTTTGTTTTTACAATTGAACAACACTATCATTTCCCACCAGAAAGGAAGTGAACACATTGGAGAGACCGCTAAACTACTATACTACAACTTGTAAGCCTCAATCCTAAGCAAGTTGGGGTCAACTATATGAATCATCACTATCCATGTAGATATTATTGAAAATAATAATAAGATTTGGGCATCCTCTTTTATTGCTTCACTCGATGCTTCCATGAAGTTAATGCAGAAGGGATCAAGTCTTCATTACATGAAAGAACAGCTTGTGCCATCAGTTTTCCAAGCCAAGCATGGTAGAACAAACCCCTGGAACCAAGGCCTGTAAATAACCAGTACTTACATTCTGTCGGGCCGCCAATGAATTCGTCTACACAACCCAAAAGTGGAAGTGATCCTTCTGCAGTGAGCGGTGGCATTGCCCTTAGCCCTGCACATGCTCCTTTTACAGTCCAATTTTTTATAGCTGGATACACAACAGATGCCTTCGGGAGTAACTCTTCAAGAGCTTTGGAAGCTTCTTCTTCTGGGACGTGTCTGGAATGATTCTTCGATTTCCATTCCCACGTCGACCCCAAATACAATGTTCGAGGTCCCTGGACAGCAAGCCATGCATCTGAAAGGATAGATGGACTGTTTGCTGGATAATCCTCTCTGAAGTTTTATCATTCACAAATACTTCTAATTAGTTGCATTTTGGAGGCAATATATTCATGATGATGTGGGGAAACTACAGAAATAAATCAATGTTGTCCTTTTCTCAAAAATACAACATATCCAATACAATCCCACAAGTGGGGTTGGGGAGGGTAGGATGTACACAGACCTTACCCCTACCTTTGTGGGGTAGAGAGTTTGTTTCCGATAGACCCTTAGCTCAAAAAAGTGCAATCAAAACATAATAGAAAGAAAAATAACGACAACAAAATAGCAAGATAAACAAAGCAATCGAAGTAACAGATAGTAGTAAAAATGAAAATAAGATACTATGCGAATACTAGGTAAGACTACTAAATAAGGAGAAGATGAGAAGAAGAGGCTAGCTCCCTGCTTCTCCCTCGTAAAAGTACCACAACACACGGCTACCTACATCCTTCTACCCTAATTGTCGACCTCCAAACCTTCCTATGGGTCATATCCTCAGTAAGCTGAAGATGTGTCATGTCCCGTTTGATCCCCCCCACCCCCACCCCCACCCCCACCCCCCCAATTTTTTCTTTCTACTTCTATCTCTCCTTTTTTGATCAGGGAAATCAATCAGGTAATTTCAAATTATGCATTGGGCCTAACTCACACCTCAAAAGTTAGCTTGCCAGATCTGGACATTCTTTATATGGGGTTCCACCACCCTCATTCGAGGGACCCCACATCGGATGAGCCTGACTCTGATACCATATCAAATTAGGTTTTGGTCCTAACTCACACCCCAAAAGCTAGATCCCTACCTCTCCTAAAACCTGTTGTAGCCAAACTCCCACACCTCTTTAGTGGTGCCTCCAAGCACATCTTCTTCACATGCCCGAACTATCTTAGTCGTGCTTCCCCCATCTTATTCGCCACTTAGGACTCATGTCCCGCTATAGCCAAACTCTCACACCTCCTTAGTGGTGCCTCCAAGCATCCTCTTCACATGCCCGAACTATCTCAACCTTACTTCCCTCATCTTATCCGCCACAAAAGTCACTCCCACCTTGTCCTGTATAACTTTATTCCTAATCCCGTTTCTCTTAGTATACCCACACATCCATCTGAGCATCCTGATCTCCGCTACCTTCAGAATGTGTGCATCCTTGATGGGCCAACACTCTGCCCCCGTATAACAGTGTAGGTCTAACCACCTCTCTTTAGAACTTACTTTTAAGTCTGGGTGGCACATTGTTATCACACAGTACAAAAGTGAAGTGTATTCCAAAATTTTCTCAGTAAAAATTAGCCATTATTAGAATAGGAATAGGATTTCATATATAGTATCCTACTAGGAAAAGGATTGTAATGTAGAATAGGAATATGATTTCATATATAGTATCCTACTAGGAAAAGGATTGTAATGGAGTGTCTATAGATAGAGCTCAGTGTAATCATGTAGATACAACAATTCAATAATATATTTTCTCACATAATTTCTCACATAGTATCAGAGCCATCATTCCGATCCTAACCACAAAATACCATCAGTCCTGAGCCTCAATTCCGGCGATTGTTTTGTGTCGCTGTGCAATATTCCATCGAAGATTCGGAAAAAAAAAATCACCACCGCGCATAATTTTTTCGGTTGCTACTAGCATCATATCTCTATTCAGTGATGTTGTCCAGAATCAACACCACCACAACATAGATCAGGTTCAAGCTAGTGAGAAACTAATTATTGTGCAAATTTTCAACAATTTCCGAGAAAGCAAATCAGTCACCGTGCAATATTTTCGGTGACAACATAGTTGTCCGCGTCAAAATTACTTTCGGATAGTGTTGCGCGAATTACAACACCACCACGAAGTAGATCAGTCCCTTCCGACCAAAATCTAGTCAACGGCTTCGGCAAATACCAACTCATGCGCCACCACGTGCCGCTCGAAGTGCCAGCTTCGGCTAGCGCGTCAGATCCATGCATCGCGCATGCACCTTTTTCCGGCCAGATCTCGATGATTTTCTTCTTGGGTTGTGTTCGCTAGATTTCATCCATTTTTCAAGACAGGTTTCGCCACGTCTCTCAGTTTTGATATGTTTAACTCCAAAAACACGAGAATTGAAAGTTCAAGTCCTATGATTACTTCAAAATCCTTAAGGAGGATATCATAAAATCGCACATCACATTTCATGAAAAAACGATGAGGAGGAGGTCTCCTTGGAAGATCTCAACCTAGGTGTAGTTGTTGTAATAGGCTTGGACACATTCATGAAGTATGTTATTCTCTCCATTGTGACCTTGAGGAGGAAGTTTATATGGAGCAACCACATGGTTTTGTTACTCAGGGAGAGTCTAACCTGGTGTGTCGATTGCGTCGGTCACTTTATGGTCTGAAACAATCTCCCAGAGCCTGATTTGGGAGTTTGGCATGACTCGTACTAAAGATCTCAATAGACTGAAGTATTTTCTAGGCATTGAGGTTGCTCAATCCAGAGCAGGTATACTATCCGGTGATATTATTACAAAATTTATGAAGTCAAGTGATCAGCCTGCAGATATTTTCACCAAGTTCCTCACTGGTCCTCGTATTAATACATCTGTAACAAGCTCGGTACATATAACTTGTATGCACCAGCTTGAGGAGGAGTATTAGAATAAGAATAGGATTTCATATATAGTATCCTACTAGAAAAAAGGATTGTAATGGAGTGTCTATAAATAGAGCTTAGTGTAATCATGTAGATACAACAATTCAATAATATATTTTCTCCCATAATTTCTCACAACCATTAAAGTAAGGATAAAAATGAGGATAACAAGAAAATGGAGATATTCAATGGATACCATATACTCATGTAAGAGATGATATAAAGATAAGGACACCTAGAGTTCCCATACTAATTAAGACAAGCGAGATTGCATGTCAGACGCGTTAGTCGAATTGAGGAGATTTAACACTGATGTGCATCTTTGAGCAAATTGCAACAACTACCCAGTGAAATCCCACAAAGTGGGTTCTGGGCCGTGGGGAGATTAGAGTGTACGCAGACCTTACCCCTACCTTGGGAGGTAGAGGGACCCTCGGCATCTTTGAGCAAAGTGCGTATTCCAAATTTTTCAATGTTGTGAACTATTATGCTTGAGACAAGCAAGAGAGGGTTGTCGATGAGATTATTTTTGTTTGTTTGTTTGGTTGATTTGATTTGATTTGGTTTGGGGGGGGGGGGGGAGGTTTGGGTGGGGTTTACCATATTTGAAAATTAAAGAAGAAGAAATTCTGCTTGAAATGTGAGATACACATGTACCTGAAATGATCAGGGAGCTGCAAGTGAGCAATAACACCCCGACACGTCCTCAAAGGAAGCCTTCCAGAGAGCTCAGGAAGAAAGGCTGCTCTAGAACCTAGACATATGATCACTGCACCATAATCACCTGAAAAGAATGTGCGAATCACTAGGGATTGACAAGATCACAAAAAAATAGAATCATCTGAAGCTATTGATCGGTCTGCTATCACCTGAAAGAACATGCTAATAACCAGAATTAGACAGGACCCCAAAAATCACAATCATCTAAATTCATTGATCAATTTGCTTTGAACACTAGGACATTCTGCGAAAAAACCCTATAATAGGTCAAACTCTGACCTTGACTAGACTCTACACAAGATAAAGATGTTCATTGTCGAAAGTCTTTTAAGTCTTACAGTATCTTTGGTGGGGCTAGAAGAGGAGTACAAAGTTAATTTCCCTTATTTGTTTAGGAAGCAAGAGAAGTGGTTGATTGTGCAACCTTTCAATTTAGATTTCATAACCCTTTAAAGAAAGAAATTAATTAATTTTACCCGTGTTCTGTTGTGTGAAGCAAGTAAATCATAAATAACTTACCTAAGGAAGGTGAATTTGACCTTCTCTCACTTTACCCTTCTCTCCGTCATTTTTTTAAACCGAGAAATCCATGAGTGCTAGTGGCCATTCCCCTCTCCATCATTAAAAAGGGTAGAACGGTGCACTAAGTTCCTGCTATGCGCGGGGTCTGGGGGAGGGCCGGACCACAAGGGTCCATGGTATGCAGCCTTACCCTGCATTTCTGCAAGAGGCTTTTCCATGGCAACAACTTTACCAGTTACTCCAAGGCTCCCCTTCCCCCTCTCCATCATTAAACTGAGTATTTGTAATGTCCTTCCCATCACAAAGGGGATTGAACATTATCAAACCATCATGTATAGCAATAACTTTTCAGGAACTATCAAAATCAGCTTATTCAGAACCAAAATAAACAAGCACCATAGGATGATGTTCAGATGCGAGTTAAGTTAATGATATACTTGTTATTTATTTGTTACAGAATATAGTAACCAAATCATAGGAGCGATATGGTAACCAAATTATAGGAGCGATTATGGTAACCAAATCATAGGAGCGATTCTAGATATTTCCTTTTATTTATTCACTTTTATAGAGTTCCTTATAATTGTATAAATATCTTGTATATTTATGAATTGAAAGACAAGTTCTTCCATTTGATTACATGGTACCAGACCAATGGTCTTAAGCTTCACCGGCCAAGGGTAATTCGGTCATTCCAGGTTCTTTGCATCTCAGACTTCTATCTGGACTTTGTGGATTTGTTTACTGATCTAAATGGCTGTCTTTTCCAGATTCTTTGCTTCTCAGTTTCTTTCTCTCTTTGATTTCGACTTTCTGTGGTCTGATTCGTAGCATTGTTGGAGGCTGTTACAAGTTACATTGAAATCGGACACCACATTTTAAAAGGGAATTTGGGTCTCTCGGATCTGTCCAGATCTGGTATTTTCTTTATCAAACAGCCTTGAGTTTTGCTACGTTTAATGATATGATTACCCATAGGATTGTGAGTCATGTCGATTTACAAAACATCACAACTTCATAGGTCCAAGGGTTAATAAGTGGGCTGAGTCGGCTTTTGAGTTAGTTCATTATGATGTGTGGGGACCATGTCCTGTTGTTTACATAACTCGCTACAAGTATGTTTTTGTGGATGATGTCTCTCGAATGACTAAGGTTTATTTTATGAAGAGCCGCTCTGAAGTGTTTACTCACATTTGTGACTTCTGTGTTGTCACCAAAACTCAATTAAATGCTTCGGTACGTATTCTAAGAAGTGATAACACCAAAGAATACATGTCAGAAGAGTTTCGATCCTACATGAGACAACACGGTATTCTCCATTAGTCTTCATGTGTTGATACACCCTCTCAAAATGGTGTTGCTGAAAGCAAGAATCGACATCTACTTGAGACAGCTCATGCTCTTTTGTTACAAATGAAGGTTCCTAAACAATTTTGGGTCAATGAGGTCTCTACGTCTTGTTTTCTTATCAATCGCATGTCATCTATTGTGCTTGCTAGTAATATTCCTTACAATGTTCTTTCCCCTAAGAAGAATTCACTATTTCCGATAGAACCTAAGATGTTTGAAAGCACATGTTATGTTCAAGATGTTTGAAGTGCGTTTTCCTAGGCCATTCTTGCCATCAGAAGGGGCATGGGTATTTGTGTTATTCTACTGAACTTGGCAAATATTTTGTGTTAATTGATGTGGTATTTTCAGAGACTACACCATTCTCCGATGCACCTCCCATTTTTACAACTCAGGGGGAGATCGATGAGTGGCTAGCCTATGAGGTTACCCGTGCTTTGACAAAACAATCAGATGATGTTATTCCTCAATCTCCCAGTTCTTTTATTAAGCACCAACCGACTATTGTGCCTTCAGCACCTGCTCCATCTGAGCATCTGAGCAGGATCACCAATTGTTCAAGTTTACTCGAGGAGGAGAAAGAGAGCAATGATACAGGAGAGTAATTAGTTGATTTATTCACCAAGGAGTTTAATGGAACTCGAGTTGATTACCTTTCTAACAAGTTGGGCATGATCAATATCTATAATCCAACTTGAGGTGGAGTGTTAATAAATATAGTAACCAAATCATAGGAGCGATTCTAGAATATTTTCTTTAAAATATTTTGATTTATTCCCTTTTATACAGTTCTAAGTAATTGTATAAATACCTTGTATTTTCATGAATACAAAGACAAGTTCTTCCATTTGATTACATTATTAAAGGAGTTAGTAGATGTTGCAAGCTTTTAGATTTATTATCAACGCGATTTTTCTCTTTAGAAAAGGAACATTAGAAAGGTGAAATGTTCATTTCTTTCATTTTTTGAAGAAATGACATGGAGAATAGGGCTAGGTGGTGCTTCCACTAGCTCTCTGTTGTCATTTTCAATACACACCTAAGTAATATTTAGGAAACAATTCTCACATCTTTTTAAGGGTGACAACTAATGAAAACAACTCCCTAAGACCTGCCCCCTCTTACTTTTCCCCCCCCCCCCCTTTTATCCTCTTACGTTACCAGTATCAATAATCCCCCCCCCCCCAAAAACCCCTTTAGGAAGTCTCCAGCACCGACCACCCTATATTCATTTCTTCACTAGAATTTGTTTCTTTTTTCGCCGCATCCTTATTTAATCTATCCTATATTGAACAATTAAAAGTAAAGATGGTGTCTTCTCGTGTAAAATCTAATTTGTACATTATTTCATTAATTATTGTTTCAGTTAAGCCAACCCCAAATAGTTTGGGAAAGAGGTATAGTTGATTGATTGTTTTAGTTACCAAAAAACTGTTTCAAAAACATACTACATATGAACTTTCACTAGGAACTAACATAGAAACACCTGATGAAGCACATTCTCATACTTCTCTTTCTTGAAACAACTTCACCAAGTTCAAATGCCATCTTCTATCTTTTCGAAATACAAAAACTGTCAAAAGTTTCTCAACTGCTTTTCTAGAATAGGAATTAGGATCACCTTCCAGCCTGACCCAAAAGTTAAAAAATGTATATGAAATGCACATGAGAAGCAAGGAGATGAACCACTTTTCACTAATTGGCTGAGTTAAATATTCATATAAGGTAGTCTCTCACTCTCCCATATGAACTTTCAAGGGAAGCGTTAGAGCAAATGAGAATTGAGAACCGACTTCTAGTGTATAATCTTTCTGGTGTTAAAAACTACATCCGAGGAAGCTAAGGTGATTCAATAACATACCTGCTAATTCTAGAAGATTATGAACCGATTCCTTGTGCAAATTTAACTCTTTACATGAAATTCCCAAACTGCACTTGGATTCCACAAAAATTTTGCATGCTAAGTAGAGAGCCTGAAAGATAATCAAAAGTAAAAAGACGCGAAAATGAAAAATGGTCCCTTATCTTTGGTAGTAGGTTAAGTATCAACGGAGCAGTTTTGGCCCTTTAAGATTGCCAAAAGTGAGCACTTTTGATCTCCGTCAAATATTTACCAAACTCTGATTGTTAAATTTAACCGAAACTCTAGAAAAATTAAACAAAAACACCAGAAATTTCCGTCAAAATTCTAGAAATCGCAACATAAAAAACTACACCAAACACAAAAAGTAGACCAAAAATAACATAAATTGCACCTCAAAAAGCTGCACCAGACTCTTGAAATAGACCATAAATAACATAAACTACAAAATATGTAATGTGAGTTCTCATTAAATATTATTCATTTTCACTATTCTGTTTAAATTTAACCATCAGAGTTTGGTAAATATCCGACGGATATCAAAAGTGCTCACTTTGGCAAACTTAAAGGACCAAAACTGCTCAAGTGATACTTACGGGACTATTTTAAACCTACTACCAAAGATACAACAACATACCCAGTGTAATCCCAGAAGTGGGGTCTGGGGAGGTAAGAGGTTGTTTCAAATAGACCCTCGGCTCAGAATAAAGTAATAACAAAGCGGGTCAAATAGGAAAAAGGAAACAGGAATTGCAACAAAACAGTATGCTAAGCAAAGAACAAAGAGACAGTAAATAATAACAAACCTACTACCAAAGATAAGGGACAATATAGACCAGTTCAAAGTTCTATAGTTATCAGGATTTCTTCCTTCAAACCTCAAGATAATTCTGAGGATGAACATTCACAGCTTCAGGCATATGAAAGGCAAAGTCCAGGGGCACACACAAATCAGGTACAAGCTTCTGAGCAGCATCCTTGTAAATCGTTTCTATCCTGCAGCTGGCAATGCAGCTTTGAGCATTCTACTCAAGGAAAAAGAAGACATACCCATAATCATGAAATTACATATAAAGTTCTTGTTGCATGTAATAAATTTTTTTTTGAATAAGGTAACATTTGTTGCATGTAATAATTTGATGTACTCACATCATTCATCACATCCATATTCTTCACAGAGAGCGCTGGTCTCACGATTCCACTGTTAATCATTCAAAACCAATTTGCTTAGACAGTACAAAGATGGTTATACCTCTTCCATATAATACAAAGAAAGCAAAAGTGCAATGAAGGACCAAAAGATGCTAGAGTCTAGGGCATTGGGTTGACTAAAGTATACATGTCAGAAAGAAAAGGTTCACTTATACGCTCAGATAAACTGCTCCAGTTCAATCATGAGTCATGACTATACATTAAAATATGGCGAAAATACTAAGTCTACACAAACAAGGGATTTGCTAATACAACGGTATGCTTAATATGATGCTAAAGACAAATGGATGTCAAAACGAGTTAAAAACAGGAGGGAGCAGTTAATAGTTATTTAAACTGAACTCTTTTTATCGGTGATTTAAACAGAAACTCTTAACATCAACGGAAAAGGAATCACATTTTTACATCTCTAGAATTTGAATTTCATTACCAGTATACCCAAGATTCAGAGGAGGATCCAAGATTTCAAGAGGATGGATGCACTATTATGAAGGGCCGGATCGAGAATTTACATTTGACTGGTTTAACCTTTAAGTTCTGACCATTGATTCATTACACTTTTGAAACTATAGGTTTAATTTTTTATTTTAGTGGTTTTCACATATATATCTAAAGAAGAAAAAAGAAAAAAATATCCTCGAGCTCAATTCTAGAAAAAGAAGGAAAAATAACAAGACATGAGTGGAATTTGAACCGCTGATTTCACTTTTAGAGGTACACCAAATGATTATTGCACCATAAGACACTTTAAGCTTGGGTGCACACATATATATTGAAGTAATTTTGTAAAATATAACATTGCTATACATAGTATAGGGAGAGGAGCATGGATTCACGTGAACCCATATCCCTCCACCTAGATACGCCCCTACCCAAAATCATTTACTAAGACGTCTTTGCAGTTTACTTATCGCATGCTTTATACTACTAACCTTCTCCTGACCAAAAAGTCACCTTCTTTTAGTGCAGTTTCTGGCTTTCCCATGTCTAATGGCTTGAAAGATCGAGCACCTTCAGCGATATTTAGAAGCTTTAGACTTTCTTTCCAGCATTCTTCTCCCCGCCACAGAAGCTTAACTGCAAATTTTGAGTTAAATCTCAGAAAGGTATTATTGTAAAAATAGATTTTTATCTTTCAGTGAATGTTAAGAGACAGATAGAGGAACTAATTTAAAGGAAGAACTCTGAATTCCACTGAGTTGTCTCATCCTAGTGAAAGAGTTCACATGCACCTTTGGGGGAATAGGGATGAAGGAGTCCACCAGACATTCCAGAGGCACCTCCACCAATGCCAACCTCATCATATATGTCTATGCAAAAATTTGATTCCTCTGAACTTTGCTACAAAATATAAAAAAAGATGCAGCTGTAACTAGCTGCCTATGACAATTGAACTAAAAATAAAATAAAGAAGCTTGCCATAAGTAACATAGCATGACGACTCATAGATAAAACTAATCTGTCAACGGATTTAAGTTATATATGCTAGTAGTATAAAGATTTTCTAGACTTAGATAAAACGAATTTGTAACAAGAATACTTTGCAGAAGGGTCCGGGCCTGTTTGGACATAACATTTTTTTTGCTTCTCACTCCAAACTTGAAAAACTGGTCCAGAAATTTCCCCTCGCAAAACTTCAATATTTTTCCAAGTGAAATACATGTCCAAATACAACTTCTTTTCAAATATCACACAATTCATGTCCAAACGCCTACTAAATATATATACAACAGATATTCTTTATTACTTACCCTATTTCTCAGGTTACCAAGCCACTTATTATATACAATTACATGTAATTAGCCGGCCTATTGGAAACAACCTCTCTACCTGCACAAGGTAGGGGTGAGGTCTACGTACACTCTACCCTCCCCAGACCAGATCCCACTTGTGGGATTAGATTGGGTATGTTGTTGTTACATGTAATTAGCAAACATAAGAACACAACAACAAAATACCAGTGTAGTCCCACAAATGGGGTCTGGGGAGGGTGGGGTTTACGCAGACCTTACACCTATCTTTGTGGGGTAGAGAATTTATTTCCGATAGACCCTCGGCTCAAGAAAAGACAACATAACTTAATACGATAAAAGAATTCTTTACTCTCTATATAACTTAAAGTCCTTTCACCTTTGCAATATCCATTTCTATCAAGAGGATTAACTGAAATATCATGAACTCTTCCTAAGAAAGTGTAACAAATACTGCATAAGCAATAACTGTATGTGAAGACAAAGTGTGTGTGTGCGGGGGGGGGGGGGGGTGTGTGTGTGGGGAGAGGGGTAAGTATACCTGCAACAAATGCCAAGCCACAGACAACCCAGCAAATCCAGCACCAAGAACAGCATATCTGCATATAAAAATTCAATTCCAAACAAAACCCAAGTCAGAAAAAAAATTAAAAGACGTGAAATATAGAGTATACGCTATCTACATTGGCTTAGTTACTAACCTGAGGGGCCTTTGTGACACAAGAGAATAGCAGCGAATAGAGACCATTTTGGGAGAATAATGTAAAATGCAAGGACTTGCTGATAATATAACTGGTTTTTGGATGATAAGCGCCATTGCAACTTCTAGTGGTAACTGGTAATGGTGTCTCTGTGGTTTAACCCAAATTTTTCTGTGTCGGGTTATATGGAAACGGATAATTCTTTTTAAATTTTTGTTTTATTTTTACTCCTCACATTGGCTTGGATAAGTAAATAATAAGTAACTTTTGGAGAGTGATTTAAAAGAAAATTAGTTTTGGAAATGGATTGCCTCCTAACTTGTATTGGTATTCTTTTTACACATATTTTCTTGGCAATGTCATAAGTTGCAAGATCAGCCCTAAAACTCTTTGATTGATCACAAGTCATGCGAGACGATTTTCCGATAACTAAGTGCATATACAAAGATTTTACTTGCCTTGGTCAATGATTACCCTCACTTAGTCTTAACTCGTTTTTTCTAAACTATAATAACCACTTGTGATTTATTAACGCAATGGAAGAAAATGACTTTTAAAAATATCTTATATGTAAAAATTTCTCCTAAAAAGGTCTAAAATATCATTTGTCCCCCTTCCTTGTGTAGGAAATGGTACTCTTCCATTTGTAAGTGGAATCCCGATAACAAATTTGATAAACTATTGCGTATGGATAATCTTGACGCCATGATACCAAAATATTGATAAGGGGTTGCAAAGAGAGTAAACTTAGCACATAGGTTTAGAATTTAATTTAAAACACAATTACATAAAGACCCAATTCAAAATCCTGTTGGATTTGCAGAAAAAGTGTAGAATACATCAGCATTTGGTGCAGTCATACAGATAATATATTAGATTGCTCAAAATAACTCAAACCATTTGACATTAGTGGATGTGCCTTCCAACTCTTGAACACTGCAGTTCAATAATCAGTAGTTCAGTACAGACTAATCTACAGAGGTGTTAAGAGGCAGTATCACAACACTTCATCCGAAATTTAAATACTTCTGCTTGATTTGCTGATTATAGTAAAGTGATTTCATGATCCGTTGACTGGGGAGTGTCTTTTGTGACATTAACTTGCTGGAAGTTTGCTAAGCAGGCTACAAAGTAGTACAATTCATTAGGCTTTTCGAACTATGACTCTCCGTTCTCGTTTGTACTCCACTTCATCCCTTTGATGCATAATTATCAGTGCTCTTCTTACCTGAGAATATTTAGCACTTGCATCAACACAATGAGGTCAAAGAGAATTGTTATATAAATCTAGGCTTCTATCGGTTAACTACCAAAAAGGTCAATCAGATAGGCACTAAAAATCAAATGATCAAATGAATGGAGAGAATAGGTGGAATATATTATGACAAAAAGGCATATATGTGAAGCAGTGAAAGAACTCTTACAATTGATTCATTCATGCCCATCCTGCTTAATTCATCGATTAGCCGTCTCTCTGATATATGGCTACCAATACCCATTCTTCTCTTAATTTGGGCCTCCGCTTGCTATTCATCCATGAAAAAGAAAAACTTTATTAAAACTGTGACTGGAAGGATGTATAGCAGGAAAATTTATGTGAGTATTGGTTGCACGAGAGTCAAACCTTTATCTCATTTGCCATTTCAGGAGTAAGGTTTATGTGTTGATTGATTCCAGATCGTGCTGCATCCATCGTGGAATTGTTGAAGAGTCTAATCGCTTCCAAGACGTGATCCTCGTTTGCAACTTGGGAGCTAAAATCATGAAAAGAGGTACATTAGTGATTAAAATATTGTTTGTATAGGCGAAGCTGAAAGAAAAGACAAAGATAACAGTGAAAAGAAGCACATGGAAAAAGGGACTTCTCCTAAACAGCTTAAATGGCATAGTTAATGGCAGGAGTCGAAGCATTTGATCGTATGCAAGTGACAAAGAATCAACCTACAATCGTGGTTACTTACAGTCTCATTCTTGCAAGAGCTTCACTCAACCTTACTATGGCCTCTAGTTGCCGCACAGTAATTGGTATTACTGTTGCCTCCCCAGTTTCATTTGACTGCCGCCTCATATCCTGCAGCAGATAACAGAAGCAAATATCAGTGAGAGATGTACACAGCATTTTCACAATCAAGAAAGGTTTGTACTGAAATGTTGCTGGACATCTAATTCTAGAAATCCCCATAGTGAGCCTGTTGATATAGTTACCTGCCTAATTTTGACATAACTTTCTTGTAACATTGAGGCTGCAGAATCTGACAGTCGTGGATGGCAATTGGTCTTACAATATTGTATATATCTGCAACAGGAACTCAATTGCTTCAACATCTAGACCTTGAAAATTACAACAATATTGAAGTGCATAACTTTAAGCCATATTAAGAACCAACCTTTTCAGCCAATTATACTCCTTAGAAGTTCTAGTGTCATCCCTAGATGCTTCAGCAGATGTATGGACCTTGATGACATGGCTAGCAATAGTCTGTAGTGAAAGAAACACCCAGTAAGCGGAAACACACATTCTTGCATGTTCTTACACTAAATAAGTAACTTAGTGAAGCCTGCTTCAAATTACATCAAGGGAACAATTTTGAAAATCAACTACCCATCTATTTGTGATTTCATGCTTAGCACACTAACTACACTATCTAGGCACCTAATTGCTTCATCAAAATGAAGTCCGTACCAGAAAAATGCTTATTTCACCCACAGAATTGAGAGTGCTAGGAGTTTGTCTTACCTTGTCCTGACTGTACATCCTGATGTCTTTCACAATGAAAATCAAATCGAATCTTGAAAGAATTGTTGTTTGCAAGTCAATGTTATCTTGTGCAGTCTGCAATGCAAATAGAAACTCACCTCCTGCTTAATTGCCAACACAAGCTGCAGAAAATTGTAAAAACAATTGAATGGAATTATATAGACCTTGAGATCATCATAGCGTCCAGACGGAGGATTAGCCGCTGCAAGCACGGAGGTTCTTGAATTAAGGACAGTTGTTATTCCAGCCTTAGCAATGGAAATTGTTTGCTGCTCCATCGCTTCATGAATAGCAACTCTAGATAACCAGTAAGAAGTTCTTTAGAAACTCATACGAGAGAATTAGAGTAAAAAAAGAATGAAGTTCTAACAACTATAATTTACCTATCTTCTGGCCTCATTTTGTCAAACTCGTCAATACAGACAACTCCTCCGTCTGCCAAGACCATGGCTCCTCCTTCTAGGTAAAACTCACGCTGAATTGTTTTATAAAGAAACTCATCATTTAGAAATATATTGAAAATGGAGCATTTATCTGAAATGGGTTCTAGACTAGGGAAATATAGAAACTTACGGAGCTATTATCCCTGATGACAGAAGCTGTGAGACCAGCAGCTGAAGATCCTTTGCCAGAAGTGTATACGGCTACTGGGGCCGTCTTTTCCACAAATTTTAGGAACTAAATGGAAAAATAAGATAATTCAGACTCTCATTTGCATTGGAAATAGAAACAAGGAGAGTAACAATTGAAAAGCTTGCGAACCATATGCCAAATTAAATGGCTCTCATGATTCATGAAAATGAAATTTCATACTAACAACAACTGCCACCTTTCAATCAATGAGTAAAACTGACCTGTGATTTAGCAGTCGAGGGATCTCCCAAGAGCAATACGTTGATATCACCTCTTAATCTTACACCATCAGGCAAGAACTGCACAAGCAGAGTTAGAAAATTAACAAACAAATAAACAAAGAACAATTGACATTGAAAGAAAAATGACATACCTTCCTTGACCCTCCAAATAAAAGGCATGCTACAGCTTTCTTGACATCAACATGCCCAAATATTGAAGGAGCAATCTTTGAGCATATCTTTTCATAAGCATTACTATCAGATGCAAATTTCAGAAATTCTTCTTTCTGCAAAAAGGAAGGCCATGAGAACTGATACACAAGGGAAAATCCAAACAGACTAAAACCAAGACCAGAATTGAAAAACTAATGCAGTGTAAAGACTCCAAACAGAATGGAACGTATCGGCATACTTTTAGCAAACTGTTATATCCTCTAAATGTAAAGCTTATTCATTCAGCACTTGATCTGCTATAAAGAGGTAAAGTCTCCCCCAGTCCATAGCTTGACCAACATTACTTATTCTTCCCCTCAACTGAAAGCATGCTGCTAATTATAGTTTAAAGCTCTCAATCAACACGTGCTATTGATAATTTAGAAATTACCTCATCTACTGTGAAGTTGGCTGGCCCTCGAGAATTGGTCTCATTTGTTTCTTCCATTCCAACAACTCTAACATAAGGCTGCCTAACAGCAACAGCTCCTTTGTGACTGAATCCCAGTTCAGAACATAGAACCCAGAAGTTAATAGAAGATTTGATAACAATGAAGTGACATTACTACAAATTTAAATTACTTTTATCAATTGGTAAACTCTTACGATGCCAATGAATTTGCAGCCTGGAAAATACTGTAGATCCCCATTATAGTCAGCCTTGTACCAGGCACTATAGTCTGAACAAGATGTCGATCTATAGACAGAAGCATATTTCTTGGCAGCTCTCCGGTAGGAACATCCTATAATTACCTCAACAGAAAACACAAATGAAATGAGAATATGATCATAAAGAAAGCCATTACTGATAGCAGTCAAGCTTCTCTTCTGCAACTAAATTTTCCCCCACCTCAGGATTTTCCTGCAATTTGAGTGTCTGCTGGTCAACGTACTTACTTTTATCTGGAACCACTACCCATGGATCAATAGGACACGGATCCTCCCCCACCTTCAAAAATTCCTACCATTAGAATATCATCCAAATTAAAAATTAAAATGAAGAGTTCCCAATTTTTATTCCATAAACCTGAGGAACATGATCACAAGAACGCGGTACAATAGCTCCTCCAAGCCCTGGACGACATGGGACGATCTTCACATTTTTGCAGTTCTTACATAGCAAGGTCACATAAGTTGCCTTCGCTTTAGTCCTTGATGCAGCAATAACAATCCCAGATACCTTGACCAGCTTTGATATACATTGTGCCTAAATAAAACAAATAGGATTATACAAATAGGGGGATAAGTACATCAATTGGAGAAAACCTAAGATACTCAAGAAAAAGGCAGAGTTAAAACAGAAAACTAACCCCAAGGGAACGCATTGACATTGAATCCTGCTCTGACCTCAAGAGTATTTGTACTTCACCAATCTCCGGCTCCTCCATTTCTCCACTCTCACTAGCTACCCTCAATCTCAAACTCGCAAGAACCTCAGCTGCTGCAGTTTCAAACTAGAAACCCCGGACACAAGAAAATCAAGTGTCATTCAGTAGTTGGTTCTTGAAAAATTCCACATTAATGATATTACAATATTTCATGTAATTTAAGACAATGATACACTAATCTTAACTGTACTTTCACTTACAAAAAGGTTTTTTCAGTTCAGCTGCACAATCTACACTACTATCCAACAATCACAAAGTTCATTTTATATCTAGAACAATTCCTGAACAAGTGCCAAAGGTTCACTTTCACAAGTCATTCACCTATAGCAAAAGTAATAAAACAAGTATCCTTTTCCATTATCAACACAATCATAATAATTCATTTCAACAAATCCAAATGCATTTACAACAAAAGAACAAATTAAATCCATTAAACTCTCAAGTTCATCAACCATAAATTCGCATGAGAAATGTAATTGGCTAATATATACACAAACTATAATAAACAAACCATAAAAAGTCATAAATCAGTAACCTTTTCCATTATCAACACAATCATAATCCAACATTTTTTTTATCAAGCAACAATCATAATCCAGCAAAATCATTCATTTCAACAAATTCAAATGTAGTTACAGCAAAAGGACAAAATAAATCCATCAAACTCTCAAGTTCATCAACCACAAATTCACATCCACATATGGCTAATAACGAGGAGAAATGCAATTAGCTAGTATATACACAAATTACATTAATACAAACCATAAATCAGCATCCTTTTCCATTATCATCACAATCAATCCAACATAATCATTCATTTCAACAAATCCACATGTAATTACAACAAAAAGGGCGAACTAAATCCATCAAACTCTCAAGATCATCAACCACAAATTCACATGTAATTACAACAAAAAGGATAAACTAAATCCATCAAACTGTGAAGTTCATCAACCACAAATTCATATGTTATTATTACAACAAAAGGACCAACTAAATCCATTAAACTCTCAGGTTCATCAACCACAAACTCACAGCCGTAAATCAACAGTCAATCAAACATAATCATTCATTTTCAACAAATCCAAATGTAACTACCACAAAAGGACAAATTAAATCCATCAAACTCTCAAATTCATCAACCACAAATTCAAATTCACATATGGCTAACAACACGGAGAAATGTAATTAGAGCATAATCATTCATTTCAACTAATACACATGTAATTACAACAAAAAGGACAAACCACAAATTCACAGCCATAACTCAACACAGTCATAATCCAACTTAATCATTCATTTTCAACAAATCCCCATGTGATTACAACATAAGTACACATTAAATCCATTAAACTCTCAAGTTCATCAACCACAAATTCACATCCAACTATGTCTAACACGGTAGAAACGCAACGTAATCAATTCATATAATCGGCAGCAGGTACGGTTTGGTCCCTTTCGTACAAAAGGAGATCGGTAAGGTCAATAATTAAGTAATTTTGGTTCTCGACTAACAACATGTAGTCATAAATAAGTATCCTTTTCCATTATCAACACAATCATAATCATTCATTTTCAACAAATCCACAAGTAATTACAACAAAAAACGACAAATTAAATACATCAAACTCTCAAAATAAACTTCAAGTGCAAAAAGCTAAAGTCATAAACGAGTGCATTTTCTATTATCAACACAAACATAATCTAACATTATCATTCATTTTCACCAAATCCACAAGTAATTACAACATAAGTACACACTAAATCCATCAAAACACGGATAACAACACGGAGAAAACGTAATGCAATAAGTTCATACCAGAGGAAGGTAATCGGCAGGATTTTGTCGAAGGAGTTCAGGTAGGGTTTGGTCCCGTTCATACGAAAGGAGATCGGAAAGGTTAATAATTAAGTAATTTTGGTTCTCGAGAAGTGATTCTCTGTAAGGAAACACATTAGGTTGAGATTTATCAGGGAAGTTACGAATGAATTCCTTGAATTTACGGAGGATGACGTGGCGGCTCGCCCCGGGGCCATTTTCCGCGTCTCCGGTGGCTCCGCCGCCGTGAGGGAACTGTGCTTGGTCGCTGTAGTACACTGCTCCTTCGTCCCAACCCGACATCGCTCTCTTTCTACTTTCTCTCTCTACAATTTGATTCTCTTTGTGGCTTTGCTTGCAATCTTTTGGGAGAGGGTTTAACTAACATAAAGGGTGTGTGATTTTTGGCGGGAATTGCTTGGCGGGAAAATATGCACGTGAGTAGCACGTGTATCTATGGTGGGGGGGGGGAGTTGGGGATACTTATGGATATAAACTTCTTCTTTTTTAATTTAATTTAAATATAAGAGTTGGTGGTTAAAAGAGAAAAAATAGTGCAATCTAATTGATTAAAGGCAATGCCATTTTTTCTTTTCATTTTCTTTTTTTCCTAAAATATCATGTGTTTTACGGATCCCTAGCACATTATTTGCTCCGTCCCAATGTATATGACACCTTTCAGATTTCGAGGTTCATTTAAATTATTTTTTTACTGTAAATTTTTCATATATCTTTTAAATATTTTGAATTGTCAATTATTATGATTTATAGTACCTTTTACATAATATCCAATTATGTACATTTTATTTCAAAAACTTAAAGATTTCATGCCTGAATTTACGGTCAAAATTAAATTGTTATACTTTACGAAATTCGAACTGTACCACATAAATTGGGACAAATGAAGTATTAGAATTGACAAAATTGTATTTTCTCTGGAATATTTTGAAGGAACATAGTTTTCGGAAACTAGAAAAATTTAATCTCACTGTACAAAACTCTCTAGAATTTAGAAACTATTTCAAAGAGACTCCCGGATAATAATATAAGTGAGGAAGTCGTTAGTCACTTTTAATGTTAGGTCCAGAAAATAATTTGTTGTCTAAAAAAATGGTTTCCTACGTAGCAAACTCACCCTAGATGTATAATCTATGCCCCTTTTCCCAATGTTATTAGTACACATTATTTAACGAAATTAAGATGCATATGCTCTCATGAGCATATTTGGAACAGTTAAGTAGTTAAAGGTCTATCATTTTGCTGTAAACTTTTTGGTTACATGTAGAAAATAGTGAAACTTTTTCATTAGTATATTGAAAGATAATTGTTAAAAGGAGTTTAATTAGGTGATGGTGCTAAAGGGAGAGAGTAATTAGTACATACATATGAACAAAACATATGGAAATGATGCTAGAATATGACGGTGGAGGATGATGCATTTTGCAACTCTGCAAACTCTATGGTTGCATTAAATTGGCGTTTGGACGTAAAAAATATGATATTGGATAAAAATAATATTTACAATGAAATTAAAAAAGAGTATTTCAAAATTAAAGCTGTATTTGGATATAAATTTAACTTGAAAAAAGTTGAAGTTTTGTGGGTTTCAAATTTTAAAAAAGAAATCATCTTTAAAAAATCCAAAAACAAATCCAATATATAACTAAATAATATTTTAAACTTATTTTTATGGTCAAACGCTCCTTGTAGGATATATTTAATCTTTTTAATTGTTGCTCAAAAGTATTTTCAAATTAATTGATCAAACACAAACTATTTTCACTAATAATATTTTTTTGAAAAATATATATTTTTCAAAATAAGTTGATTTCAGAAGATTGGTTAAAAATATTGTTGGTTATGCATCAAATTAGCAAGTATTGTAAGGGAAGGCTGACCTCCCAAAAATAAAAGTCGATATCAATTTCAAGACCTTGTGCACTTTCCCAACTAGGAAAAATTACATCATTGAGCACTAATTGTATTTGCAGTTGCACCAGGAGAGAGCGCAAAAGACCCCGTTATCACTATATAAACTCTTCCTGTCACCTGGTTAATATACAACATTTCTATGCCCTATACACATAGGATTGACATATAGCCACATTATTGTGGCGTTAAAGATCATACATACAGTTTTTTGTTAATTACAACCAAATTAGTTGTTGAACAAATATCCTTCCTGCTTCAAGAACCAAAGTGCCCCTTCCGCTGCATGCTCAGCTGCATCTTTCTTTTTTGCCCGAGGTTCTCCATAAGACTCTATAACTCTTGATGTTTCTTCGATTTCCACCACCACCCGGAAAGTAAACCTGAAGATGATTTGTAAAAGTGGAGGAAACATACATAAGCAGTTTGGAAAACATGGAAATTTCAGTTATTCAGGGACAAAACATAAATATAAGTGGGTGGAGGCACAACATAAGCTATTACTCTCTCTCTCTCTCTGTCTCTCTCTCTCTCTCTCTCTCTATATATATATATATATACAGGAAGTTGACGTAGGCTATAAAAATGTCAAGGATTTTAAGCGCACACTGCATGTAATCAAGAATTAAGGATGATGTTGGTGGCGTTAACGTTTCTTGGTTATATCGGAAGAAACCTTAGGCAATACAAGGGTCCTCATGGACAACATTAGACCACATAACTAGCATGAGTTTTCTTTATTCATAGGTCCCAAGAATTGAAAGTAAGAACTGCAAGTGTAAGTAAAATATCAAACAATTAAATAGTAGAAGAAATTAACCACATGACTTCTGTCAAAAGAAGTCAGTAAAGACAAGGCAAAATATGACTGCACATCGCTGCCATCTCAAGCCGAAGTTTTTTTGTTTGTGGGGCATTGCTTTCTACTTCTCATAAGAGGAATAATTTAACTTGCCTAGGCTTCATGTGTTATGTGAATGTTATTTCCAGTAAAACTTTTTATTTGTTCAATTTCGGGCAATTTCATGAAACTTCAATAGTTTGCAATGCTAAGTAATTAGTTAATTCAGTTTGTTTACTACTATTTAGTCTACTTTTTCATTATTGCAGGAATCTACTCAAAATTCGGGAATGAAAATAAGAACTACTCTTTACTAGTTCGGCACATACTCTTTCAAGTGGCTTGGCCCTGTCTCCTTGCAACATTCAAATATAGGAGGTTTCCAGCAGTTGGCAGCACAAATTTCATGCAAGAGTGATTTTGCCAATTCATTTTTTGAACCACCTGAAACGTTTTGGAGTAAGAAAATGACAACATGGATAACGAAGCAGATATATATCCTTGTTTACTAATACCTGTAGCTTTTGAATCTGTGTTAGCGCCATTATGCATAATGGTCTGCTCAGAATTGCTTTGTACAGCTGCCTCTGGTGGCAACAACTTCCTCATAGGCTTAAACTTGAAATTGCAATTTCTTGCAAGTTCCTCACTAATAGGGAATACTTTAAAGTCACGATCACTTTCAGATGTTTCATGCTTCTCCAAGTCATCACAACTAGCAGTAAGAACACAGGATGTTTCATCATATCCTATCAGTATAGCTTCCATCTTGGTAGCTGTTTTTAGCACTTGCTCCAGTGTTTTAGACTTGGGCCTATAACCTTGAGCCTGCACATGGGAAAACATTATTGAACTGCAAATAGTTATATAAGAAATGCAAACTGGGAGGTGCTAAGAGGAATACTAAAACGGAAATTACTGAAGAACAATGATAAAATCAGATGTACACAAGGAGATGTAGAAACATTGATTCTGCCCTCTATAATAACGGCTGATCAGCACACAACTGCTGGGAGAGGTCATCGCAAGTTACGTTCATAAGTTCGCTGAAATTTGGGTCAGATGTCTCAGCGATTTTCTCCCAATCTACTTGGATTTACGGGGTGATCCACCCACCAAATTGAAGGTCTACGAGTCTAGTTTCAGGTGCATTAAACCGTTCGTTGATACGGCGTCGGAGTAAAGAGATATTCGCGTTTTCGCGAGACTGTGCAGACTGTCGGGCAGGCAGTGAAGGACCTCGCTGAGCGAGCTCCAAAGCGAGGGTCTTGCTCGGCGTGGGCTTCGCTCAGCGAGCCTAAATGAGGCGGTGGCAATTCCTTAAGTCCTATTTAAGTGGTGGCAACCTTATGAACTTCATTTCCCACCCCCATCAGATCCTATACACCCCTAGACTCTCTCTAAAGGTCCACATATGATCCAAGAGCAAAAGCCAAGGAAAAACAATGTGAATCTAACGTCGGGAATCTCGTAGGGCTTGTGAGATCGTTGTTCTTCTTCTTGTAGTTGATTTGGAGAATTCTTCGAAGTGAATCAACCTCATATTTTGAGTTGTTCTTGTTGTTTAAGGTAAGGATATGTTCCTTCTACGTGTATTTGAGCTTGTATAAGTTCTAGCCAACTTGTTTGATGAATGAAATTGTGAGAGAAAGATTGGAAATCATATTAGAGTTGTTGTAGTGTTGTGGACTATTTGTGTTGTTCTTGAGCTATCATGTGGCTAGAAATATTGGAGTATGACTTGATCATGTTGGGGTGGTTGTTTTACATGTTTGGTAAAGTAACCCTTCAAATTCACATAACACTAACAACTAATCCTAAAGCTTATTTTCCTTATTTTATATGGGCATGAAGAATTAACCAGAATGACAACCAAACTCATCAATTGTCTGCACCAGACTGTCATTTTCCAGAAAAGCAATATTTCAAGTATATAGTTCATGCTACTGGAAACAAGCTGCAGTTTTTTCAGCATTTCGTTTTTCTTCAAAGTACAAGCAAGCTGCACAGGTGACCCCCCTGAATTCATTTTTCTCCCATAGCATACAGAAAGAGCTCCAACAAGAAGAAATAACAGAGATAGTCAACTGTAAGTACCTTGTTTTAAGATACAAGCAGCAGAAACCAAAGTACACACAAAAACATAGAACAGTGAGATGCATACCTTCAAGCTTGAACATACTTGCTGTGCAGCCATTCTTTCGGCAGTTTTTTTATTGATATTCAGAGCAGAAGCAGCTGCAGAAACATTCTCCCCATTCACCACGGCCTCAACTAGAAATTTGCTATCTTTTTTTGACGGCAGAAACTTTAAATGCCAGCCATAAGATTGGCAAAGTTCATGGAGTTCCCTTGACGGATTAAGCGGCAACCTGGTAAACTTCATGACGGGCTTTAAGAAGGAGAGCATAATATGCCAAGCACGGTTCAAGTCAAACCCTGTGTCAAGTAGGATTGCACCCATACAAGACTCCACCAAGTCGCCAAGGGCCTGAACCAACCAGTAAACATGGGAGAGCAAAATGAGGGTTCATCTTTTTGATCAAGTCATAATTCTTTGTTAAGGAAGGGCAAAAAATACCCTATACAAGTATACCAAAAATGTAGAAAATCTCACAAATAGATATGATTTTCTACTAACGAAACCCAATCGTCTATACCTACAGGAACCTCGAGGATGCACCAAAAATAAGGGAAGAGAGGATATTCCTCAAATGTACAAAATCCTTCTCTGTTCCGTCAAAATGAGGGTTCATCTTCTAAAGGTTCATTTTAGAAATGATTGAGCAATTTTCCTAATTGTTCAGGAGAGAAGCAACCAACCCCAGAATTACTTGATATATACAAGTGCTTCCATATATATCATCACAACCCAATTTACCTGACTAACATTCCTTATTAGCAGCCCTAATCTCTTTGTTTTTTCACTGAATCACAAACTCTCTTAAACAAATTCAAAGAAATTGAATGATGCAAGAGACAACTTAAGAGAGAAGAAAATAATATTTCTTTCTACATGAGTTTGTGGCCCAACCCCAACCCTTCAAGGATGTTTATGGTATAGGCTTAAATCATAGTATTTTTCACTGTATTACCTGCTAACCATGTCTATTTTGCCTATCAATGTCTTAATCTTGATATGCTAAAATTGTATTACCACAGATTTGCAGTTCATTGGTTAGCAATAAATTGACACAGAATTTAGTTAACATCAGCTGAGTAATTCATTGATTTTTATTTTATTTGGAGCCCTACTCATCCAAGAAGCTAAAAAGCAGAAGTTTCCATATCGTTTAGTAGGAATAGGAATGCGGGTAAACCTCTTGCATGTAGTACATTGAATAAATTCATAATGTTCAATAAGTAGCACAGAGAACAACTCTCTGTTCTTTTATATTAATGGTTGGAAAATAAGTTATCACCTATGGTTGTGGTGAATCTTCTTGTTGAAGTGTCTTATCATCTCATCTAAAAGCTTAAGCTATTAGAGAGAACCCACATTTATTTATTTAATTATATTCCCAACAGGCCTCGTGCGGGCTTGATTCTTTTTCATGTGACAAGCATGTGGAAACTCTCTTTGATAACGGGTAGCGGTGGAGACTCGAACCAGGACTTCTACATGATATCACTTATTGGGATCAAAATAATCAGGTGTCATGGGAAAGCTAACAAAGCAAAACTTGAACACGACAAATTAGCAACAAAAGCGATATATACCAAAGGAGACACAAAAACTTAATGTGGTTCAGTCAATTGACCTACACCCACTGAGGATGAGTAATCAACTATATAAAAGAAAATACAAAATATCAAGCGAATAACCTTAAAAATTCACTCTTAAAAAAGAGGCTCACATGTGGCTCACACAAGTGGCAGGGTAACACTTGTGTCTCACAAACAAGACTCTCTAACCCCTTCGGGCTACAATGTGGATGCTACCAAGTAAGAAGAAAGGAGCCTCAACTTATAGGAATCCAAAGCCTTTCCTCCAAGAAAAGGATTAGCCAAAGATGAGAGGTTTATATTTTCCTTTTAGTAAAAGGAAAAATCAATTATGGTAAATGTGTTGCCCTTCCTTCAAAGAAAAGGAAAACCCAACTATGGTAAAAAAATTAGGGCAAACACCTAACAATTCTCCCCTCTTGGCCTGAATTTTCTAACCAGAAAAATTTGATCCACCTTCATCACTTTAATCTTCAACAGGTTGAATCTCCATCTCCTCCACAAAAACCACCAACGGGTTGGAAATCAAAATCTCCCCGTTAAATCTTTGTCCCCAGTCTCCACATAGAGTATCACTTCGGTCAAATTTCTCAAATAAAAATCTTCATCAAATTGACCATGACTAGAACTAAACCTGCCATGAACCTGTCTTGAACCTTGCTCTAAAAGGAAAATATAGATCTCCTATATTTGGCTAATTCTTTTCTTGAAGAAAAAGGTTTCGAACTAATATAAATTGAGGCTCCTTCCTTTTCCACTTGGCAGCATCCACAATGCAGCCCTAAGGGGTTAGAGTCTTGTTTACGGACAGAACTTGTGAGAGACAAGTATTACCCTGCCACTTGTGTGAACCTCATTTTTTAGGAGTGAACTTCGTAAGCTTAGTTCTCTCTGAAACTCTCTTCTTTCTCACACTTCTATTGCTTCTTGGTGCTTTATGCAGTAATTCATCGGGACTCTCCATTTGTCCAGATGCACTCCTGTCAGTTGGCATGACATGGGAATTGTACCTCGTATGGATCCTTCCATGTACAGTTAGGGTCTATCTAAAATTCCATGCACCTGAGTGAACAAATACATATACCCGATTCGATGCTCATGTTCAATTACCTGACTATGAGTCTTACCATCTGCGTAGAATTCTAGATTGCTTCTTCTATTTTTCACTATTGTTTCATCCAATAGAAAGGCAATACCCATCTCCACTATCCTAATTGCTGCCGACAGTTTCCAGCTTTTCATTGACTAAGCTTTGAAATCCGGAGTATTGAATCTATGGTCTACAGAGCCTTCCATCGTTGTGGCTGTCAAACAAGTGTTTGTGTACCAGTAATGACTTGCTATCCACCTTTATTAAGACCCAAATTCTTATACCTGAATTCTTTTATAGGAACACACTACAATGTAATTTCTTACATTTATTTGATGAAGGGCAAAAATTATATACTACATCAAGTGTAAATACAAACAATTATAAACTCAGTATAAGAAACTCCATCATCCGTCAATATATAAGACTTCATCAACAAGTAAATAGAGAATACCTTTGGACAAGCTGGCTCTTCAGCCAGCCTTTTCATAGAATCTGGCCTGCCAATGAAATTGACATATCTAGTAATTGACTCACGGAGGCTGCTAGAATCACAAAGTATATGGCTGTGGAATTTTTGACGTACTGCAACAACTGCAAAGGTGTTGTTGTTTACAGAAACTGATCTCAGATCAGTCAACTGGCCAGGCTTCAGGTTTGGGTACACAGAATATAGATATGATGTGATCAAATAATCAAGGACAGCATCTCCAAGAAACTCCAATCTCTGCTAAAGAAAATCAAATGTTCAAAGAGAGAAGTTGATGTAAGGGTAGTCATAGCTCGCCTTACGCAACAACCATAAAGGTTTCAGAAAAAGTAGGTTATTAAAGAAGAGCAATTTCATACCTGAAAGCAACCCCCTCCATGGTTGTTATAAGATGGATGGATGAATGCCTGAATTAGCAAACCCTTATGGACAAAAGAATAACCTAACAAATTTTCAATGCCCTTAACATCTATTTCATCAGCAAGTCGCATAAAGACTTTGCTTGCAAAGCAGATACTTTTTAGTTGTGGTTCTTTGAAATCTGTATGGATGCCAATCCATTTAAGAAATGCAATTGCTGCTTTGAAGCCACTGTCCACTACAAACGCACCAACAAGGGCTTCAACTATATCAGCAATTGCTTTCTTACGCAACCAGTGATGACATTTACTACACCTAACTTCAGTCGTTGCACCATCTGTCCCGCTACTACATAGACCATGTATGTTTTTTTCTGTTTGCTTGTTACAGATTACAGGACACGGATGCCCTACTACATAGAAGTGGTTGGGTTCAAATGATTGATCACGTATATATGCCTGGCACAAAGAAAAACTAGAGATTCAAACCAATTGAATTAGAGTATAAACATCTTAAAAGGGGAAACTTATCAATATATATATATATATATATATATATATATATATATGTATGTATATATATGTATGTATATATATGTATGTATATGTATGTATATATATGTATGTATATGTATGTATGTATCTGTATGTATGTATATGTATGTATGTATGTATATGTATGTATGTGTATGTATGTATATGTGTGTATGTATGTGTATATGTATGTATGTATGTACATATATGTATGTATGTATGTATGTACATATATGTATGTATGTATGTACATATATGTATGTATGTATGTACATGTATGTATGTATGTACATATGTGTGTGTGGAAATACATATGTATACAAGTACAGTCACATTAAAGTAGTATTGTATGACCCCCTCCCCTCATAGTAAACCACAATTGCCTCTGATTTCTAAAACTTCATTTGTGATATGCAGTTTCATCTTATATTCATAATTCATAGGAGGGCCTTTGAAGGGGTGGAACAAGAGATTGTAAAGCTGCAACGTAGTGTTTTGTCTCTAGTTTCTTTTTGGTGTACTTATGAGATCCCTATTTGTATAGAGGATTGGATCTCTTTTGTTGAGAACCATATATTGTTGTAGGTTCTCTTCTTTTGGTATACGGCTTGTATACGGGATTCCCCAATTGTTAATAAAATTATTTACCTTATCAAAAAAAATTCATAATTCATATTTACATTCAATTATTGATATACAAAATGCTAGCTGACTTAGTTATCATACAAAAAGAAAAAGGAATGCAGAACTGTCTAACTTGAGAATCCAACAAAATAGCCCATTAGAAATTGAGGGAGTTATTTTAGGATGGTGAGTTGCGTTTGTTTTACATTTGAGCAGAGGACAGCATACTCATTGACAGTCTGAATCTGAATAAAACATTTCTTCATGCTAGCACAAGGAAATGTCAGCTATGACTGAATATTAAGGTGTATCAAGACAACAATAGACAAACTTAGTAGGATTAATTTGATTCAATAATGACAAAGAAAAGCATTTATTACCAGTTAATCAAATATAAAAAGAAATTAATGCATTAAAGTGTGCAATAGAAAGGAAGTGCTTATTAAGAGTACAGTATCGAGCATTCCCACATACTTCATGTATTTGTTTCAGGCTCCGGTCAGTGTTACAGAAAAGCTAGAATGACTTCAAAGAAATTTTCTATGGGACCGACAGATGCGGCAAGGAAGTTTCACTTGGTGCGGTGGAAGACTTGTCACGGCTTCTAAGTGTTGGGGTGGGCTTGGGGTTAAAGACTTGAAGGTTTTCAATAAGGCTCTATTAGGTAAATGGTTATGGAGATTTGGGACAGAGGAATATGCTTTGTGGAGAGAGGTGATAGCGGAAAAACATGGGGTCTGGAAGGGGGCTTGGAGGACAAAAAATATCACTATGCCTTATGGGTGTGGGTTGTTGAGGAACATTTTGAAGGGGTGGAAAGAGTTCAGCATTTTTGTGTATTTCGAGGTAGGGAATGGGAGGGAGTAAATTTTGGGGGTATAAGTGGTGTAGGGACAATATTTTAAGACTTGCATTTCCTAACATATTAAAAAATTCACGTCAAAAGGAGATGACAGCCAAACGAGTCTGGATGATACAAGATGGAGAAGTTTCTTGGGATTTGAGGTTTACGAGGAATTCCTAATTGAGTTGCTTCACAAACAAGGAATTCCACAAGATAACCATGATATTCAGAGGTCGGGAGCAGGGAAGTGGGAACAATGGGTATTTTTTGTTAATCTTTCTATGAGAAACTTTTGGTTAGGGAGGAGACTGCATTTCCACATAATTCGATTTGGGTGCCTAAGGTTCCGAAAAAGGTGTGCTTCACTCGGCTAGCTACAAGAGGGGTGATATTGACGGCCGAAAATCTACGGAAGAGAAAGATTACTTACATTAGTTGGTGATTCATGTATAAGGGCTTGGATGAAAATGTTGCTCATCTCCTTCCTCGTTGTTCAGTAGCCTCGAGGTTATGATGGGAAATTTTGTGTTGGTTTGGAATGACTTGGGTGATGCCGGGAACCCTGAAGGAGCTCATGTTCAGTTGGAATTGCGGTAGGAGGAATTGCTGTAGGAGGAAGAGAATATGCAGGGCTTGGGATGTTGGAAATCCCCTTTTTTACTTGGTTGAGTAGAAGATCATCAAATCTTATACTCCTTTATTCCCAATTTATATGATAATATTTCTATTTTAGGTACTCTCAAAATGTTTAACCCACTCCATTTTTTACCCATGAATGTACCAGATGTTTATTATTCCCTTTGTCCCATTCCATTTTACGTAATTGACTAGACAAATTTTAATTAGTTAACTTAACTTGATATTAGTTATAGTGGAGTAAATATTAAAGTTATTTGATACAATGACAAATTATTTGAGGCCTCATAGTAACCAACACAGATGATTTTTTTCTTTTTCCCCATAAGCTTCAACAAAGAAGAAATTCTATTTCTGCTCTTTAATTTGTTTTTGGGGCCTTGTGAGATGAGAGAGAGCCATAATTGCATCTGTCTTTGTACTAAGTAATGGTTTTAATAGACACCTCAGTGTATGCTCTCTCTCACAATGAAATAATGTAAGATTTGCAATTAGGCAAAAGTCATATTTTGAAACAAGAAAAGGCGAGCATTCTCTTATCTGAACATAAACGATGTGCTGTCACATCACTGAAGAAGTCGGTCCATATACATTTGGAGTTTTCAGCATTATTTACCTGTAAATTGTTTCTGACTGCTACCATGTACAGATTTGAATTGTTCACAATGTTCGAGCGCTTTCTAGTTAACTGTCCTTCGTCAAAGGCATCGTGCGAAAGAAAAAGATGCCTCCCAACTGCAAACTTGAGGAATGCATCACCAAGCACTTCAAGCCTTTCAAGAGAAAAAGATTCATTGCATTTCTCTGTAGTGAGTGCTTCAAGAACCTGATCCAGTTTCAGACAATTAATAGTAAACTAGGTATTGCATCTGGCATGATTTATAAGCTATGAACAAATGATACATGCAAAACAGATGTGTTTGATTGAGACTTGAGAGGACATATTACTAAGTATGGAAGAATCCCTTACATGATCTATTGCTACTTCCCTTCCCTCAGGGAAAGAAGCAGATAGACAGCCCTTTAGTTCAATAGCGACAAGCTTGCTTTCAAGACGATGCATGAATGATGGCAACAATGATAATGAGCTCCCAATATCTTTCGAAAACCCAATTATCTTGAGCTGACAAATTTCAGGAGGTAGTTCAATAAAGTGCTCCTCTTTATCACGCAACTCTGTAATAGGGGGCCAAAGGAGAGAGTCATTCATTGCAAAATATTACACCACTTAAGTTAATGTGTCTCAGAATAAGCATAACAGAAAATGATATTATTTTCAATGAGAATATAACAAGCTGATATTCTGAAAATGTGGCAAGCTAAATCAAAGTTGAAAACCCTTCATCTAGACATAGATTGGCAAAATAAAGTATTTAAAACAGACGAAGTTCATAAGATAACTATCTAATCATGAACATTGTGACCTTGAGTTCTAACCTAGAAATGGATGCTTATCATTTTCTCACATCACGTCTTGGTGAAGCCTAGTCCCAAAAAATTTACTAAAGTTTTAGAAGAAGACAGAGACCCTTCACTTGGAGCTGCTCGGCATATTACACCAGTGCAGATATCCTCTAAAACAAAATATCCTATTAGTAATAACTATTAAAACCAAGTAGCTCCGTTCCATTATCCATTTCCCTAGCAAATCACTGGGTTTCTAAAAGTTTTGAGCCAGAAAACAGATCTCAATCAGGCCTTAGCATTATTCACCCTTGTAAACTGTATGCAACTGGACCTCTCACTGTAATATACTAGGTGCCAATTTTATTATCTTCTACCACCGTTCCAGTTGACTTTACCAGAAGAAGTTAGAGTACAATTTGCCTGATGAAAATCTGATGTTGAACTGAAGAGCGGAAAAAAAGTCAAAGTTCAGAGACTATTGAAGCAGCAAAGTTACTGTTGAAAGTAGTATAGCAAACCCTTACAGTTTGGGCTTTAGTTAGCTTCATATTTATTTCATATAAATCTTTCAACTTATCATTATTTTAGCAGCTATTTGATGTCATTTCTTTTAAGTAGTTCCTTGATCGGAAAGAATTACGATTCTCATTTAGAACTAGGGTTCTTGGATGCTCTTTCTCACAAATTAATAGAAAAAAATAGAACTTTGTCCGCATTCAACCGTTCAATGTCAATGATACTTGCCTTTGAGTTCTATCGTAGAATTTGTTGTTTCTTTGGTTTCAAAGCAGAAGCAAATTGGTTTTTGCTTCTAACGACATTAAAAGCTATTGTTGAACATGAATCAAAGTAAAACCTTTCTCCAATCCCCCCCACCTGCATCACAAGTTTTTATGATTTCCAATAGAAACGGCTCAGTTATGCAGCTTGAACAATAAACAATTACCTGAATAACCTTTCTTCCGTAGTAAGTTGTCCAAACAGAAGAGCTGTTTTGCTTTTATTAGTGGTTGATCAGGGTATAAGAGATGGACAGAAAAACTGTAAGAGAGATCTCACCCATTAGAAAACACATGATACATATTTGTAGAAATAATCAGACCTTCAAATAGGGTGATGCAAGAATCTGTTTTTCTTTATTGGAAAAGATTTAATTAAGCAAAGCGCAAAGGAAGAGGACAAGATATTCTCAACAAGTAACATCGGAAGATATAAAACAAATGTAGCTCTAAACAAGAAGAGCATGCCAGTCCCTTTGGAGGTCAGTTGGAGTATCCTATAAAAAAATTGAGTTACACAAATGCAATAAAAGAAACGTAACCTTTCCCAACCTAAAGCCGGTTGTATGCTTCCTAAACAAGAATAAACATACATCAATAACGGGAAGTTCCCAAACAGTTACTGCTCGTATATGGGAGTTATCCCACATTAATTGAGTTATTTACCTTACCAAAAAGGAAAAAAGAAGTTACATCAATAAGAGTCAAATCAGTTTATTACTCGACACTCACAATAAGTATAAAATAGACATATAGTCACTAACCATAATACATATTGAGAGCAAAAAAAAGAAATTTTCCAAATGCATGTGAGGAAATGGTTCAATTCGTTTTCCAGCAGCAATTGATTAGATGCTAATTGACCTCTTCAAAAAACTTTTAAATGTCGTTCTCTTTGCATCTAATTTGTAGATTTTCACCCTTTTCTGGTCACACCATACTGAGGTTGGCAATGGGAAACTTAGGGCTCATTTCCACTTTATTAATACTTGAATTCCTAGTGTGGTCTACAGTAAAATAAGACTCTCCAAGCAGAAAAAAAGCATACGCATATGTATGCAGGTAGAATCAACAAAAGAACAGGTAACCCAGTTCGTAAGCAAAGAAGACATAAGAATGTCATTTTTACTTACTTATCACGATAGTGCTCGACATGGTTTTTTGAATCTTGGTTTTTTGAATCTTTATACATGCTGTATGCATTTTTGTCTTTAACAACATCAGATATGAAGAAAAATGTATCCTTGCATGGAACATATACCAAACTATTGGCAACATCATGTACGCTTTTGGAACCATTGGCAAGTTGCAACCGCTTATCAAATTTAGTTATCTCATTATTGCCTGCACATACTGAAGTCCCAAAAATTGGTGATGACAAGCATCTTCTGACAAGCTCCCAGTCCACAGAAATTTTATTATGCCCAAACAAATTGACGGGAAGCAGTAGGTAAAACTTTGAAGCTGAGTCGACATGATCCTTTTTTTCCAAAGACACAAATTCTGAAATGAACTCACAGCGGTCAAGAATGATCTTGAGGAACATTCTCTGGAACTTCACTGCTAGTTGTATCTGCTAAGAGAAAGTAATCAAAATACTGAAGAGAGCCTTTACGTTTAAAATAGAAGAGGGTCAAGTAGTTACACCTCATTGTTCTCAAAATTAGTAGCTCCTGATGGAATAAGCTCTGTCTTCACAATTCTACCTCGAGCCAAGTTGAGATCAAGTTTCATTCTCTCAGCCTCTTGGGGTAGAGGTGCTTTCAGAAATAGGCCAAAATTCTTATAAACCCTATCAATAGGGCAAGGCAAAAATTTAATGTAGTACGAGTTAAGGAAAACAGGATTCTCTGTCTCAGTCCATGGTTCTTTAAAGGCAGCTGGAACAATCATCTCATGAAGCTCTACCCGTGCATCTTCGCCTGTGGCATCAACATTACAATAATGACAACGAGCACCAAAATAACACAAAGTACATTGAAAATGCTTTTATTAGAATAACCCTAACTGTCAGAGCATTCTAAGTCAGAATCATGGATCAGGTCTTCATCTTCGTCCGCTTGATCAGGCAAAAGATAATCAGTGAGTGCTCCAAGTTCATGCAATCTCTTGCAGGCTCTTAAACAGACATCTTTCTTTGCTGCTTCTATAGAAGATTGAGGAGCACTGACAATTTGAT
Source organism: Anisodus acutangulus (assembly GCA_029783415.1). Taxonomy (NCBI): domain Eukaryota; kingdom Viridiplantae; phylum Streptophyta; class Magnoliopsida; order Solanales; family Solanaceae; genus Anisodus; species Anisodus acutangulus. The sequence goes on along the minus strand of CM056493.1, from coordinate 54,569,756 downwards.
GCATTGCAGCGTTTGAAGGTAAAATTAATTTGCAAATAGTCCCACCTATGTCATCAAAGTAGAAGAACTGCGGCTTTGGGCAGAAATACCTATAAAACAAGCAAACAAAAAGAAAAGAAATCATCTTAAACCATGAGATATCAGTTCCAAAAGCAAAAGCCACTTATAAGCAATATAGAACAGAATAAACTGTAATTAGGAAAAGAGAAACAAAAAAAATCAAGTGAAATTCTGTACAAGATCATACTCATCATGTGGAAGCTTGGAACAATAATGGTGAAGCAACGAAATGCTTGATGCAGAACTGATGGTTGCACCAGTCGTATCTACTTCATATACATTTTCCTGAAAATCTGCCACTGTTGTGCAAGATTTCCTGGAAGTGATCTCATCATTCATCCGAGCTTCATTTCTTGCAAAATGCTCGATTAATTCAAGCTCTCTTTGGTTACCACTGCCAAGAGGTTTGTGTCAGAGATATTGCTCTGATGAACTTGACTGGTAAGAAGGTACAGAAAGAGTAAACTTTGGAAATACCTATCAACCAAAAATGCATATTCAGACTTTGGCATGCGGGCACGCCCTCTAGACTGTATAAAACTGGCAACAGTTTCAGGAAGATCAAATCGTATAACAAGGCAGCATGTCTGGATATCAAGTCCTTCCTCGCCAACTTTGGTTGCAACCAATAAATTGAGCTGTCAAATTGAGCAAAGGATATGCAATCAATCTCATACTGAACTATCAGAGATAGAAACAAACATAAACTTGGAGTTACCCTCCCAGAGGTTCTCTGGCTAAGAGAATTTAGCCAGCAGAGAGAATCTAGCAAAGAATTATTACCTCACCAGAACGGAACTTATTGAGAATGATATTTGTATTTTTTCGTGACATACTCTTCAATCCTGAGTGGACTCCTACAAGAAACCCGCACTTCCAAGAAGATAAAACTTTCAGATGCTGAAGCATATATGAGAGGGACCTTGCAGTCACGATCCTATTGACGAAAATTATGCATTTCATATCTGGTTGTACCCTGAAAATAAAGAGAGGGAGATGCCAAAAAGCAGAATCTGAAGTTGAGTCGATTTACCAAAAAGCAGAATCTGAAGTTGAGTCAATTTACCAAAAAGAAGAATATGAAGTTGAGTCGATTTTCTCAGCGACTGAACTAACAAAGAAGAAGAAACATACATCCATGACATCAAACAAACTGAAACAATTTTATTGTACGTAATGGGTAAAGGTATGATATGACAGCAAGAAACATACATCACTGACTTCAAACAAGATAAAATATTCATATTATTTCTATTGGATAAAGGTGCATTATGAAAGAAAAAGATCATCACTAACCATGCGGGAAGAAATATGAACAAAAGCAGTAAGCTGATGAAAGATTTAGTTTCAGATGGTACCACTATAATGGACAGCAAATGCACAGAGACTAACTAGCTGGTTAGATCTATAAATATGAACACTTGCAGTCAATGCTTTGATCTCATATTTCTCCATCAGGACCCTATTCCGGTGCTCTTTAAGAGTAATCGAGGGCAAATGAAGAGGAGCTAACTAGCTGGTTAGGTCCATAAATATAAATACTTGTATTCAAGGCATTAATTCCATATTTCTCCATAGAGGCCCCATTGTGGTGATGTTTAAGTGTAATTGAGAGCAAATGCACAGAGGCTAACTAGCTGCTCTGGTCTATTAATATATAAAATTGTAATCAAGGCATTAATTCCATATTTCTCGGAATAGGCCCCTATACTATCATGCTCTGTAAGGGCAAAGTTTACAAAGTTAGGTATAAAATCACGACAAACAAAAATCATTGCAAGTAGAAAGATCTTTTGCTTCAAACATATTTTGATAGACTAAGGAATTGATACTTCTATTTCCCTGATACAAGATGTATAAACTAATACATCAGTTTTAATCGATCATAATCCTATTCAAAGAGTCTTTTTTGGGACAAACAGCATTAAGCTTTTAGGTGCTGCATGATTAACAGCTGCTGCTACAGTGACTTTGTAATAATACCTGCTAACAGATCATCTAGTAAACAAAACATGCTGTGATGCACCCGTTTCAATCTTTTGTTGAATGAAATGACAACCTGCTTTTATATGCTTCATTTTTTCAGGAAACACTGCAGCCTGATTGTCACAGATCAATTTAATTAATGCATCTCCTTCACACCTAAACTCTTTGAGAAGTTCCATTGAAGCAAGATGGAAATTTTGGGATTATGCTTGAAGATGGCACTCAAAAGAATATAGAATTTTCATAAGAGAAAAATAGCCCCATCCGTTAAAGGAAATAGTATCTATGCTTCCTGCTTTTTTATTGTATATTTACATGTGTAAAGTGAACTTTTATAGGTCATCACGTAAGTTCACTGTCAATATTTAGTTCACTTTATTTTATTATAATTGGATGCAAGGATCCATAAGAACACCCCTCAAAGTGGAATTGCCTGTTCTGTTTCCAGCTACTAACAAATCCTGAATGAGTTACAGAGATCAGGAATAGCAAATTATTCATTTTGCTACAAAATGACTAACCCGAAGTTGGAAAGGATTCCAATTAGACGTAAAAGCTTTTTGGAAAAATAAGGCTCCTTCAGAACTTCCATGAGTGCCAAATCAGGATTCATACCATCTGCATGAGAAAACATATGTTAGACTAGTAATGTACAGATGAAAACACCATATGTATACTCGACTGCAACACAAGACATTCTTAAGAATCTCTCTGCGGGCACGGATCATTGCTTAGGCCTATATTTGCAGGAATTGACTTTATCTTAAGCCCTTAATATTCATTAAAAGACCCTAAAGCATGGCAAATAAAATTCAAAATCAAGTCTGAACTTTCTACAGAGAGGTAAAATGAGGTGTGGAAAGATCACTCTGCTAGTCCAATACTTGATTCATCATACTTGTTCATTTCGATCCATATCAGCATCCGTCTGATATTATAAAATGTTGACTTGCACCCCACGCCTAGCCTCTTTGTGGTGGGGTGGTCTTGCTAGGTGAGATAATGAGACCAAAGCATGAAAAACCGGCTGCCTGTGAGTTCGTATTGAAGTTATTATCTCAGCATAGTGTCCCTACCCATGATGAACTAAAATTAATGTGCCCTCCAAATTTGATATATTCAACGTGCTTCTTACTTATTTTATTTATGAATATTATATAAATTATTAAAGATATATGTGTGAGACTCAGTCGATACCAAGACCAATCCTGGTAGCACCCTTCTATTCCTCCAAGTGAATCTTTCCCCAAGTAAAGGCAATGGCAATGGCAAGTCGATGAATTCACAGCTGAAGAAATGAAGATAAAGCTAAAGAATTCCTCTGGAACTTTTGTCCCAAAGGTGTAAACGTTCTTCCTTTTAGGCAAAATCAGCGGCAATCACCTAGGCATATTTTCAATTGCATCTAACCTCAATATTTCCTCCCGTGATATCCACATTCCATTCTACTATCCCTATGCACTGCTTAAACCATAAAATGCCTTAAATTGATTCACAAGTCCGATTCAAATATTTTGATTTCTATTAACAAGTCAGATGATATGATCAGAGCATGCTAATCTCATTTCTTTTTTGTGAAACTGAAAAACAATGATTTATGTAACCCTCTCAAAAGAAAAAACTGAAAACCAATGAAAATCCTGCTAATCTCATTTCTTGAACCAAATAATCCATGATAGGGCCAGTAAATCTTATCCAAACTGGAACTCATAAGAATCCTGGTAATGATGGTAAGAATACATATAGCTACAAAATAGGAACCCGCCATAGAATAAAACATACCTTTAGCACAACCAGAAGTAAAGACTGTGTCAATCTGACTCAGATATTTGTCACATAAAGAGTAATCACTGGCATTACCTTCAGCTTCCACCATTTGATGGCGCTCATAGTGATCCCCCTTTAAGAGGATGCAACTAGCCTTCACCAAAACAAGGATGCAACTCAGAATTTAACTTTCCAACTGTAAGTCTGAAGGTTAGAAAAAGATAAATCGTGATTTCTTCCCTGTGAATTAGTAGTGGTTAAATTATGTTAATCATAACTAGGGAACCCAACAAGATTCTAGGTTTTCATGCAGTGTCATATTTTATTTTATTTTATAACCGTGGTGTCTGGGCCAGCTTGCGTGCACCTCGATTAATTCCACGGGTTTACCTGCCACCTCCCACCAACAACAGGTACCAGATAACTCTGTCCATCAAGGCTAGAACAGATGGGTAGAAATCACCTAATGTTTTTGTCGCTGCTGGGGATTGAACCTGAGACCTCATGGTGCTCAACCCACTTCATTGACCACTAGGCCACACCCTTGGGTGCTCACGAGTGTCATATTCTACTGAAATTAATGACTTTCTAAGTCCGAGAAAAGCTGTAATATTAAACTAGGGTAATGCATGTGGGCTCTCCAGCTGAAGTGCCCCAAAGATCTACACCTATCTGCCAAAAAATCAATATACACAAAAAATACGCATACATATATAAAAACTTAAGTGCCCCAAAGATCTACACCTATCTGCCAAAAAATTCTATGTCAGTTCAAGAGAGTCTATAAAGTGCACAAACTTTTCAAACCCGTCTGCACACTCTTGTTATAATTTTGCAGAGCGCCGAGGAGTCTGGTCAAGTCTTAAGATTATAGCATGCGTTCGAAGTACTTAAGTAAAAAGACCATTTATACCGTTTGCCTGTTGGGGGTGTGGCAAGGAGGGCCAGGTCTTCTCCTGCTCCTTTTTTCCCAAATATAGTTGGGAACATGCGTAAAATATTAAATTTTAGCACAATAAAACTTCTGATTCTATCTTTAAAACTCATGAGTCATGATAGATCAGTGCTTGTGAAAAATGTCTTGGGGTATAAACAACAAGAAGTGCGACAAAACCTGTAATGCCCCCAAAACACCTAGGTTTTCCAGAGAAAAAATTAGATGTCCATGCAATCTCTTGAGCATCTTTTTCGTGTTCCTGAGAGTGCTGTCAACTGCTTTCTTGTGAAGCTCCTTGACACACTGTCAAATCATGAAAACACCAGAGAGTATTTAGTCAAAGACTATTTAGAAAGTAGCCATCTTAATTTCTGACCAGATAACACCTGCTGCTTTATCTCTTCAAGCTTCTGAGAATAAGCCTTCATAAGGCATGAGGAGCCAGGACCATAGTAGTACACGTTCACCTTAGGTGATGCAACAAACTGCTCCAATTCATCCTTATCTTCAACAGAATACACCTGCGGTTATACATAGACAAGAAATTAAACTAGAGAAATGTTAATGTTCCTCCTTTCCTCTATCCTCCCGCTTCTGCAACACAAAACGGGAAGAAGTCCAAAGCACTGTGGGTAAGACCTTGAGATAGTGAGCGTTAGCTGGAGTTAGGCAACCAAGAAAGAGAAATACGGTGCAGATGAAACCAGTATAGGCATGAACCAAGGATGGCAGCCAGGCCCACCGAGCCCAGGTAGGTAAAACGCTGCCAGGTTTGGCAGCAGTCCTTTGTTACCTAACAATGAAATTTCCACAACAAGAGACCTAGGATAAAAAATGGTAGCTACGGAAATTGGAATCAAAATCTTACGGACAGTTCTTAACAAATCCTAGAACTAATAAACCTATGACAGAAATCCATCCTTCACAAGTAACTAATTTTGGACTTCATTTGTTCCCACAATAATGATGTGAGGCAACTCTAATATTTATGGTTATCTTTTTAATTAAAAAGAAGTAAAATAATTTGATTGATCATGGAAAAAAAACTTTTGTATACAATAGTAAGCTAGTAGCACCTTAGAGCGAAGTACGGTCTCAAGGCCATCAATAGTAGCACCTGCAAAAGTTAGAAGATAACATAATGTCTGAGAGTTGAGGAGTGCCCAAAAACATGAGTAGCTTAAAGGAAAAATATACCAGTTTCGCCTGGCAGAATGATCGGTATTAAGAGCAAAGATCAGATAGCAAGAACTATCAATCCTTCACCACAATTAATCAATGCATGTCATGGAAAGCAGGGTTTCTTTCCACAAACCCCAGAGATCAGGTGACTTCTTTTTTATCAGAAAACTTGCACTCATTTTCAAACTTGTTTTCTGATAGTATTAATACCTCCTTCAACTTCTGTTGATCGCATTTCTAAATAGAATTCATACAGGTCATAATTTTCTCCAAACAGAAATCATTTACATATATACATATTTTCATGTTTAAGGGGGTAAAATTCTAAATATCTGCAGATGAGAGACACTCTTAAACAAAGGATGGTAAAAAGTGTACACATGGACAATTATCAGTCATACAATGTTAAATTAGACAGCCCAATGAACTACCGCTTATCTGTAAATGATGAACAGCAAAGCAGTCCCCAATTTGTACTTCCTACATCAATGAGTTAAGGGTAACATCTAAAAAGAGAACCTTCGAGATTTCTTGAAAAGAAAAGACCAAGTTAATACTGTAAGTCCCAAGTGCAGTCAAAGCAGAGTATAGGTTCTGCTGGTACCATACTTCCGAAGCATCAGAACATTGATTACTATACATCCTAATTTATTGCCAGTACACAGTTTTCACTTTTCAGTACAATAGATCTTTGTGGTCCGGCCCTTCCCTGGACCCCGCGCATAGCGAGAGCTTAGTGCACCGGACTGCCCTTTTCTACACAGTTTTCACTTTTCAGTGTCAATTTGATCAATTTTACATGGAAAAGAGATGTGAAAAATTATTCAACAACGGCATACCCAGTGAAATCCCACAACGTAGGGTTTGGGGAGGGTAGAGTGTACGCAGACCTTACCTCTACCTTGGTAGATAGAGCGGTTGTTTCCAAGAGACCCTCGACTCAAGACAAAGCACAAGCAAAGCAAGAGAAATGGTCAGACCCGGACAAGCAATTTAAAGTAGTATGAAAATGTGGGTATCAAAAGCGACTAAGTCATGATAGCGCATTCTGAAAAAGAAGCAATAACTATTGCATGTAAATAAGACAAACAAAGTACACTAAAGAACATATAGCAGCATAAATCAAACGACAAGGAACTATAAAGCAACACTGCGCCTACTAGTATGATAGGCTAAGTGGGCCTACAATAATAATACTACAACTACCAGTTTGTAAACGTAAGTGGGACTACGTTGGACGATCTACTACCCTGCTACCCTAATTTGTGTCCTCCATAACCCTCTAACTAAGGTCATATCCTCAGTGAGTTGCACCTGCGCCATATCCCGTCTAATCACCTCTACCCAATACTTCTTCGGCCTACCTCTAACCCTTCTGAACCAGTCCATAGTCAATCTCTCACACCTCCGCACTGGGGCATTTGTGTCTCTCCTCTGCACGTGTCCGAACCATCTCAACCACGCTTTCCGCATCTTATCATCCACCGAGGCCACTCCCACTGTCCCGGATATCATCATTTCTAATTCTATCCCTCTTTGTATATCCACACATCCATCTCAATATCATCTCTGCAACTTTCATTTTTTTGGTGTACGAAGTCTTTACCGGCCAACACTCCGCCCCATACAACATAGTCGGTCTAACCACCACCCTATAGAACTTGCTTTTAAGTTTTTGTGGCACCTTTTTATCGCACAAGACTCCATATGCGAGCCTCTATTTCATCCACCCTGCCCCAATACGATGTGTGACATCGTCATCAATCTCTCCATTCCCTTGGATAACAGACCCGAGGTACTTGAAGCTTCCTTTCTTTAGAATGACCTGAGTACCAAGTCTCACCTCCACGCTTGTCTCAAGGTCGCTCCCATTACTGAACTTGCATTCCAGGTATTCTTTCTTGGTCCTACTCAGCCTGAACCCTTTAGATTCCAGAGTCTGTCTCCAAACCTTCAACTTAGCGTTCACTCCGCTGCGAGTCGCATCAACCAGGACTATGTCATTTGCGAATAACATACACCATGTCACCTCCCCTTGAATTTGTCGCGTCAGTCCATCCATCACCAAGGCAAATAAGAATAGGCTAAGAATTGATCCCTGGTGCAGCCACATCATCACTTGGAAGTGCTATGAGTCTCCTCCTACTGTTCGTACTCTGGTCTTGGCTCTATCATACATATCCTTGATCGCCCTAGTGTACGCCACAGGTACACCTCTAACCTCCAAACATCTCCATAGAACTTCCCTAGGGACTTTGTCGTATGCCTTCTCGAGGTCGATGAAAACCATATGTAAGTTTCTCTTCCTCTCCCTATACTGCTCCACCAACCTCCTAATAAGATGAATGACTTCTTTAGTCGAACGCCCCGGCATGAATCCAAACTGGTTCTCATAAATAGAGACACCTCTTCTCACCCTCATCTCCACGACCCTTTCCCAAACTTTCAGTCATTCCAAAGTAATAGTTAAAGATTTAAAGATCTCACAAGTTGGAAAAACTTTTTCGCTTGGAATGAGTAAAAAGTTGACGAAAAAATTGACCCCTGGAAAACCAAAAAAGAGACAAACCTTTGAGAGGGTTTTCTGGAATCTGGATGATATCCACACTTGAGATCATTTTGCCAAAAGTTACCATGTAAACCTCAAGTGTTAGTTTCAAGTTAATCCCGTGCAAGTTTATATCATTCTGCCAAAATGACCATGTAAAATCTCATAATTGTTACATTCCATGACAACCCCGTTGCATCTTACAAGCACCTTTTATTACTATTTGTCAGATTCTTTTGCCAAGATTGATAAATTTATTTACCAAATAAAAAACTATTTGTCAAATTAAAAACACAAGGCAGCATATGAAATTACTGATGAGCTATAATCTGATTGGATCAGGCTAGTTAGAGACGTTAGGACATATTGTTACTTCGTGAATTTATTGGCACAATAATATTACCTTTCCCTGATATTGGAGATGCAGTCATGCCAAATATACGAGGCAGTTTTACGACATCGGGTCTGTAAAATATCTGTCAAAGAATAATACACATGAATAACTAGGATACTATATACAAAACGAAGCATGTTTGCCAGCGTATAACACCAGATCAGCTAATTACCTTCATAATCTCAGCATAAGGATGATCGCTCTCAGCTTGTGCATAATGACACTCGTCAAATATTAGAAGAGCAATAAATTCAATCCTGATATAGCAGTGGGAGAGATTATGTAGCAGTATTTGAGGGGTCATAACAAGGACCTGAACAAACAACGTGCAAATTTGTTGGTCAAAACTTTCACAAAGAGGCAAACAAAGATAAAGTATAATAGTCAGCCATTCAGCAATATCCGCACTCATCCACGGTCCAAAAAAAAAAAGGCCAAAGATGATAAGACAACATATAACACATAACATGGTTCAATCACTCTATTTCATATAGTTAACAGAAAAACATGTTGATTCCTTTTTTATTATAAAGGATAGTTTTAATGAAGTGGTTGAGAATCATGAGATCACAAGTTCAAATCCCAGCAGAGGCAAAAATACTTGGTGATTTCTTCCCATCTATCCAACCCTTGGTTGAAAGAGTTAACAAGTACCTATGCTGGTGAGAGTGTGTGCAAGTTGGCTCGGACACCACAGTTATCAACAAAAATGAATAAAACAACACAAGCAAGTGGTGATGTCAAGACTAACAAAAGAGAGAACAAAACTATAGATCCCTAATCAAAAGTAAAAGGACCCCGCAAACTCCATTGAAACATCTAGTTCAAGTACATATCTATAATGACACAAATAAGCTAAGAGTTGTAAACAAAATATTTTCAAGCTGAGTAGAGTTTCTTCTCTTTTTTTTTGACAAGTAATCAGAGATTTTATAAATGCTTGCACTAAGCCAATGCGAATAAAAAAAACATAACTATAGATTGTGCAGATCATGTATTGTATCTAAAATTGCATCAACATCCTGTACAATAACCAGGTTGCACCAAAAAGCTAGCAAAATAAGACATCTTTGTTTAAGGCTATGTAAATTTCTCCTATGGCCTTCAAAAATTCTGTCATTTCTTTCAAGCCAGACTGTCCACCAAATGGCTTGAGGGATGGTATTCCAAGTCTTTTGAGATTTCTTGCACATCCCTTCTTTGTTCCAACATTGCAGTAGCTCCCTAGTGGATTTTGGCATGGACCAAGACAAGCGTAAGATTGTCAAAAACATGCTCCATAGCTGAGTAGTAACTCTACAATTCAAAAAGAGGTGGCCAACATCTTCATAGAGCTCTTCACACATGGGCACCTACTGCAAAGCTGAATTTTCCTCTTTTGAAGGTTGGAATGAGTGAGACAAGCCTCTCTAGCCACAATCCAAGAGAAGCAAGAGACCTTCAAAGGTGCCTTGCTAATCCAAATTTTTTGCCAAGGCCAAAACCCCTGTTGTTACTTGATACCAGTTTCTGGTAGGCTGTAGCAGCTTCTGACCGTAAAGAGACCTTTGGAATGCCCCTTCCAACTAATAGAATCTTCTTTGTTGCAATCCAAAGCTATGTTGCTTAGCAGCTGAAGCAAAAGGCATACACGTTCTACTTCCCAATCATTTACATTCCTTCTAAGAAAGAGAGTCCAGCCTTGTGCTGAATAAAATTCTGCAACTGCTACATTGTGCCGAGTTGATATTCTATAAATATCCGAGAATTGCTCTTTAAGAGGAGTGTGGCCCAACCATGCATTTTCCCAAAAGTTTATCTTCCTTCCGTTTCCAATAATGAAGCCCATATTTACCTCGAAATTGTTCCAACAACCTCTAATATGCTTCCAGACTCCCGTGCCATGAGGTGTTGTGGCTACTTTAGTGCACCATTGATTCTCCATAGAGAATTTTTCAACCAAGATTCTCCTCCAGATTGCTTTTTCAAGCACTTGTTTTTAAGTCTAAAATAACAAAAATAAGCCATAAGCTAGAATTTCTAACTTATGGCTTTTGGCTTATAAGTCAAAAGCCATAAGCCCATCCAATCGGGCTCTATATGGTTAACACTCCCAGTTCCTTCTCACACGTATATCATATATTGTATTCAAAAAGTCCTGCTGTCCTCATATATTGTATTCAAAAAGTCCCGCTGTCCTCAGATTGTCCTGTGCTAAACAGGAATCATGAGCTGCAATTCAACCATAACTTCCCCCACCCACCCACCCAGGGGGGTGCGCTCTAGGTTTTCGTATTAGTTTCCATTTTCCAAGGCCAGGGAAATGACTTTCCATACACCCCCGACAGGATGTTGTAACGAGCTTTGAAGTAAATGCACTTGTCACATTAGTACTACATAACAAGACATTGGTACCACCAGCTACCGCCCTTCTTCTCTAACCTACTAAGTAAAGCTTTTCTATTTCCAACTCTGGCAATGCCTTCTAAGATGATATAAAAGTCCGCATACAAAAATCTTAAGATACAAAAACAAACACTTTCTTTGCTTCTCAGAGAAGTCATTTTCATGGTCAAACCCAGGAGAAGTCCTGGTTCTGAAAAATAAAGAATTAGATGGAAAAAAAAAAGGTATGAGTAAAGTGAGTGCTTTGAAGAAAAAGTTCAAAAATATTTGTTCAATTTTTCAAATGGCTATAAAGGCCTAGGTGTATGTAAGCAAACGAAAGACTAAACACCAAAAAATTGACTTTCTTCTTTCATCTTCTCCCCCTTTTTTTGTGAGAACAGTTGTGTCCGGACCAACTTGTCCGCACTTCGACTAATCCACTGGGTACCTGCTACCTACTACCAGTGCAGACACCGGGTAACTTTGTCCACCAAGTAGTGTTGTTATAATTCAAAACTTGGTTACCAAGGTTGTCGCTCCATCTTTTCAACTGCTAGGTTCACCCACTTGAAACTTGGAGAAGAATACTGATGCAGTCCAATTTTGGAACCAAAAAGCAGCCAACTAAAGATATTTTAGGAACAGTAGAACCTTATAAGAAATTCTCAAAAATATTCCATTTGGAGAATTTTCAACTAGAAGGAAATAAAAAAGTTTAAAAGCTCTTCTTTGTGGTTGGAGGACTGATAGGTAAAAGTTAAGAATTAGAGGCATTATGAAAGTGCAGCACGCCTCTGCCAATTTTTTAATCAAAAAGTGTTTGACCATGGGAAGCTACTAATATAGTACTCCCTCCGTCCCAAAATAAGTGTCGCTTTAGCTCATTTCACGCCCATTAAGAAATCAATAAATACAATGTATACTTTACTAAATTACCCCTATTTATTAGATGCTTCTTGAGAATTGAGCAATATTAAAAAGGACTACCTCTTTAATGTTAAGGGTATAGTTGGAAATAGTTGCCAAATTTGGTCTTGAATTCCTAAAGTGACTTATTTCGGGACAAATTTCTTTTGCTAAAGCGACACTTATTTTGGGACGGATGGACTAATACTTTAGAACAAATGATTGATAAGAAAATTCCTTGATCCTACAAAAGGTAGATAGGAAATGCACATTCCAATTATCTCGCTATCAAGCAAACATCTGAGATTTGTCACTTCATAAGATCATTTCCTCGCTTTCAAAATCTCAATTTAGATAAAGATAATCCAAATTGTGCAGTAAGTGGTAAAACTTAATCAATTAGAGAGTTAGGAGGCAAAGAAAAGATACAAGAACTACTTATATCATCTAATCCAGATGCTGTGATTAACACAGGAAGAAACAAAAGTAGATGGGAGATAATTCCTTTTGTAAAGGAAAGTAAGAGTATTTATTACTGCAAGAGTTAGATCAGCACTAAGATAGTGTCTTATTGCAGGTCTGTACAAACATTCCCAGTATATGGGAGATAATTTAGTTAACATCAGTTATTCAGCTTTTTTGTCACCCTAACATCAGTTATTCAAATTTCAATAATTATTTGCATTAAAATCTCTAGCATTATCTTATGCTTTGATTTTATTACTATTGTTGTTTCTTTTACTTTGATTATCCTTAATATTTGTACTGTCAGTACTTTTCTCTCTTCAATATTTTCATCCTAGCTTTTTAATGTTGCATATTTTTCAAACCATTTTCTGAAAAATAATTTTCTTGAGCCGCGGGTCTATCGGAAACAGCCTCTCTACCTCACAAAGGTAGGAGTAAGGTCTGCGTACACCTCACCCTCCACATACTTATATTGGGTATGTTGTTGCTGTTGTTTGTATTTGCATTAAAATCTCTAATTGGGATTCGCTTACCAAGAATGCCCAAGGTTCTGTCTCAAACAAATAACACTCAGGAGATAATGTCCATCATTAACAGAAAAGATCATGCAGACTTACCTCATACTGTTCCATTTCTTTCTCCCAGTCTTGGTGGCTCTTCAAATGCTTTGATTTCCCGCAGTATGTCCCAACTTTGAAGTCAATAGAGTCTTCTATGACCTTCGCTTGCTTTTCCAATTTCAGAAGCACATGAAAAAGTAAATAACTTTTAGGCCCATATATTATCAAGTTTCAGACACACTTCTTAGTTCCCCACCCTGCCCCAAGAAGCAAAAGTATACACAGAAAACAGAATGAGTTTAATAGGAATAAGATTCCAATGAAGAGAAAATTAGTTAGACATAACATATGACATTCTAAATTGAAGAATGTTTTCTTGTTCTCTATGAGGTGCAAGACTATAGGCCTTTTTCATGCTAATCACTTGATCAATTTTCAGCAAAATAAGAAATATCCATGTACTTAATTTATTTTGACTAGCCTGAAACACCTAGTCTTTATGTATATGTGAAGAATGCTTACATACTAGCCACAAAATCAATAAAAATTTCTATGAGAAAATATGGCAAGTAAAGAAATATATTGAAGACTCAACGATGTGATGAATACAAAGCCGGAGCGGCCTCTGGACAAAAGAAGCGATGACATCAGAACAGTAGGCGTAAGATATGTGATGCCATTGAAGCAACAGAAAGTGCGACGGTATGGAAGTGGTCATCCAAAAGAAGGAATGACGAAGAAACTTTTTAGACAATGCAAGAGAATAAAATTTCCACTTTTATTTGGTGTCCCCTCCCATGAATCAATAAAATTATTTATCAAAAAAGAGACTCAGTTGAACGGAGAAAAGACAGTGAGTATATGTAAAAATAGTAGAAAAGATATTTGACATTCAGCCATTTGATTTCATGTAAAGTAGTTCACATCCTTGATATCAAAAAAAATTAAAAAGGTTACAAAAAAATCAGAAAGAAGAAAACCTGCTCCACCAATGCCACAGTGGGAGCAAGAAACACGCAAATGCTCTTCTGGGGTTTCCTTATTAACTGTCCCATCTCATAGATAAGCAAAACAGCAATATGGGTTTTCCCGCAACCCGTTCCCAGATATACAACAACATTCTCCTCTAATGCTTTTTTACAAAGATCCATCTGATACCTGATAAGAAATAAAATCAGTAAAATCTTACAATAAAATCATCAAAGCCACCTATTTTGTTGTTTTTGGAATACTAACATCATTATTCAGTTAAATAATGTAGTTAAATTCGGAAATTGTTCAATAGTTACAAAGAGTTTCAGGTGTTTGAAAGTTCAAAGCTTTTATTGTAACAACACCTTAGCAAAAAAGCAATTCTTTTTTCTTTATGAAAAGGTAGAGATTTTATTAACAAGTACCAAGAAGGTACTAGGAGAGTACAACAGGAACGGATTCTTCCGCCTAAATATTGAAGGAATACATCAGATCAAATAGTGAAGCAAAATCAGTTAAAACATTTTTCTTGGACCACAAATAGAAACTCTTCAAACACCTAGACTTTACATGAGAAATGTGTTCCTTCTCTAACCAGGTGTTCCAGAAAGTACAACTAGACACTGTCATTCCAGTAGAACTACTTAAGGCCTGTTTTATGCTTCCTAGCATGACCAATTGATTTCCAAAACTTGCCAGAAACATAGACCAAATCTGCCTGATGAAAATGCAACGGAGCAGCAAGGGTGATCAACTGATTCATCTGCTTCTTCACATTAGAAACATTTACTGCAAATGATGAAACCCTTCCTCTATAGGTTTTCATGAGTAAGCCAGGCACCACATTTTTTGGAATTCGAAAAACTTCAAATACCTATTTTCACATTTTTCACTCCAAATCACTCGCAAAAATTCAACTTTTTTCCAGGTTGTATTCATGGCCAAACCCAACTCCAATTTCCAAATACCATTTTCAACTTGTTTTTCAAATACTACTCCCTCTGTTCAATTTTAGTTGTTCACTATGCAAAATATATATTTTCCCTTTTACTTGTCACTTTTAGCATATCAAGAGAAAAATATTTTTTTTTGTTTTACCCTTAGCATCAATTACTTATTCCCCAAATCAATTCTCAAAACCTAGGACTAAACATCAATTAATATGGATATTGTGGAAAATACTCATATTCATTATTATTTCTTAAGGGATACGCAAAGTCCAAACTGGACAAATAAAAGTGGACGGAGGGAGTACTTTTTTCAATTTTCACATTTTTTATGTCCAAACGCTCACTAAATGTGTGTATATACATATATACACTATCAATTTTGCGCACACAAGGAAAGTAGCATAATGCAAGAATACTCAGCATTATCGACTTGAAATTTATAGGGAGAACGCAGAAGAACTTGAAGTTGAATTCTGAAAAATTGTAACAATTCTATGACCAAACACGATTCCGAAATAAAATTCAGAAAAAAAAGTGAAAATTATCCATGGCCAAACGGGCCCTATATTTCAATACATTTCTCACAAACCGCGGCATAGCTCAATTAAATGTGTGTATACACAAATAACTTATACAAGTTATTCATAAACATTAGCAATTTTGCACAGACAAGGACATATATAAGCTTCAAGTTGAATTCCGGAAAATTATAACAATTCTATGTCCAAACACGATTCCAGAAAAAAATGGAAAATTATCCATGGCCAAATGGACCCTATATTTCTATACATCTCTCATAAACCGCCGCACAGCTCAACTAAATGTGTGTATAAACATATATACACAAATAATTCATAAAAACACATATATATATCAATTTTGCACACACAGAGACACAGTACACTGGTACTCCACATTCATCAACTCGAAATTTATAGAGAAAAAACACAAAAAAAAACTTAATTTCTAGCAATTTTTCTAGGATCCTTCTCTGGTTTCTCAACTAAATGTGTGTATATACATATATACACAAATAACTTAAAATTATATATATCAATTTTGCACACACAAGGGCAAAGTAGCACATCGCACAGATACTCCGCATTCATCGACTAGAAACTTACAGGAAAAAACGCATTAAAACTTACTTTCTCGCAATTGTTCTCGGATCCTTCTCTAGTTTCTTCTATATATACATATATACGCGCGCGCGCGCGCTCTATCAATTTTGCACGCACAAGGAAAGTAGCACAGTACACTGTTACTCCGCATTCATCGACTTGAAATTTATAGGGGGAAAACGCGAAAAAAACTTACTTTCTAGCAATTTTTCTAGGATCCTTCACTGGTTTCTCAACTAAATGTGTGTCTAACATACATGTGTACACAATAATTCATAAAAATCATACCAATTTTGCACACACAATGATAAAGTAGCACAGCGCGCATATATCCACTTGAAATTTATAGAGAAAAAAACTGAAATAAAACTTACTTTCTAGCAATTTTTCTCGGATCCTTCACTGGCTTCTCAACTGAAACACTCGAATCCACGTCATCATTGATAGACATAACGGAAAGCTGGTTACTGATCAATGACGATGAACTGTTTACGCCATTCTCGAATTCGCCGCCTTCCATGACGGTGACAACGGCGGCGAGCGGCGGTGGTGGTGGGAAAAGCGTTGAATGATTGACTTTGAGTTGACTGAGGCAAAGGACAAATGATTTTTTTCTTTTACTTGAGAAGTGGGTTTTGTTTGTTTTCAGGTGCACCTTTTGATATGAAAATATGCTAATGCTGACACTAAATTGTCATTTTCTACCAAACACCCAATTTTTCATTTTAGCTTTTTTCTTTCTATTTTGTATTCAAGTAATTACATATAATATACATATACAGTAGTATAATTAATTTAAATGTCAATGAAAATCTATTTTACAAAACTTTTCTTTGAGATAGTGTTCAGATAGTTACGTTTTTTTGTGCATGTGTTATGAGATTTTGTCGTTTTTTATTGTTGATATTTAATTCTTAATATATTATTTATTTTTATTTTAAGTTATAATTTATTAATTAATGCATATTACGATAATCTGACATGTGATTGCCTCTTGTGTGTATATATTTTACGTTATTAGTAGTTCTTTAAAATCGATAACGTAAGTTTATTTCACGAGTCTCTCTTCAACTATGAGATCATTATATTCTTGGTATCGATCGGTACTTACCTCTCACAAGGAGTTAACCTATCAGTAATTCTCGTATTATCAGATTTTGTTGTTTTGTTGTCGGCATCTCATTCATAATATATTACTTAGCCTTTATTTTAAGTTATTATACACTAATTAATGCATATTGCATAATTTTACACGTACTTACCTTTTAAGAGCATTGTGTATGTATGTATATGTCTCTTTCAATATTAGTGTTTCTTAAAATTGTCTAGCATAAGTGTATTTCACGAAATCTTTTTTCAAGGCAGTGTTCAAATCGTTACATTACAGTCTCTAATTTTCATATTATACCTTTTAAGAGGATTGTATGTAGTATTTTCTTAAAATCGTCAGTGTAAATCATTATGTTTTGGGTGTCGGTCATAACTTACCCCATAAGGACTTGACCAATTATTAATTCTCGTGTTATAAGATTTGTCCGTTAGTGATCGACATTCTATTCCTAATATATTATTTAGTATTTATTTTAATTTATTACTTACTAATTAATGCATGTTATATAATCTTACATGTGATTACCATTTAAGAGTACGGTGTGTGTGTATTTCTTACACCGTTGGCATACTTTTAAAATTGTCGGGATAAGTTTATTTCGCGAAGCCTCTCTTCAAGATAGTCTTCAGATCGTCATATCTTTCATGCTTGTTTGAATGACGTGACAAGGACTTGACTAATCACTAATTCTTATATTATAAGATTTTATCTCTTTGTGATCGACATTCTATTCCTAATATTAGTTAACAACTTACTAATTAATGCATATCATAAATTTACATGTGATTATCGTTTAAGAGTAATGTGTGTATATGTATTTCTTACACTATTAGGATTTTTTTAAACTGTCGTTATAAGTGTATTTCACGAATTCTCTTTTTCAGAAAGCGTTTAGATCATTACAAGTTTTGTGTCTTTTGAAACTTATCCAACAAGGACTCCAGTTGTCACTAGTCCTCTTATTAGATTTTATCGCTTTGTTGTCGACATTCCATTTTTAATATATTATTTATCATTTATTTTAAGTTACTACTTACGCATTTCGTGCATGTTGAGATTTACCAGTCAAGAACTTAACTAGTCACTAATCCTCATATTTAATCTCTTTGTGGTCTACATTTCATTCTTTTAATGTTGTTAACCATTTATTTCAATTCACCGGTATTTACTAATCAAATGCATATTAAATAGTCGTACATATAATTATTAATCGATGTATATTAAATAGTCGTATATATAATTACCTTTTAAATTATCGGTACATATAACTTGAACATTTTTTACAAGTCAAATTTGTGATTATATAGACAAACTAGTGATTTAATATATTGTGTCAGAAAAATACTGTGATGTTTTTTTGTATATGTTCATTAAAAAAATACACCTATATATTAAGTATTAAAGAAAATAATTATTTATATTAATGTATATAATATAAAATATTTAGTCATATTTAGTATTGTATAATTATAGTAAATATAGGATCCTTATTGTATTATGATTCCACATTGTATACACTATATATATTTATATTAATGAGAAAGGCTCCACAAGGATATTCTCACTTCTGATACCATGTTACGTATTCTCCCTTTGACATTGTTCATGCAGATTTATGGACATCTCCAATTACTAGTTCACTGGGTCATAAATTTTATCTCGTCTTATTAGATGACTTTTCTCACTTTGGCTGGGTCTTCCGCTTAAATTCAAGTCTGAAGTGTTTACCAAGTTTCTTGCATTCCGTGTCTATGTCAAAACGTAATTCGAAAAAGACGTAAAATTGCTTCAATGTGATAACGGTCGTGAGTTCAATAATTTCGCGTTTCACAATTTTTGCTCTAATAATGGCATGAGTTCCGGTTTTCGTGTCCCAACACCTCCCCCAAAATGACAAGGTCGAACGAATCATTCGCACTATCAATAACATGATTCGTACGATCCTATTTCATGACTCCCCCCCCCCCCAATTCCTTTTGGGTATATGCTGCGAAATTACCAAATATATTCTAAATATTTTGCCCACTCAGACTCTCCAAAATAGAACACCCACCGAAATTTTATTTCGTAGGATCCCAACTTATGAACACTTACAAATTTTTGGCTCTCTGTGCTACCCGAATCTTGCCTCCACGGCCCCATATAAACTTGCACCTTGCACCACCCCCTTGTGTTCTCAAGTTTTCCGTTCATGGGATACATGTGTTACGACTTGTCTTCCCGCAAAATCATCGTCTCACGTCACGTCACGTTTGACGAAACAATCTCCTCATTCACAAATATCCAAAAATTCCAGAATTCGGATTACACATTTTTAGACGAGTCTAACACATCACTGCTTCTCCGCCTAGCCCTCGGCCATTGCCATCGTTCGACGGCAAACATCGCACTCATCGTGATATGCTCAATCTTCTATTCGTTAGTCCACCACCAATACTACCCCATCTCTGCCACCTCTGCCTGCCACTGCCACTACCGGTAGTCCGTCAGCCACTATCCCTGTCAGTCCAATCTGTATGCCACCTACCGCTGCAGCCACTGGCAGCATATCCGCGTCTCTGTCCCCATACCGAACTTCGCCGACTGCCACTACCACCACCGACAATCACCTCACCATCTTTATGTCTCTACCGGTCATCGTCCCAAACACCCACTGGCAACCCCTACATACGCCGAATGTGTCAACAAAAAACCCACGCCGACCCCACATTTAAACCAGTTCCCGAAAGCTCTCCCGGTGTCAAAACCTTGACTGACACACCCACACCGCCACAAAGTCAACCCAGACCTAACCTACCGCCATAAATCTACCCTGACATCGACCACCCTACACTACATCGCCCTACCCCGACCGTCACCTTCCCACATCCCGATGTCATCCCCCGAAACACACTACCCATTGCATTGTTCAGTCAAGCCACCCAACCAACATCCCGACCTCGTCCCTGCCTCTAGTGACCTGCCACCGACTACCCACCAAAATACCCATCCACCCACTGCCCCATTGCACCCAATGGAAACCCGTGCCCAACACGGGATTTTCAAGTCCAAAGTTCAATTTAACTTATCCACACAAATCATTTCCCTAATTCCCAAAAACCCAAAATTAGTCAAACTAGACCCAAATTGGAACGCAATAATGTGTGAGGAATTTAATGATCTAACAAAATAGCACGCTTGAGATTTTGTTCCTAGACCAGAGGGGGTGAATGTGATCCGATGCATGTGGCTTTTTCATCACAAATACAGAGACAGTGGTGATCTAGAAAGATATAAGACAAAATTTGTGGCCAATGGCACTGATCATCAGGAGGGTATTGATTGTGGTGAGACGTTCAGTCCGGTTGTTAAACCGGCTACCATTCGCACAATTCTGAGTATAGCTATGGGTAACCATTGGCTGATTCATCAGCTTGATGTGAAGAATGCGTTTCTACATGAGGATTTGAAAGAAACTGTTTACATGCACCAACCACATGGTTTTATTCATCCTGCAGCCCCTCAGTATGTATGTCGTCTTCGTAAGTCACTTTATGATTTAAAACATGCCCCAAAGCGTGGTATGATCGCTTTGCACAGTACATATGCGATGTGGTTTTGTATGCATCAAGTGTGATACTTCTATGTTTATTTTTCATAGAGGTAGTAACATTGCTTATTTGTTGCTATATGTGGATGCCATTGTTCTTAATGCCTATTCTGACATGTTGAAAAACGAGATCATTGCACTGCTAAGAATTTGCTATGACTGACTTGAGGAAGTTGAGTTACTTTTTGGGTATCTCAGTGACTAGATCTGCAGATACTATGTTTATTTGCTAGCGTAAGTATGCATAAGAGATTGTACACATGACTAAGATGGCTAATTGAAAATCATGTCCAATTCGGTTGACTCTAAATCAAAGCTTAGTGTAATTGATGGTGATCCAGTGTCCGATCCCACGCTTTATAGGAGTCTTGCATGTACAGTTCAATATCTGACTTTCACCAGGCTGAACATTGCTTATACTATTCAGCAGGTATGCCTATTCATGCATGCCCTCAAGGAGCCTCATTTTACCGCTCTTAAACGTATCATTTGATATGTTAAGGACACACTTGATTATGGATTGCATCTATACCACTCAGCACCGACCAGATTGTTATCATATACGGATGCTGATTGGGCAAGTTGTCCGGACACGCGACGCTCCACCTCCGGCTATTGTGTGTTCTTAGGGGATAACCTCATTTCCTGGTCTGCCAAGAGGCAAGCCACCTTATCCCGTTCGAGTGCAGAAACAGAGTATAGAGGTGTTACAAATGTTGTTGCTGAGATCTGTTGGCTTCGAAACCTTCTTTTGGAGCTTCAATGTCCCTTGCATAAGGCGTCTTTGGTTTACTATGATAACATATCCGTCATATATTTATCTCATAATTCGATTCAGCATCAGCGAACAAAACACATTGAGATGGATATACACTTTGTTCGTGAAAAAGGCTGCGCTAGGTGATGTTAAGGTGTTGTATGTGCCTTCCTCGTATTAGTACGCGGATATATTCACGAAAGGTCTTCCCAGACAGCTCTTTCTAGATTTCAGATCCAGTCTAGCGTCCGGCCTCCTCCCGCTCCGACTGAAGGGTGTATTAACGTGTATAATATAAAATATTTAGTCATATTTAGTATTGTATAATTATGATAAATATAAAATCTTTATTGTATTAAGATTCACATTGTATACATTGTATATATTTATATTAATGAGAAAGACTCCTAAAGGATATTAATACAATCTTACCATTTATATAACTTAAAGACCACATGTTTTGAGTTTGTGAGAAAAATCACGTGTTTTTGTAGGGGAGAGATCAGAGGAAATCTGATTCATAATTACAGATATTTATGATTTATATGCCTTCTAATTAATTTGCACTCTTTTCGGCGTGGAACATACGCATGTCATAATTGGAACTGAAAATAATTTAAAGGCTATTTTAAGAAAATAAAAAGAGGATGTAAACAGACAACACATGCTAAAATATAGAGTAGGATAATAAAGTTTTTGCCAGCTAGATCTAGACAATAAATAAAGTTGTAGACTCTTGCGTCTATACATATTGATTTAAAAAAATGACAAAAATAGTCCCTTATGTTTGAGGTTATATTCAAAATAGTCCTTTAAGAATCCATTATTGAACAGTCCATATATATATATTTATGTTTGTTAATAATTAATACATATTCAGATAGGAAAAGAAAACAATTGATAATTGAGGTGTGAAACTTGCGAAAAAATGATAGTTCAAATGTATTTTGACCATTAACTCAAAAAGTTATGAGTAGTCATATTTTTCATTTACCTTAGATGAGGTGAACTTGAATAACATAGAAAAGAAAGTAGAAGAATATTCAATTCACGTGATAGAACTAGAACCAAAATGTAAGTAGAATATTAAACTAGACTGCTATCACAAAAAAATATATTTTTCTCTAAAAAGTATGTTTACAGAATTTTAATTAAGCAAATGGTTATATTAAGAGGATAAATTAGTACTATTATATTTATATTTGTTACATTAATAATAAATATATTGAAAGAATTGTTGCATAGAAATTAGAATAGCGAAGGTAAGCGTAATATCATAACCACTAGAAAAACTAGTATATATGAAGCCAAACCTCGAGTGACATCTCTGAAATTATCCTATTTTTTTTATTAGAACGAGACTATAAACCTAAGAGACATATCTTTGTGGAGATGTGTGGGTTCACTTGCACTCATGATTCTCTTCCTAAATCATATATATCAATGATCTTTCTCTTTAAAACTATGTAAATATATATACGTGGTCCAAGCTAAAAGAGTCACGTCGTCTTCTTCTCCTTCCTCTTCCTCTATTACCTGGACGAGGCTATGTACAAAACTTAAAGAAGAATGGAAGTGATTTTGAGTTGTTTCAACTAAATTATATGTTGACTAGAAATACCTAGACGAGGCTATGTAAAAAATTTAAAGAAGAATGGAAGTGATTTGGAGTTGTTTCAACTAAATTATCTGATCTAGAAAATGTCGTTGCAACACGCGTATATCATGCATATCAGTTCATACCACACAAATTTTCATTACTACGATGTGATATCACGTTGTATATTGTGTATATCACACACAGAGATATACATGATCTACCCGAGATAAACGAATGTAATGTGTGATATATATTGATATATATGGGGATATACACGGAATACGGTGGGGGAAACACAAATGGTGACTTCAACCTTGAGTTTTCAATTTGAAATCCAACTCAAATCAATCTTAAATCGTCTCCAAACATCTCCAAAATTGATATTCAAGCTCCTTAAGATATTTCCAACGAAATTCAATAACACCTAATCGAGACAATTCACAAATACGTCTTTGATGGTGCCTTCGGGTCCTTGTCTTCAAAATATTGACGGAGAACATGATAAATAAATGAATATATCAATTAATAACAAAATCGAAGAAGAACCCAAAAATGAAGGAAAATACACCTACTGCAGCAACTGAAACTCTGAAATACCTACAAAAAGTGTATCAATTCAACCTAAAAATTCTGATATAATGATAGATTTTTTTTGTATAGATAAGAAATCAATTTCAACAACTTTGAATTGTTTTATGTCAATTGTCAACATGTTTGGGTATGAGAAACAACACTAGAAAATACGAAAATGACACGGTGAGTGGGATAGCTTATTAACTTGACAAGCATCTAAGATATCATTTTCATATATTATTGAAAATGATTTAGTGTCACTTTAGAGTTTAGAATCAATCCCAAACTAAAGTGCCAAAACTAAAAGGATGTAAACTCATCTTGAGAATAAATCCTTCCAATGTCAAAGCTTATCTTGAGTAAGCATAACTAGATAATAACATTCCCCTGTTAAAAAAAAAGAAATAAATAATGACACTATTGATTCAATAAGGAATCTTTACAAAAATAGCCGGCCATATTCATTATTTATTTTTTCTAGCCCATATACATAGACTATATATAATTATACATATGTTATACATAGAATATACATATTTTATACATAAGCGATTGAATGAACAACTATTTACATTAATTCGTCATTCTGAAAAGGACAAACTCTTCACCAAATACAAATTGGGCCTATCTCATATGGAAAGGAAATATGAAAGGAAACATTATAGTTACACCTAGAACAATCAATCTCAGGAGTTCGACAAAACAGATTCGAACTTCTCCTAGAATAATTTTTTAGCTTGAATTGAGCGCTTTAAAATATGAAGTTTACTCTTAAGGGCAGAAATTGTTCAAGCTAGTTCTCAGAACCAACCTTGCATTCCATTGTTTGTTAGGTCAAGAAATGTCTTTTAAGTCTATCAAAGCCTACGCTATTTATGGATCACCAAAATGCAAACCCACCTCCCGGCCCTTCTTACGTATCATGTGGAATTGAACGGATCTCCTCTAAAGAAACATTGCCAAAAGTGACTAGGGGACTAGTCACTTCCGTCAAGGATTTTAAGTCAGTGACACTATACGTGGCAATCAGGTGTCCTGATTGCCACATAGTGTAGCGACGCTACATTTGTTGCCATGATATACATTGTCAAGAATGATGCCCTGTTGTGATTCTTAATCATCAAAGTCAGACATGATAAGACCTTATATTAGAGTAATTTGTAACTGATTGGGACAATTTGAAGGATAACTTTCAGTGACTCAGTAGCATAAAAAGTACCACTTTAGCATCAGTACCACATGAATATGGGAATATTTACTTTATAATAGCATTTCATTGTGAAGAATAAAGTTGAACAATGATTTGAAAACATCTAGAAAAGGATAGAACACCAGACTTTATATTACTGACACAACATACTTACATATTCCTCTACTTTACTTCAAAACATTCTATTCCTGACAAAAGAAAAAGCATCAACTTCTTGACCAGATTAAAGTA
This sequence comes from Anisodus acutangulus, assembly GCA_029783415.1. NCBI lineage: Eukaryota > Viridiplantae > Streptophyta > Magnoliopsida > Solanales > Solanaceae > Anisodus > Anisodus acutangulus. The sequence goes on along the minus strand of CM056493.1, from coordinate 54,544,467 downwards.
ACAAAATCAACTTAAATTAACAAATATACTTTACAATATACTTTATGCTTCAGATTTATCTAGTTCAAGAACATTATTAGCCTTGTTTCTTCAATCCAGATACAAGTTTTAATGCTTCTTCCATTGATGGCCTATCTAAGGGTCTAACTCTGGTGCAAAGTGAAGCAACTTCAAGAACCAGTTTTATTTCCTCTTGGACCGAGTTCGATGGAGCAACATCATTCTCATCCAAAACCTCTCTCAAAAGAACCTCCTTGGAGGTGTTCTGTACGCTCATCGCTGCATTTGACAGCTTCCCCTTCGTTAAGATTTCCAGAATGAGCTCACCAAAGTTGTAGATGTCCCTGTAAAGTGCTTCCTTTATAGCTCGTTCGATTTCACCTGTTCGACACAATTAAACAAGATTTACGATCAGTAACATTAAGAGGATCAGGAATTCAGGCTAATAACTTGTGTCACTCAAATTAAGATCATTAACCACTTCTATTAGAATTTAAAAGGAGCCTTGAAGCAACGACAAAATTGTCTCCTTGTGACCTATAGGCTATAGGTCACAAATATGAGCCATGTAATCAGCCGCTGACGTACACTACCTACATCACACCCCCTTGGGGTGCGGCCTTTCCTTGGACCCTGCGTGAAAGCAGGATGTTTCGTGCATTGAGCTGCCCTTTTTTCTAAAAACACTTCTATTAGGATTGCTAACTATTTAATAGATATTAGTGCAGACTATTATCTTTTACTAGAAGGAATAAGTGCATACCTGCTTCATTTCCAACTTTTGCAAGTGATGGACCATTATTTAATTGAATCAAGAATTTAACACCGAATTCGGTCAGATGAGGCTCCATGTTTTCATCAAACATAATGTTATTTGCCTTCAAATCCCCATGAGGAATCGCGGGGTAGCAGTTGTGATGCAGGAAACACAGCCCCCTAGCAATTGCCACGATGATTTTATACTTGGTCGCCCAATCTCTCTTCGTCCTGATCCTGTCGGCCAAATTTCCATTAGGCAAGCAATCACACAACAGGTAAGCCATACGCTTATTGTAGCAAAATCCCAACAATCTGGTCAAATTCTTGTGCCTTGCATTGCCCATCCTTGATATCAAATCTAACATAAGATTCATTCTCTCGGGCCTCCATTCAATCTTCTTCACCAATACGGTAATTCCTGTTGGCAGAACAGCTTTGCAACAATCAGAACCTCCCAAAGGCGGCACCATATCCTTGGCTTCTTCAGTAGAATTGAAGCTCCTCAAAACATCGTTTGCTGTAAACCGAGGGAGTCCACTAAAAGAAACCATTTTCCACTGCCCTTTACCTCTTCTTCTGAAGTAAAATACACCGAAAACTGCAGCTGTAATAGCCAATACTATGATTCCACAGGTTATAAGAACCCAAGCCAGCTTTTGTGTCCTTCTGCTTCCTAACTCTAGTCCATTCGGTCCATGACAAGGCCTTAAAGATCTTCCACAAAGCTTAGGATTACCCCAGAAGGCGCTGCTATCCATCACCTTAAAAGGAATCCAACCCGAGAGATTGTTGAATGACACATTAAGAAGTTGTAAGCTGGAAGAGCTTCCGAACTTGGCCGGAATTGAACCGCTAAAACTATTGTGTGACAGGTCAACAACACTAATACCAGGAAGGCTAGCAAGTTCAACAGGTATTTGACCAGTTAAGTTATTGTTAGCCAAGTCTAAGCTCACAAGATTTTGGCAATTGCTTATACTTTGTGGGATAATCCCGGAAACATTGTTCATACTCAATTCAAGCACCAGTAAGGATTTGCAGCGTCCAAAAGGAGGAAATTCACCTGAAATGCTACAATTGGTAGCTGAGAAATTCTGTAGTGAGTACAAAGACAATGTATTTTCTGAGATTATTCCTTCAAGATTTGGATTATTAGACACATTGAAGTATTGAAGCTTTGAAGCTGAGGCAATATTACTAGGAATCCCTCCACTGAACCTATTTCTAGACATATCAACATATGACAAATCAGGGACATTGCCAAAGTTCAAAGAGATGTCACCTGAGAATGAATTGTCTTCGATACGGATTCGAACAAGAGAGGAACAATTGGAAAGTGATGGAGAAAGTTCACCAGTGAAGTTATTAGAAAAAAGAATCAACTTTTGTAAAACCCCATTGGAACACATACTTGGTGGAATGCTACCAACAAAATAGTTTGTTGAAACATCAACATGTTTCAGCTTTGAATATTTGCCTAAGTCTTTTGGGAGTGAACCTGAAAACAAATTGTCCCATATAACAAGTGTATCAAGAAGTGGAAGCTTAGCAATTCCTTCAGGAACAGTTCCACTTAAGTCATTATACATAACACCAAGAAGTCTTAGATTCTTCAACTCAGAGAAACTCTCAGGGATTGGACCCAAAAGCAAATTATCGGAAAGATCCAAACTTGATAAAGAAATGATTTTTCCAAACTCCCATGGAATTTTACCACTAAGTTGGTTTCTGAACAAGAAAAGTGACTCAAGATTTGTTAAATTACTGAGCTCTTTTGGTATTGAACCAGATAAGTTGGCACCAGCAATATCAAGATACTGAAGTCTACTCATATTCCCAAATTCCCAAGGAATTCTTCCTTCATATGAGTTATAACCAATCTCCATATGAGTAACTGTTTTCAGCATCCCTAATTCTGGTGGTATTTTACCACTTAGTGAATTCCCAGCTAATTGAATGAAATCAAGATTCTTGAATGAGCCATACTCAGAAGGGATTGGTCCACTGAAATAACTCCCTGCAAAATTCAGTACCTGTTGGGATCGAAATAACAAGGCGTCATGCAGAAACTAACAAAACAAATCTTGAATGACGATAAATTGAACAACAAAAAGAGGCACAATACTTTAATATGGTTTGATCAATTGATTTGCATATGAAAAAAACTAATATAAACGAAATTATAGAAACTATTGAGAGAATAATCCCCCTTAAACAAGACCTTTTAATGACTACGTCAGAGTGGATGCTATTGTGTTGTTGTGTGATCAAATCACAACAAAAACTGGAATTAGCTACGAACTTCGTTGCTAATCTGTTGCTAAATTTCTCATAGCTAATCTATCGCTAATCCTATTAGCGACAGATTTTGCTGTTTAGCCACAGAATTTGTCCGCCGCTAAATCCTATTTTTTTTTGCATTTAATATGAAAGAGATGTTTTTCACCAAGAAAAATAATTCTAATTATGATTAAACAAAAAGTCAGGACAAACCCTAAACAGTACCTTGAGTGACTCAATTTCTGAAGCATCTTTAGGCAAAGGACCTGAAAAGCTGTTGCTGAAAGCATCAAGAATCACAAGAGAATCAAGATTTGAAATCCCACTTGGGAAATGACCAGAAAAATTGTTCCTACTGATATCCAAACTTCTTAAATTAGTCAAGTTGAATATCCCAACAGGAAGTTTCTTAGAAAATGAGTTTTGACTCAAATTTAGATCAACAAGATCACTAAAAAGACTAAACTGACTATCTGAAAGGACCCCACCAAGATTTTTAACTGAAAGATCCAAACCAATGATCAAAGTTGAATTTTCATTACATTTAACACCAGACCAAGAACATGCATGAATTCTACTATCACTAGTAGAACTAGTAGAAGGCAAAGTCCAATCACTTAGACTGTTGGAATTATCAAGAATTTCAGATTTTAAGCTTAGCAGTGCTTGTGTAAAAGGATCAACAGATAAAACTGGTACAAGAAGAATCAAAGAAAGATAAATCAAGAAAGTAGTAGTGATGTACAAAGGCTGATAAAGTATCCCCATTGGGAAAGAAGAAGCAAAAACAAAAAAACCAACACAAGAAAATATCCACACACAAAAAAACTGTCACTCCCCTTATGTAATACTTAAATATACTACTACTACTAGTATTTCACAAGTTCTTTTTCTTGCATTGAGACTAGAGAAAGATTGATATAAAAAAGAGTGAGGAATCAAAAGAAAAATAAAATATTGATTAGTTGAAATGGGAATACTTCCTCCGTCTTATATTATTTATCGTGATTATTATAAATAGTTATCTCAAATTAAAATTTTGTCATTAATGAAGACAATACATAAATAGAGTAAACATTTAATGAAGAGAAATTATAATTTAGATATAAATAACGATCGAGTAGTCAAATATTTCTGTTGATTAATATTTTTTAAGGAATATATAAAATAAAAAAAAACAAATAATTTGAGACATGGAGAATATGATTTTTGAGTTTGCTTTATGAGAAACAAACAAGGGGACCATTTGAGGGAATTATTTGTTTATTTTTAGGAAAGTGTTTGCCATTAGAGAATAAATTCAAGAACTTTTTTTTATTTTGGTGAGGTGAGAAAAGAAGGCAAATGGGGACAATGGAGCATCTGCCTTTTTATCAATTCAATCCAAATACATGCACAAACGGTTATGAACTCCTACTTTTTCTTGGAATTTTGCTTAGTGAAATTATTCTGGTCAATTAAACTGGGGGAAATAGTAAAATACTCACTGTATTTGAGGTAATTAATGATGTGATAGTCAAAACAAAATGTTTTTAAGTGAAGTAATTTTAATTTTTAAACCTTCATATGTACTTCATTAGTTACAAGTTGTCCATGAACTAGACAATATCACAAAATGTTCAATGCAAGAAAGGGTAATTTTGGAATTATAAAGTACATTTTTCAATGCAGGCAGTATTCTTAGATGGATTTATGTTATATAGCTCTAGTACATTAAGAGTCAATGACGGAGACTGGATTTTTATATTAAAAAAAACTCAATATTTATTATATATTCATAAAAAGATTTAAATTATATATACACAATTTTCAGTAAAATTCCCTTCTATCCCTTTAGCTTTGCCTCCGATGTTTATTATTTTTGCGTTACGATTTAGTTTATCTATTGTAAGAGGTTATATTTCTCTCAAATTATGTAGTTAGCTCTTAAGTGATACAAGATGAGCTTAGATGGAGCGGCAAGAACATGCTGATTCATATAATTGATGCCAGTTGCTACTATTTGAGGCTAATTATGGTTATAGTTCACTCTAGATTAATATGTTAATATAAAAAGAGTGCAATATATTTATTGCTGTGATCTAACCGTTATTAAAAAATGAGATTTAATTTAGTAGAGATAAGAAATCGATAGCTAAATGATTATTTTCTATATGGTTAAATCTTAGTAGACACAATTATTCAATAAGCAAAAACTAATCTGGATATGACTTACTATGTTAAAGAAAAAAAGTAGGATAAGGGTTAGATAGGTATACAATCAATTACTAGTGTCATAATTAAGTATGTTACTCTTTAAGCAATTGGAGAGGGCCACAAAAGGGTAGTAACATAGTACTAGGAGTATATATATTTTATTTATGAGAAGACAAGTAGAATAAGAAAATGATTTTTTTTACATAATTAATTTAAGTAGATATAGCTGTTAGTCATGATTGTTGTGCATTATTTGATGATAGAACTTAGCAACTTCGTAATAATTGTTTAGATCATAATTAAGCACTATTTAGGAATATATGCGATGATTACTAGGACATACCAAACATCAAACCTAGTCCTTTGTTCTCTTTTAATTTGAACCCTTCTTCCTCCGGGATGGGTTACAACAATTGATAATCATCTCTTCGTTCCTAATTATAAGTTTCAGGTTCGAGCATTAAAAAATAAAGAAATTTTTGGTAAGGAACACCTCCTCTTTAATAGATGTTATGCAACACAAATTCAAATAGCATGCTGATTTTCACAAATGTCGTTTAGGCCACCATTTAGATTTTGTCCCTATCTTTAAAAAATGTGCAATATAACTCTTGAGAAATTATCTTTTCAAACAACGTTAGATTTGAGTCTAATGTTTGCTCATCTATTGCTCAACATTATAGAAAAATATTAGATTGTTATTTAATGCTTGAAATAACTTACAAAATTTTAGATCGCGCCTAACATTTTCTCCATTTTGAGTTTGATCAAAAGAACTGTACTTCAAATTGTGACATATTTGACCACTAGAGTATCAAACTATCAATGCAACACCAATACAGTGCTTTCCTATGCTAGATTTTCACCCCACATTTTAAGGTGAATTGGATGTTTACCATGATAATTTTATATTTTTTCATAAAAAACAATTTCTTTTGTATGTATTTTGATTCAATTTTGTTTGGTAATTATTAATCTATAAAAGCCCAAACAACCCAACTGACTTAAAATTGATAATAAAATTGGTGCACTAAACTTCAGCCATGCGCGAGGTTATGCAAAAGATCGGATCACAAGAGCCTTATTCTGCATTTATACAAGAGGCTATACCGATAACTTGAACCTGTAACTTCCCGGTCCATGACAACAATCAAAACAGAACCAAATAACTGAATTACAAAAAGTAAAACAGTTTGGATGACTCAATTCTATCAAATTATGAACAGCCTGGCTTGCAAGAAACTAAATGGATCACGAGGAAGAGCAAAGAGGTAGGGTCAAAAGAGTGGTAAAAAGGACACCATTTATTTATGACAAAAAGCAAGAGTCTTTTCCCACTATACTTGCTTTCAAAAAATGAACTCTTCTCAGTGCTTTTTCATTTCGTGTCATTGAAGTCTTATTGGAAGTATAATAGTATACAACAATTAATCAGTAGTAAATATTATGCATTGACGGTATAACTTTTTATTAATAAGATCACTTGTTAGGTAATTATCAAAAAGTTTTTTGAGTAACATTAATTAATAATTTAATAAAAGTAGTAATTTATTAATATTCTTTTTAGCCGTGGATCTTTTGAAAACAATTTCTCTGCCCCAGTACAAAGGTAGAGGGTAAGGTCTGCATATCTCTTATTCTCTTCAGACCTACTTGTGAAATTATACAGAGTACATTATTGTTGTTGTAATAATTTATCAATATTACAGATTCAAATTCACCAATATATAAAAAAATATTTGAATTCATTTGAATTGGTTGATTAAATATAGCTGATAAACATCATGTGCTGAAAAAGACTTTTAGGTGTTGAAACTGATTTATGAATAAACACTTCTTTTTTGTTAAATGGGTAAAACGCTCTTAAAATTATTTACTAAAAATATGAATTTAAATATATTTTTACATAAACGAAAATAAATTAGATAGATAATTCAAAGTTATGTTTTAGTAAGAGTATTCTAGAAATTACAAACTATATTGAGGTTAAAATTGTAAAAGTTTTCATCAAAGCAAAAGTGCGTATAAGGTGTAAAAATAATACGTTAAGAGTGACAAATTTATGACTTTTGACTAATTTTTGATGTATATACACTTTTGATATACCAAATGTGTAATTTAAATATTCCCTCCGTTTCATATTTATTGTATATATAAACACGAGTTCGGAACCTAAATAACATGAAAAGTAGCCAAAATGATCAAAGTATTGGTCAAAAATTTAGTTTACAAAATACACTAATTTTGTGCGTTAAAGGAGTCGACTTGACGAACCAGACCTAACAGCAGTTACGATCCACTTGACTCCTTTAACGCGCTAATTTTGTGTGTTAAAAAAGTCCATTAAAACTAGGGCAAACTCCATTTCTGCTCATTTTTACATTTAAGCCATTCCTTCATCTTCCATTTTCAGTCTTACTCCACATTTTGGGAGTAATAATATTTTAAGAGTTTGGAACCTTAATATTTTCTATAAAACCCATCTATATAATTTAAATCCAAAAGTAAAAAGGACTCGAGATATCCCTTTGGCTCTAGCCATATAATACGTGCAGTGATGTTGACCACTGCATGCTACTTTGTGATCCTTTTACAATAACTGCTGTGATATTTGACCCCACACACCTATATCAAAATCACTAGGGTTAGTTAATTAACCATTGTTTTAGTTTTCCAATTAAATATTAGACAAGTTCAACTAATTAATTGTGTATCAATTCTAAACTAGTTATGTAATACTTTATACTTATATGAGTTTCATTTAGTATTCGGAATCATAATTAGAATACTGTTTTTAAATTAGCGGTTAACTGCAACGATCTTTGTTTAACCAAATTTGAAACGAACCTAAATATCAATGTTGTTAAGCTTGGGTGCACATTAGCAATTGATATTTCAATTACCATCCCGATGTGTGGTAGGATATATGGATAATGATTGAGATACCTCCACCATATTAACTAAAAATTGAGTGTTCGAGACTTGAAAATGGAATTTTTTTTGATAGAAAACACTTCTTCCTTGAATAAGTTCTATGCAACGTGAATCTGATTAATCGGATCAATATTAGAATTCAAATACCAGATTATTATAAAAAAGTATTTCAATTATATTAAATTTCCATGTTAGAGATTGAAGTTCTTTGCTTTTTTTTCCATGTTTTCTTCTTGTGGTAAGTCTTCTTTTTTCATACACTGTTATATGAATATTACACTCGAACTAATTTTTTTTTGATATTGTAAACCAATAAAGAACTAACATATAAACATTGGTAGCTGTTGTTTCAATAATTAAATTTCCATGTTATGTCTTCTTTTTCCTAGATTCTTTATAGGAAGATTAGATTCGGAAATAATATTTGATAAAGTAAAGCTAAAAACTTGATCTGTAAAATGTATAAAAAGATTCTACATTAATTTTATAAGAATTTCATTCAACTTGACAGATGGTATAACTTATATTTAACTATTTTTGACCTTCTAGAAAATGAAATCCACCAGAAATTACGCTACATGCAAATTCCAAGACTATTTGAAAGTATTTAATTAATTTCTCGTGATATACAGTAAAAGTAAAAAAATATTTGAATTGAATTATTTCACCTTTTCCCAGAAAAGAAGAGAAGAAGAAAACAAAATTACTTTCTGGGAGTGACAAAATACTAGTCATAATTTATAGAAGTTGGTTTTAAATAAATCCAAAAATATTTGCGTATAATAGGACAACCTAAAAGCAACCTCTCCTAATTTTTCTTTTGTATTTATCAATTGCATACATTTTGCACTCGAAGTTGGTGAAATTTTTTGTCACTATTGTACATGCCATTATGTGTGATAAACTTGTACGTTAGCATCCGTATATCTACGATGTTTATATTATAAATATATTGTGTGTTAGCGGTTCAACATTTACATGTTACTCCTTCCGGCTCAATTTATATTTTTTGCTTTTTTAAAAATCAATTTAATTAAAATTTAAAGTTAAATTAGATTAGATTAATTTATTATTTTAAAATTAAAATTTATATATTTAAAAATTACATAAAAGGTACTATAAATTGTATAACTTTTATCATATCAATTTAGTAAAAAAATACATCTTAAAATATTGGTCAAACTTTATACAGTTTAAATCTCGAGAAGAGAAAAATATCACATAAATTGAGACACAAAATATATATAATATTATTAGTTTTTGTTCTCGCCCCGAACTCTGCCTTCTGCCGTTTTATCGGCTGATGAAATCGAGAGACAAATTGATTCCTTAACTTAAGCGATTTGGGCTGAAAACGGAACTCTAATTTCCAGCAATGAGTTCCCCAACTACTCCAGAAAGCGTTAGGAAGGTGGTGTGAGTAAACTAAGAGGTGAGAAAGATGAATACAACCGAATAAAGTAAAAGTACAGAATAAAGTAAGGGATAAAAGATAAAGATATAAAAATTTGAGTTGTTTGACTGATTGTGTGTTTTTCGTATATACAAAGAGTGAGTATTTATAGTGCAAAAAGGAAGAAAAAATGTACAAACGTGCCCCCCTCCCCATGCCGGCCATCAAGTAACCCACTAAGCTCGACTGACTATGGGGGAGGTGGTGTCGATTTTCTCGCCCTCTACTCCTCTTGCTCGGATAATAGCCATTTCTTTTAGCTGTTGTTGATCGTTATCGCTTATAGGGGTCTGACAACCCTTTTGACTTGGTCGTTGAGGCATCTGCATCTGAGTGGGTCCCAGTCGTACCTCTAACTGACAAATTCGGCTAAGATGCCTTAGTAGCCGATGAAGTTCTTGTAGTCGAAGGTTATGAGTAAATTTGGCTCTAGAACAATCCGGTTGTCACTGAATTCGGCTAAACACTTAAATTATTTTTGAGTGTTAACAATTTTTTTACTTTTCTGTAGAACACGTCTTTTACTTTGATAGTTATCTTTTTTATCACATATAATATCTCAGTAATGGGTTTTCTATTGCAATCATCATGTTATAATTCTATAGCATTTTGTATGGGAAAATTTCATAAATATACACTTGAGTGACTTATATTGTAAAATATAGCATAAAATTTACATTGTAAAAATATAGCTTCAAAATAGTTTTATATAATATTATACACTCACATACAAAAATACAGGTACATTATGTATATAGATGTACGAAAGTGTATAATTTGTAGATATATACTCTAAAAAAATAATTATACAATATTATACATGAAAATATGTATTTATACACATTTATACAATATTTTATAAGTGGAAATAATACATAAATTTGGACTAATTTCTAAATAAAAATTGCACTTTTATACAACAGATACATGTGTAATGGGGTGTATACGAGTGTATAAAATGTATAATAGTGTATATGAGTGTATATATACACTATTATACAATATTATACACTAATATATAAAAATTAAGTCCAACACCAGACGGAGCAACAACAGTCATCACCGGAGTTCTGTTCTCCGGCGAACTCCAATACCACCAACGACTGACGACGGCGAATCGCAGCCCCACAACTTCGACGAATTCCAACACCACAATAGCAGTCGTCTTCTCTCCCCCACGACAACGCACCACCACTACACATTCACTGATGACCCCAACCACCACTCTTTCTCCTTCTTCGTTCATCTCTATTTTGCCAAAATTTGCTTAGAACAATTTTAATATTTTCGACGTGGTTTTTTTTGTTTCAATTTAGTATGAAATAATGGTTTTCTGTTGTTTAAATTCAAATTAGCACGGATATAACGAAATAGTTAAACGGATTCATAAAGTTGTTCCCAATTAGTCCTCAATTTAGGTATAGTTAGTTGATTGGTTGATAGTTCTTTGTGTTGTTTTTTCTGCTATCTTGAAGGAAGTGAAAAAAAGTAGGTGATGCACCATTATCCGAGCATGGTCTCATTAGCTCTATTATGAAACTTTGTTTTTTGAAAAATCATATATAATACTTGGAGGGAACGAAATGCCCAAATTTTCAAGAAATCGTATAAAGCCATAAGAGAGTTTTTTAACAGATTTACGCAGAAAGAAAATGTAGATTTTTAGCTTCTAACTTGAAGTACTCTAATTCGACCCGTGACCAACATATATTAGTCAGAAAGGGTTCCTTACCCTTCTTGCGGCCGTAGAAGCATGAAAAAATGGAGTTTTCCTATCACCATTCTTCAACCAAGAAAGCCTGAATTTCTGCCTATAGAATGATTTTTCCACGACTCTCGCTTGAGTTCTAACTTCAAACTTCATAGGAGGGATCCTTCCCCTCCTCGGTAGGATTGACAGCATACCCCCTCAAGGCACGATTTCGAGACAAAATCTCTTGAAAGAGAAAAAACATTCATGTTTTCTCTCCCTGATTTGCAAATTTCGATTTTTGAAAGAGAGTAATATGTAATACTCACCATGAGAGCCACTATTATAGAGTCCACTCTTGACTTCTGACTAATATTCCCCTCTTGCTTTATCAAGTAGAAAAATGCTATTTTCCCTTTCGAGCTTTCTTACACGATTGAGCATAGAAAATTCTATACTTACATTTTTTATTATGAAAAAAGGTTCCCATTTCCTTGCCAACTATTTCGGGTATCGACAAATTAGGAACCTGCGGGGGGCTTCAGGTAGGGCATCGGGAACCTGTGGGAGCGCTCCTTGTCTCCTGCTCAAAGTTTGTTGTAAACTATTAAAAAAAACTTTTTAAAATCTTACAAAAAATGACCCATACTTTTCTCTCCCTCACTCTCTCGCGGCCTCCTCTCTCTTATTTGGAAAAGTCTCTCCTTTTTCTATCAAACCGGACACGGAATTTCATCAATAAAAAAAGTTCTTTTATTTTTTCCCTTCCTTCAAGATAGCAGCAAACTAACACAAAGAACTACCAACCAATCAACTAACTATACCTAAATTGGAAATTAATTCGGCACAAGTATATGAATCCTTTTAACTATTTCGTTCTATCCAGGCTAACTTGAATTTAAACAACAGAAAACCTCAATTTCATACTAAACCGAAACAAAAAAATGAACCCACTTCGGAAAAATTAAAATTGTTCGGCAGATATTTTAAAACAAATTCGGGTAAAATAGAGATGAGTGGAGAGGGAGAACGAGTGGTGGTTGGGGTCATCGGTGAATGTGTATTGGTGGTACATCACCGTGGGGGGAGAGGAGACGGCTGCTATTGTGGTGTGGGGGGATGTGATTCGCCGTCGTTGGTCATTTGTGGTGTTGGAGTTCGCCGGAGATCAGAACTCCGGTGATGGCTGTTGCTGCTCCGTCTGGTGTTGGGCTTAATTTTTGTATATTAGTGTATAATATTGTATAATAATATATATATATACACTCATATATATTTTATACACTCATATACACCCCATATACACATGTATCTGTTGTATAAAAGTGCAATTTTTATTTAAAAATCAGTCCAAATTTATGTATTATTTCCACTTATAAAATATTATATAATTGTGTTTAAGTACGTATTTTTTTTATAAAATATTACTATTTTTAGAATATATATCTACAAATTATACACTTTCATACACCTATATACATAATGTACTTGTTTTTTGTATATAAGTGTATAATATTGTATAAAATTATTTTTGGGCTATATTTTTACAATTTTTGTTTTGAGCTATATTTTTGCAATGTAAGTCTCAAGTGTATATTTATGAAATTTCCCCGTCAATTAATTTGCGAACTAAATTATTTTGGACTATAGTCTTAGGGTTATAATTCTTGAACTAATTTATTTTATTTGGGAGGTAAATAGGATAATCTCAAATTTGATGGGATATCCTAGGTCTAAGTCTGAAAGTAAATTTATAATGTGTTTAATTGACTGTTGACAATATAAATTTATGTTAGGATAAATTTATACAGTCAACAAAACACAATATAAATTTAATCTCAGATATGATAATGTATTCCAATTAGATACTACTCATGTTCTCAAGCGCCCTTTACATAGATAAGTTACACTTAAATTATGTCATGTACCTTCCGTAGTTATACACATTAACCTTAGTAAGCGGTAAAACTTCATGCATGTTCCAATGTTGATGTGCGTGTATAATTAAAGGAGGAGATATAATTTATGTGATTATTTTTTCTACGTAATGAATGCTTGTTAACTCGCACATAAACTTTTTTCAAGATACGAGTCAGAAGTGTCGAATAAAAACACTTTATCATGTGTTCAGGTGGTCAATTGGATCATAAATCGAGTGTCTAAATAAAATTTATTGGCAAAGTTAAAGGGTTATTGATGTATTCATTCTATTTGTGTAACACGTCGTACAATTGGACTAAGTATTTTTCATGATTCGGAGGTTAAAGATCTAATGAGAAATGTTGAGATTAGAAATTCGATGAAATTAGCATTTTCACCTTTTACGTCAGGTTATACAAACTGAAATATTTAACGGACCATGAAACAGACTTCAGAAACCCAACACACTGTTACCGATTGATGGTGGATTTCACAGTCCGTTAAGGTTTCACGGTCGTAAATCCCACCATAAATTATTTTACTGACTATCTTTGGACCGTAGAAAGGGCAAGGAGAAATTGACTCACTATAACAGTTTCACGGTCACTTTCATGCACCATGAAATATTTTATGGGCCATAAAATATGCTGTAAAATTTACTCGATGATTGAACAATATAAATATCGCATTTTCAGTCTTTTTATTTTATTCTTCATTTTCCCAAGCCCTAACACGAAGTACTCTTCCTCCCATCATCCTCATAGCTAAAGGAAAGTCCTTTTCATATGTTTTCACGCGATTCTAATCAATTATACACAGATTCTAAGCGAAATCATTGCTTCTTAACCTAGGAGTTTCAAGAAAATTCAATTCAAGGGTTTAAAGTTCAGGCTTTTGGGAATTCTACATCAAGATTTAGAATTTATTGCAAGACTAGGAGTGATTAAGGTATGTAGGGCTTTTATACACGTGTGAGAGTGTTATTATTCTTTCCCACACCACGTTCTTCCATGAAAATATGAAATTTCATAAGTTTAGGGTTTTGCTCAAGTTCATGATGATCCTAAATACATGTACAACTATATACCATGCTTATATCACGTTCTAGTTAATTATATTCATGATATGTCATTATGATTGTCATGAATCTATCTGTAATCCATGAATGATCATAATATTAATTCCATGAGTTTCAAGCATAAAATACGAAGTGTTTAAGAACTACTATTGTTTTACTTCATGAATTCTCCATGATTTTTCATGTCTTATGAAAACTATACACATGCTATATTATATCTACAAACCATGTTTATGAAATTCATGGACTTACAAACCAAATATATCCATGTTCATATTTTGAGACTTGCACAGATTACTGAGAAGGTTTAATACATGAAACTATGTATGTCAATGTAGGATAAGGATTGCTCCGCCCAGTTAGGACGATTCCTTCATGTTACCCATTGCGGGTTATTGGATTCATTCATGTCATGTTCATGTCTCGTCTCCGGTAAGATATGATATGGCTTAGCTGATTGGGGCAGAGATTAGACACCACATTCCAGTGTGGTGATTTCATGTCGGTTATACTAAGGTTTTCCCATTTAAAATAAGATATCATGTTTTATTATTTCATGTTAGATATTATACATGCTCATGCTCAGGTTACAGTTTTAGTTTCATGTCCCTATTATTTCATGTGGGTGCTTATTCATTCAGTTGCTTTACATATGAGTACAATTCAAATGTACTTACGTCCCTTTTATCCGAGGCCTGAACTTTACGGTGCAGGCACAAAATTTCATGACGATGGATCAGTTCGCTAGGATTGTTTCACGTATCAACTACTGGTGAACTCCATTTCATTCGGGGTGTTAGTTTATTTATTTTATATGTCATTCTTTACAGAAAAGGTATGCCAAGGCCTTATCCTGGTGTACATGTTTTAGCAGTCAAACTCATTTTCAGAGGTTTCATAGACTAGTCTAGCATGTCATATCAATATTTAGACTAAATATGTTTTCATATTATTTCCGCAACTATAATTACAGTACTCAGTTTTACATGTTTTTAATTATTATTTCATAATTTTGATGCCCATGTTGATTGAGCAAGCCATGTGGTTTGCTCGATCACATGCAGTCAAACACCGATTGTTGTGTTACGTCCAGACGATGGTTCGGGGTATGATAAAGCTTGGTATCAGAGCCTTGGTTCAAGTGTCAATCTGACACTCAAATACTGGATGTGGATGTCAGATGAGATATCCAGTTATTCACTCAAATTGTTTCTAATCAGGCTCAGCGTCACGAGATGACTTCGAATAATATTGTCAGCGCAGGTTCGTCCAATTCCAGGATCATGGAGTTCATTCGCTTGAAACCACAAGTGTTCAAGGGTCCAGCAAAACTGAGGACACACATACTTTTATTGACGGGATTCAGAAGGTCTTTCGTACTATGCATGCCACCAAAATAGAGGAGACAGAGTTTGCAACCTATCAATTGCAGGATGTCGCAAATATTTAGTATGAGATATGGGAATAATCCCAAGGAGAAGATGCACAACCTGTAGTTTGGGATAAATTCACAGATAACTTTATCGAGCACTTCCTGCCACTAGAAATTAGAGAGGCCAAGGCCTTAGAGTTTGAAAGGCTAAGACAGAACAACATGAGCGTACAAGAATACTATCTCATGTTCGTCTCATTTACTAAGTATGCTCCGCACATGGTTACATATATGAGGTCCAGAGTTAGATGATTTGTGTTGGGTCTCGAGCCTTATTTGTACGGTAATGCTAATATTACTGCTCAAAATAAAGAGATGACCATTACCAAGATGGTTGCTTTTATTAAGGGTAATAAGCATATGAAGAAAGAAGAAGAGCAGTTTCTAAAAGAGAAAGATAGGGAGTTAAACAAAAGAGCTAAGTCTTCAGGTCACTTTAGTCATGATGGAGGTGGAGGCAGACAATTTTTTTAAAATA
The DNA here is from genome assembly GCA_029783415.1 of Anisodus acutangulus. Classification (NCBI taxonomy): domain Eukaryota; kingdom Viridiplantae; phylum Streptophyta; class Magnoliopsida; order Solanales; family Solanaceae; genus Anisodus; species Anisodus acutangulus. Next base: position 54,528,247 of record CM056493.1, on the reverse strand, counting down.
CGTCATTAGGAACCGCTCCATCTTCAACCAGTTCCCCAGGTCCAAAGTTCAGGAATGATCACAAAAGAAAGAATTTCAGGGCAGCAGGTTTGCAATCTTAGGCTAGTATGGGTTAGAAGACGTATGGTAATCCAATGTGCAGCAAATATGGTAAGAGACACGCAGAAGAGTGTCGCATGGGTATGGATATCTATTTTGTGTGCGGCCAGCGAGGTCACTTTTAGAGAGACTGTCCATTAGTGAGACATGGTACCAGAGGTACTATGGCTTAATCCATAAATTTAGCAGCTCCTCACATGGTGCAACTTAGTGTGGAAACACAGGTGGAGGTCCGAACTGCTTGTATGAATTAGTTGTTCGTCAAGATACAGAGGCTCGTGCAGATGTTGTCACAAGTATATTAACATTTTTAACTTTTGACGTTTATGCCTTTATGGATCTTGGATCCACTCTATCATATGTAACCCCATTTATTGCTAAGAAATTTGAGATAGAGCTAGGAAATTTTCACGAACCCTTTGAAGTATCTACTGTAGTTGGACAGTCAGTTATAGCTAGACGAGTGTATATGGGTTGTCCAGTTAGAGTCTATCACCGCATTACAGTAGCCGACTTGGTTGAGTTAGAAATGATAGATTGATTGTCTTCATGTTATGCCAAAGTAGATTGTAGAGCCAGAATTATGAGTTTTGAATTTCCTGATGAACTAGTCATAGAGTGAAAGGGTGATGCAGTAGCACCCATAGAGACAAAATTTGTTTTTGTATTTTCGACAAATCTCTGTATTTTTTTGAATTTTTATTATTTGAATCATCTAATCGAATACAATGTAAAAATAGTTACGAATAAGTATATGAATTGAATACAATCGAATATTCATGTAATTTTTGAATACAACCGAATTGAATACTCTCTTCTCCCTCACCCCCTCTTCTCAATATGAGATCGAATATACTCAATTACAGTCAAAATATAGTTGAATACATTCAACTAATTTCAGATCTGATTATTGCCGGACGTCACAATGCTGACTACCTTGCTGATCGAAAATCGAATACATTCATATACAGTCCAAGCAAAATAATACATAAATTTATACACTCATATATTTAAATACAATGGAATACACAACATAGCTAGTAAATACTAGCTACTAAACGTAATAATTGAAATTATAGCTATATCATGTCAGGAGCCTATAAAAAGTAGCTACTTATGTAAGTTACCCATATTTATATATCATGATGATATCATGGAGGACTAAGAGAAGAACTGAAGTAGTCATCCATGATACCATCTATTACGATGGTATCACGGAGGACTAAGAGAGTGTCTTACTGAAGGACTGAAACAGTTCTTCATGATATCATATCAGTATATGTTATTTATGATACTGATATCATGAACGACTAAAGAGTGTCTCGTTGAAGGATTGAAGCAGTCCTCCATGATACCATCTCAGTATACGTATATAAGATGATGATATCATAGAGTGTTTTTAGAACAATGTGTTTTTTGAATAAATGAACATGATTCTCTATGTGTCAGTATATTATTATATATACCATATGAGTTTCATAGAGGGTTAATGAATATTTTTGAAAAAATGAAAGAAGTCCACTGTGGTACCATAATGATATATAAGAGACACGGTGATACCATGTAATTTTGGGGTATCCGAGTAAATATTTTTGGGCCATAAAAATAAGGAAGTATGGACGGATACTTATTTTGCTTGCAAGAGGCATCTACGTTCTTTTCCCTTTATTTTTATACTTTTACTACTTTTAGTAGGCTCACCCGATGCAGGAACTCTCTACTTTACGATGAAGGAGTTGCAATAAATTGTATATATGCATGAACCTTCAACGGTATGGAACTAATTGTAACACTCAAAACACTTTTAAAGTGTAAACATATATGCATAGATTTCGAAATCATCCGTACACAGAAGACTTGTTTAAGTTGATGTTAGAACAATTTGCATTAACCAAAACCAAAAAGATTAAAACAAGAGTCAATAGGGTAAAAAAGGGGGACAAAAATTCAACAAAGTGAGGTTTCCCTTTAAGACTGATTGGAATAGAAAAAAGGAAAATGCAATTTCACATAGTCCTCCGTGTGGATTTGCTGCTATTGGGAAAGTACACTTCTTTTTAGGAACACAAAAAGCAAAAGTTAAAGTGTAACTAAATTATGTGTATATATATAGTCATACGATGATGACCCCTGCATCTAGGCCTGGTTAGCTAGTAACTATAGTAGTTTATAATAATTGTTCAATTAACTTTTTTATTTTAATTCAAAATAAATATTCATTTACATAATCAAGAAAAAATTAACTATACTTTTATAAATTTGCCATTATTTAGTGCTAAATAACCATATTTCAATGTGAAATATGCACTAAAATTTTAAATAAGGATAGTTTAGTCAAATTACCTATTTTTTTTCTAGAAGTTACTCCCTCCGTTCCATAATAAGTGTGAACTTAGCAAAAATATTTAGTCTCATAATAAGTGTCACCTTAGAAATTCAAGACATAAATTGATTGTTTTTTTCCTACTATACCCCTAGACAAAAATTGGCAAACTCTCTATTCAAGAAACATTTATTGGCAAGTTCTCTATTCAAGACATAAATGATTGTTATTCATGCATGTTTTAATCAAAAGAAAAAAATAATCTATTTTTATTAAATAGGGGTAGCTTGATATTTTTTTTATTGCATTATTAATTTCTTAATATGTGTGTTTTCGGCTAAAGTGACACTTATTATGGGACAAAGAGAGTAGTATTTTCTTAATGAGTGTGCTAAAGGCTAAGTAAACACGAATGGAGTATTGAGATGACAACAATAGCCACATCTCAATCCCCAAAAAGTTGAGATCAACTCTATGAATGCTCATTTCTTTATTTAAGCTCATATCATTACCATCATAATAACTAAAATATAAATAAAAAGTATGTCAAAAATATATATAATAACATTAATACTAATACTAATACTAATACTAATACTAATACTAATACTAATACTAATACTAATACTAATACTAATACTAATACCAATACTAATACTAATATTACTACTACTACTAATAATAATAATAATAAAAGTTCTCCAGTTGGAGGCCTACAACGTGGGTTCGAACCCTGGTGGGAGCAATTTGTTCTCTTCTGCGGTATAATCTTGTCGGTGATATCAATTGCTCGGTTCTCAAATCCTGATCATTTAGGTACATCACGCGATTTACTGGTAGCCGTGCGGAGGGACCGAAATTACTATCTCTAAAAATAGTTTGGCATAAGCCGGAAAGCTGAATATAAAAAAAATAAAAATAAAAATAATAAAAGTTCTATCAGAGTAAAACGTATCCAATATTGAGTGCTGAGACAAGGGAGTTATTCTTTTTCCACGGAGGATCTTAGATGAAGGCTTACTTGTAGCCAAAGGTTATGATGATTGATGGGGTCGTAAATATCCTTTTATCCTTAAAAGGGGTAAATATAGCCCTTAACTTTTCGATCTAGATTAGATATACGCCCGTTATAAAAGTGGTGGATATATATTCACGTCGTTACACAAATGGTGCAAATATATCCTTTTCGCTGACGAAAATTTTCTAAAAAATCGTTTAGTTTATTTTTTAATTAAAAAAAGTGTCTCATCGCTTTAAAAAATTTACCAATTTTTTTAGTAGACATATTTTTCTAAAGGCACATGGTAATTTTTTTCTGGTGGATCGGGTCTGATTTGTTTAAAAAGATATCTCCATGACTTTAAAAAATAAGTATTTTTTTAAACGAACCAGACCCAACCCACCAAGAAAAAAAAATTACCATGTGACTTTAGAAAAATATCTACTCAAAAGAAATGGATAGACTTTTTTTTAAATCCCCGTGATATTTTTTTAATTCAAAAATAAGATAAATATTTTTTTGAAAAAACCAGTCAGCAAAAAGAGTATATTTGCACCACTTTTCAAATTAGGACAAATCTTTCTCTTTATTAGCATAAGTCTCGTTGAATCAGTCTTTTTCGCCACATAGGAGCTTTGGGAATTGAACCCAAGACAGATCCTTGCCCCTTTCTTCTTTTTCTCTTACTATTTTGATAGAGGAGACTGCCCACACTGAACACCAACCCAATCTCGATAAGAATCAGTACGTTTATAATGAGAATATATCTGGATTAAATCGCAAAGTTAAGGAGTATATTTTCACATTTCCCTATCCTTTATAACAATCTTTACATATAAGCTCTGGAATAGAATCACATCTTTTACGGAATACTTTACCCCAAAATAAAACTTTTTCTTGCAAATCTGAATTAATTAGATCCAGAAACGAATACAGGACAGAAGAGAGAAACAAAAAAAAAGATGCAGGCTTACTTGTATCTGAATTATAGAGCTAATTTAATAACCAATTCCTAAATAACAATAGAATTGGGACAAAAATCTATTACATAAGGGGGAAATGATTTATATGTCGAAGCAAAGGGAAAAAAGAACTAATCTACAAATATTATTTTATGAACCTTCCAAGTTCGAAAGTTTTTTGACAACAATAAGCTAATAATGTAAACTTACATGCATTGATAATGTATTATATTTTAGGTTAAATTAACCTACAATAGAAGGTAACTATTTATAACAAAATATGATAAATTAGAAATAACATGTTATAATTGGTTAAACAGATTGATAACATAAAAATTCTTTATACCATCAGAACATGTAACTTTGATATTTATAAGAGGGAGTACACACATGATTGAGCCAATGTTGAATATTAAAACTGTAGAATTGTATTAATCTTCTTTGAGGAGTCTTTTTCATTAATACAAAATATATATAAGGTGTACAATGTAGAATCCTTAAACAACATAGATCATATATCTACCATAATTACACAAGACTAAATATTATTATTGTACACACTTTAATACACCCCTCAATCTGAGCGGGAGGAGGCCGAACGCTAAGACTGGATATGAAGTCGAGGAAGAGCTATTTAGGAAGGCATATTGTGAATATATCCGCATACTGATATGAAGACGGCACATGCAATACCTTGACATGACCGGAGCAACCTTTTCACGAAAAAAGTGGATATCCATCTCAATATGCTTGGTTCGCTGATGTTAAACCATTATGAGATAGATATATGGCGGATATGTTATCATAATAAACCAAGACACCTTACGCAATGGACAGTGAAGCTCCAAAAGAAGGTTTCGGAGCCAACAGATCCCAGCAACAACATTAGCAACGCATCTGTACTCTGCTTCTGCACTCAAACGGGATAATGTGGCTTGTCTTTTGGCAGACCAAGAAATGAGATTATTCCCTAAGAACACATAGTAGCCTGAGGTGGAGTGTCGCGTGTCCAGACAACCTGCCCAATCAACATATGTATATGACAACAACTTGGTCGGTGCTAAGGGGTATAGATGCAATCCATAATCAAATGTGCTCTTAACTTATCAAATGATACGCTTAAGGGCCGTAAAATGGAGCTCCCTAGAGGCATGCATGAACATGCAAACCTGCTGAACAACATAAGCAATGTCAGGCCTGGTGAATGTAAGATACTGCAAAACACCTGCAAGACTTCTGTAGAGAGTGAGATCGGATACAAGATCACCATCAACAACACTGAGCTTTGATTTTGAGTCAACTGGAGTGGACATAATCTTATAGTTCACCATTTTAGCCCTGTACACTATCTCATCTGCATACTTGCGCTGACATAAGAATATAGTATCTGCAGAACGAGTCACTGATATCCCAAAAAAATAGCTCAACTTCTCCAAGTCAGTCATAGCAAATTCGATTTTAAGTAGAACAATGATCTCATTTTTCAGCAAATCAGAAGAGGCAGTAAGCACAATGTCATCCACATATAACAATAAGTAAGTAATGCTACTACCTCGATGAAAAATAAATAGGGAATTATCACATTTGCTGCATACGAACCTAATTTGCATAATATACTGTGCAAAGCGATCATACCACGCTCGAGGGGCCTGTTTCAAGCCATAGAAAGACTTACGAAGACGACAGACATACTGAGGGCCTGCTGGATGGACAAAACCAGGCGGCTGGTGCATATAAATAGTTTCTTTCAAATCTTCGTATAGAAACACATTTTTCACATCAAGCTGATGAATAGGCCAATGCTTACACATATCAATACTCAGAACTGTACGAATAGTAGCCGGTTTGACAACCGGACTGAATATCTCACCACAATCAATACCACCTTGCTGATTAATACCATTAGCCACAAGTCTCATCTTATACCTCTCTAACTCACCATTGTCTCTGTATTTGTGATGAAAACGCCAAATGCAATGGATCACATTCACCCCCTCCGATCTAGAAACCAAATCCTAAGTGTGCTGGTTAGTTAAAGCATTACATTTCTCATGCATGACCGCATTCCAATTAGGGTCTTGTTTGGCTAATCTTAGGTTTTTGGGAATTGGAGATACGGTTTGGGTAGATAGGTTAAAGTGGACTTTGGGTTTAAAAATCTCGTGTTGGGAACAGGTTTCCATACGGTGTATGGGGAAATGGGCAGTTTTGGTATTTTGTTTGGTTGGTGGATTTTGATAACTGGTTTGGTAAATGGTGTCGGTCTGGTGATGGTGACGGTCGACGGGACAGGGCAGTCGGTGAGTGGTGTCCTGGACTGTCGTCGGTTTTGGTGGATGAGACGATGGGTCTGGTGGAGAGGTGTGGTGTGGGTTTGGCAAAGTCGGGTATGGTGACGGTGGTGGGTTAGGATTGTACTGGGTTGTGTCGGTGTACAGATCAGAGGTTTAGTGATCGGTAGGTTTTTGGTTGAGGGGTGGTTGACTGGGTAGTCGACTATAGGGTTTGCTGGATGAGGCAGAACAGTCGGTGGTAACTGAGGGTTCCGGTTGGTGGTGGCTGATTACCGATGGTGAGACAGAGACTTTGTGTCGATTGCATGTGGTGGTGGCAATCAACGTTGTCTGAGACGGAGACATCGGCGGTGACGAAGACATAGAGACGATGCCGGAGGTGGCAGCAGATGGTGGCAGTGATGGGGTTACGGCAGTGGACTAACGCAGTTGGCCGCTGGTGATGGCAGAGCCGATGGGACACCTTGGAGAGACGACAATTGGGCTATCGGAGGTGGCAGACCAAATGGGACGATGAGGGGAGACCGAGGCTAGACTGTCGGTCGTGGCATTTGGTACGGTGGCCGCCGCCGGAACAATGACAGTATGACAGAATGCTTGTTGGACAAACGGTGATGGGTCTGAATCTTCGAGGAATTGGTAATCGGTGACTCATAATTTTTTAATATTGTCAAACAGAAAAACATACTCAACAAAGGTGACGTGGCGAGAAATTATGATTTTGTCGGTGGAGAGCTCATAGCACAAGTACCCTCTATGGTTTGACAGAAAACCTAGGAAGGCGCACGGAGTAGATCGTGGTGCTAATTTGTGAGGGGCCGTGGATGTCATATTTGGGTAACACAGACAACCGAAAATTCTAAGGTGGTCATAGGTAGGGATCCGACAGTAGAGAATTTCGGTGGGTGTCCTATTTTGAATAGCACGGGTAGGTAAAATGTTAAGAATGTTTTCTGCCATTTTTAATGCATATACCCAAAAGTTAGGGGGGAGAGACGCATGAAAAAAGATGGTACAAATCATATTATTAATGGTGCGGAGAATTCTTTCGGCTTTACCATTTTGAGGGGAGGTGTAGGGGCACGAAAAATGAAAAATTACTTCATTAACCGCACAAAATTTATGAAACATGGAATTAGAATTCACGACCATTATCATATTCAAACATTTTTATGCTTTTTTTAAATTGTGTTTTAACCAGTGTACGAAACTCAACAAATTTGGAGAACATTTGAGATTTGAGTTTGAGTTTGAGTGGATAGACCCAAAGAAAGTGTGAGAAATCATCCAAAAATACTAGATAATATTTGTGGCCTAAGTTGCTAGCTATGGGAGATATCCATAAATCAACATGAATAATATCAAATGGAGAGAAAGTAGTACTCATAGAAGTCGTAAATGGTAGTGTAACGTGTTTCCCTAACTGATAAGAGGAGCAACTATGAGACAGGTTCCCTTTGTTACATTGGATTAAATTTTGGTTTCTAAGAGAATAAAAAAAGTGAAAACCCGGATGACCAAGTTTACTATGCCACGTTGAGGGAGATATGGTTGTTAAAATGGTGGGAGGAGTGACACTAGCAACGGATGTGGGTAGAAAAGGATACAGGCCCCCTCACTATTGCATTTCGTAAGGAGTTTCCCGGTACGGAGGTCTGTTACAGAAAATCCAAATGGGTCAAAATTAATTGAAACATAATTATCGGTGGCAAATTTTCTAACAGAGATTAGATTTTTGATGATGTTTGGGGCATAAAATACGTTTTTAAGAGAGAAGTGGGGATGCAGTGGTGGGTTAAGTGTGTGGCCAAATCCTTGAATTGGAATGCGATGAGCATTACCGATCATAATAGATTGTGGAGATTGTAACTTATGTAGTTGAGAAAGATTACCATAATTGTTGGTGAGATGAGACGTGACGCCCGTATCCATATACCACGCATTATCGGGCTGTTGGCGGGTCAAAGTGCCAAAAACCTGGCCCAAACTGGATTGTGGATGGCCCAGAGTGGAGAAGTGGGCCTGATTTCTATGGGCCGTCGGATGTGGTCCCAGACTGTTGGGCCGTTGCTGGGTTGAGAGATTGTGGGCCGGATGGCCGTGGCCTAGTATTTGGTGCAGGCGAGTTGCACTAGATTTGGATGTTGAGCCACAACCGGGATGAGTCTGATGGCCTAATTTGTTAGGCTTTGTCTGAAATTTCTTTGGGCTCAAGTTGAAAGCCCAGTTCCCAGCTCAACCCTTGTTGCCACTGCTGTACTTCTGTCCCCTGCCATGTTCGTGGTGGTTTCCGGCCATGATGGCTGCCGGAGATAGGGTAGGGGAGAGAAAAAAATAAGGGGGAGTTTTGAGACATAAACTGCACGTATATGAGGCAGAAAACAACCGTATATAGGGTGTACACCGACTTAGGGAGGTGGTATACGAGTAGTATATAGTGGCAGGGAGTTATATCTACCGTATATGGAGTGTATATCGGCGTATATAGGCTGTATACAAGGGGTACACGACTTGTTGAAGAGATAGAGAAGGAGGTAAGGTTGTATATCGGCAGTATACCAGGGGTATACACGGCTGTCAGCAGAGTTGAAGGGCTGTGTAGCTGTATATTTAGTGTATATCGATGATATACCTGTGATGTACGGTCGATTCGTCGCCAGAAAAAAGAGGGGAGAGGTCGGCCGAAATTAGGTTTTGGGTTGGGAAGGATTGTTGGCTTCTGATACTATGTAGAATTGTATTAATTTCCTTTGGAGAGTCTTTCTCATTAATACAAAATATATATAGGGTGTACAATGTGGAATCCTTATACAATAGAGATCCTATATCTACCATAATTAGACAAGACTAAATATGGCTAAATATTATTACTGTACACACTTTAATAAAAACAATAAATCAATGACTCTTAGAAGTGATTTATCTTTTCATGAGGAATTTGGTTGAATGAATGGATAATAATCAAAATGTGTTCTTGTACTATTTGAAATTGAGCAATTTCGCCCTCGATTAATTTTTGGTCTAATATTAATATTGTTATAAAACAGTCTCGTTGTAGGCTTGTAGCCCTATGTAATGAAGCTCCAATCAAACGGTAATTTCAAATCAGAGGTAAATTTGAATATTTATTTAAAAAAACTCAGACATATGAAATCCAACCATTTCACGGTATAGTTTGGTTAATAGCAACAACAAATCCGAGACAATCGACTATGGATTAAAGTAAATATGAACCAAAATTGTATAGAAAGATAAAATTGAACGACTTCGAATAGTATGAGGACAAACCACTAATGCTTGCATTAGGTTAGACTGTCTATAATAGTGTATATCACACTCTTTGAGGTGCGTCCCTTTTCAAACCCTGCTAACGATGAATACTTTGGTGTACTTTGTGCACCAAATTTCTCTTTTAAGCTTTTAACATTGAGAGTGGCCCTTCAGTTTAAATGGAGAATTGGTGGGGCAAATATCGGCGCTAAAATATGTGATTTTGTCAAATTAGTGGGTGCAGAAACAAACGTATGTGTGGACAAAGTGGCAAACACAACCCACCATCCAAACAGTAAAAAACTAATCAATCAAAAAAATATATAAAAGGGGTTATTTAAGTAAGAAAAGTAAAGGGTTTTGGCTTTGAGAGCGTAGCGTGTGATTTGTAGGTTAGATTCGAGTCTAATGTTATTTGAAAAGGTAATTTTTCGAGAACTATATTTGTATAACTATTAAAATATAGGGGCGACATCTAAATAATGACCTAAAAAAGAACATTTGCCTAAATCAGGCGAAGGTTAGATGCACGTCATGAATTCAAAATTTGTTGACTTATTGCAAAGTAGAAAATGTGACACTCCCTCCGTCTCAAAATAGTTTTCATGTTTCGCATTTCAAGAGTCAACTTAACTAATTATATAGTAATTTCGGAACTTGCACCAGTTGGCCTTCGAAAATTTTTCGTTTATCAAAATAAATAAATTAATTAAAGGGTTATTAAGCAAATAGAAATAATGGATTATATAAAGCATTAGGTGAAATGAATAAATGGATGCCAGCAGCAAAGAGAAAAGGCAAACTATTCCAATTCTTTTTTCTTCTTTATAGGCTTCGTAAACTCCTCTTTTCACCTACTCTTTTGACCATACAATTTCAGCTGGGGGAATGAAAAATATTAAAGGAGACATATACCAAATCCTTTGGATCACTCAATCACATAATAATGTGTGACATCTTTTATCTAATATAATTGAATGTATGGCAATTAAAACACCTTTAAAACATGATTCATTTAGTTAATCATAAATCTAACTTTGCATTTAAGATATTGTTCTCAATTGCATTTACTGGAGACCAACCTGTATTTGTGTGAGCTATTAATTGAGCTTAACTAGTAGGATGCACTAGGGTTCAAATCAACTAACCTCTCAATGCTAAACTAGTTAGAAGTCGACCATATGAATCTTCTGTATTGATCAACATTCAATACGAATCATAATAATTACAAATTATTTTTACGCTAGCTATCAGCCTACCATACATTCCTCATTTATTTAGGCTGAACATGTTAAGCTCTGCCCAAGCTCACATAGGAGCAAGTGCAAAGATAGCCGAGTTTAGAACCATCATTTGACCTATAGCTATAGTGTATACAAATTTACAAGTTTAGCCATTTCAAAACCAACTTTATGCACATGCGATTGAAGTTTCAAAAATTCGAGTTTGAAATTTGGCAGCAAAGTTCGGACATTTTTACCTAAAATTTGACTTGCCAAGGCTAAACTTCAAACATGTATGTTTGAAACGTTTGAACTACCAATCTTCATTCATGGTAATGTTCCCAAGCTTTTCTAACAATACCACTTGATTTAAACTCAATTTTGATATATGGAATTCAAGTCCCACTTCTCCAAACTTGCAGTATGGTGATTTAAATGCTGAAGACCCTTAACTGATGAAAAGTTTTTAAAAAGGTGGTTGCACCTTAAATGGCACTGTGCAAATAGCCCGCCTTTGCAATTTTTTTCGCTCATACAAGTGAAGTTAGGGTTGAGGAAAATCTTAATTGAAGTTCAATTTACATAAATGAGTGAATCACTATATCTCACAAAAAGTATATGCATTTTTAGTATACACTACACCATTCATCTCAGTTACATCTTTTGTTTCAAGAAATAGGTATTTCAGTACAACATTCGATTTTGTGTTGTTCGCTATATCATTTTAGTACAACAATAATTACACCTCAGTCCCATACGAATTGGGATGTCATTTTAGTACACAAATTAATAATAATGATTCCATAACAAAAGAATCGTCAACCCTCCAATGGTACAGCAGAGTCGACCTTTACTCGATTTAATCTAACAGTTCCAAGAATATATTCAGGAAGTTCATCCTCTTCTTTTGCCTGCAAACGTGTAGACAACATGGTCATGTGCAAAGTGACATGAATTGTTAGAGAATAACAAATGCAACTGAATTGTTTACGGATTTAAAACCAGGATGTCGATAACTTATTCATTATTAACGTGGAGATGTGTCATTTTTAGGACATGAATACGTGTCTTAAAACAGACATTCACTTAACGAAGCTGGTTCAGAATATTTACCGGCTGTTCTACATTTGGCTTGATAGTGAATGATTGTGTTGAGGCATGAGTTGTCTCTAAAGGACTTTTTGGTCAGATGTGTGGAATTCGCTAAGCATTTTATTCGAACAAATATAGAGCAAGAATGGAAGGTTTTGTGTTTATTACCAGTTGTTCCTCTTGAGTTGAGAGCGTCATCCAGATAGATGGGAGTAAACTAATGAGCTTTCTATAAGGTAATCTAAGATTTTCTCGTGTTTTACATTTGGGTTTAAGTATCTTAAACTTCAATGCTGGGAGAGGGAAGCAACAAAATCACTATGTCATATGGAAAGAGAGAAAGCAGAACGGCACATAATAAATAACTATGCGCCGTTCTGCTTTGTTTGTGAAGTTGACTTTTCATAAGTACCAGAAAATGGTCTAGCATTTCATAGAGTCATCTATCTAAACTACTTGATGAGTGAAATGGTTTTACTCCAATGAGCCAGGTTCTCTCTTCAGATGGACCATGATCAGAAGAAGAAGAACATACCTCTATGAGAATAGCAAGATCAACGACAAGGCTTGTGACATATCCCAGTACAAGACCAATAACACCTCTTGCAACGGATGATGAACCAATGTCCACATCGATCTGCATGCATGAAGTTCCATTTGAGGATTAAAATCAGTGAAGAAAGCATGTGTATTGAAGGAAAGCCACTTGAGCTCAGTAGTTCAGACAAATCAGGCTTTCATCGAAACAAAGAGAGAGAAGCGGAAAACCACTTGACTCGTTGGAGAGGGGCGCGTAAGCATGAAAGCCTTAGCACAAAAGAAATATTTTCTTGCTTTTCCAGAGTAAACTGTGGCAACTTAATAGAAAACTGTAGCAACTTAGGGTGTGTTTGGTATGATGAGAAATATTTTCCTCGAAAATAAGTAATTTTCTTACGTATTTTCTGGTGTTCGGTAAATAAGCAGAAATATTGTCCCATAAGCATTTATATATAGTCTAGGCGAACACTATGGGGATGGGGTTGGTGGGGGGTGGTAGTGAGGGCAGGGCGTAGACAATCAGTATGGAATATCACTTACGGAACTTGTTTTCCTTACTTCTATCAGAGAAGTCATTTTCCTCATTCATTAGTAACTTATATTCCTAAATAAAATATTTTTCAAAATTTTTGACCAACCAAACATGAAAAAATTGAAAAATATTTTTGCCTCCATACCAAACACACCCTTAATCTATGTTGCTCGGACTCGGTTGCGGGTGTCGGATACAGGTACGGATCTAGAGGTCGAATTCGTCGATGATCTAAATTTTAAGATTCGTGGGTGCGGATCCAGGTACATATATGGGTGCGGGAATTAAGAAAAAAATAATTTAAAATTCTAAAAATAGAGTTATAAAACCTAAATTATGAGATATTATGTGGAAAAATTGAGGAGAATCTCAGAAGGAGATAAAAGGGAAAGGAGAGACAAAAATTTCTATATACAAGTTATTCCATTTTCTTCAATTTCACCATAGCTTTTGTTTTGATTACATAAATCATTGAACCTGTCCGGAATTTCTCCCTCGATTTTGGTCAAAGTACCCAAAATTGGTTGACCAGATCGGGTACGGATCCCACACCCACACCCATGTCTTGTCGACACGGGTGCGGCACCGAAAGTGAAGAGTCCGAGCAACATAGCCCTTAATCCATGCCCTTCAAAAATTGTACAGTAAAAGTAGCATGGTGATAGCATGTCGAATGTAAACTAAGAAAATCAAACTTGGAACCGAACCTCCAGAAAGTTATCTTGTCTAAGGTAATTGCACGTTACTGCCTTCCCCAAAAGGCAAGCTTTAGTTCCAACGGCACGCTTAACCATCCAGTATCCCTGTTATCAGAAGCCATTAGCAAAGAGTGTATAGAGAGAAGTCTGCTCCTGACAAAGTAACTGATACCTCAATAATGCTTGGAATCAGTTTGAATCTTGAATCACGGAAAGAATCGGTTCCATCAATGAATTTACCCAACAATGAATTCTTATTTACAGGTCTATCAGCAGCATAATAGAGAACCAGGCTGTAATTTGGTTTAGCTGGAACCTGAAAACCAAGTCAGAACAGAATAAGTGACATTTCTTACAATGAATTTAAGGCAAGTTACACATTTGGCCGATCGGCCAAAAATAATTACATTCGCTAGCCAAATATACAAAAATATACACATGTATAAAATATGTACATTTTATATTATACATTAATATAAAAAATATACATTTGATGGATATTATTTTGGTAGGCGGCTATTTAATGTCAATTTCCCGAATATTTATTCAACAAGGTTGCATTTTCAGGTTAAGGACCCAAATTCTCTCTGTCCTTTCCTTTTAAAACTGAATTGGTATTTTTCAACTACATAATCTCAAAGTTAATGATCGACCTGAATGTTTTAGGACGAATTTTTTAGCTTTAATACACAGTTCAAACGCAGACTTGGATACAATGTTTAGACATATTTGTTCATTGTTTACTAATTTCAACAATGTTTTACTTTTCACCCTCTGTTCTTCGTGCTTTTGTCAAGTAAACTGGCACTAATGGGCTTAGTGGGAATATGTTTTTTGTAATTTTAAGATGATAGTTGATCTATAAAGTTTTATGTTTCCCTTCTTTATTATTGAAGTTTTAAAAATTCACTTGTTCTTTTTTGCTTCTACGCCGACTGATCTGCCATTGAGGCTTAGTCATCAGTCAACATTGACTGGTTCTTAATCTGCTGTCCTGAGGTTGCATCTGTGCAAACTTAGTTATGTTTCTAGTGCTATTGACGCAATATCAAATCACTGTCTTCTTATTAGGTTTCTTGGAATTAAAATGTCTAATATATTTTTATGCAAGTTGCAACTATGCCCAGATTTTGCTGTCTTATTTTTCTTACAATCCTACGGCGATTACATTTCTTTTGAGCCAAAGGTCTATCAGAAACAACCTCTCTACCCCACAAAGGTAGGGGTAAGGTCAGCGCACATCCTACCCTCCCCAGACCCCACTTGTGGGACTGGGTATGTTGTTGTAATACACAGTTGAAACGGTTAGTCTTCATCCTCAAAGTGTACTAGTCATACTTTTGGATCCACAGTGGCTATTAACAATGTTCTAATAAAGTGAGGAAAAAGTGAGTCTCTGTGTGTGCGTCAAGTCTTTTGTGAAACAGCCGAAATGAAACAGGTCCGTTCAAAACTTAATGAAACAGAGTTAAGAATAAATTTAGGAAGTGTTTGGGATGCCATGATCTATTGAAAACTAACAAGCGAAAAGCCAAAAAAACGTACCTCGAGGTTAATTATTAGGATGAATGGAATTTTTTTCCCTGCTTCAGACTGCAGTTAGGAGACACTGTTAGCAACGAGTATGCTTAGCAGCTTAATAGACATAAAAGTGGATAGTATAAAAAATTATCATGCCACACAAATATGGACAGCAACCCCAATATCATAAAGGTTACCAAAAGTTTGACACTGATCATGATATTACGGATAAGTTTGGAAGGAGAGAAACGGACAAAAGGGTAGAGAACACCTCTAGTAACTCGCAGGTAACATGGGAAGCAACGAAGCCACCGGACTAGTCAAAAGCTATGATGAACTAGATAAAAGGTAAGAGACGCAAGGGCAACAAGTGAGCGCCATTCCTCACTCATTGTGGCAATTTGTGTGGGTAAAGGGACTATTCTCGTAATAACAATCTTAGGATGCATACAACAATGCTTAAAATCAATGACCAAACATAAAAAAGTTAGAAAACTGAAGTTCTTGTCATTTTCATGTATTTTCTGTTTCTTTTCTTTAAAACTGAATAAGTAAAATGTTACGAAGCTTTCCATCATACAACAAAGTTTGCAGTGACTTCAAAGATAAAAGATAACAAGTAAGTCTACAAGCAGTGCTTGCTACAAATCTATTTTCAATAATCACAAAGGATTTGCCTCAAAAGGTCAGGTATCTGAGCCTAACCTATCCCAGCGTAGCTCCATATGAGGAGCTATCTGATCGCATCTTCAGTTTAGTGTAGGAGATAATTAGCAACAGCATATCCATTATTCTCTCAGCAAGATGCAGAAAATGACTTTTTACATTTTTCTAGAGGATAAACAAAGTGCAGTCAAGTAAGAAGTGATTCTTCATTACCTGAACAAGACACTTAGGATGCAGAGCAACATTTGTGATGCATTCATCCACCTTGAACCAGTCAACTGCAACAAGCTTGAGCAAGGGATCTCCACCAGTGGCCTAGAAAAATTGCAATTACTATGATTCTAGTTCCTGTCAAGCTTAATTTCTTATAGTACCATCTTTATATGGGAAATTATGGAAATTATTTGTGCCAAATACAATAGAAGTTAACACCAGTGATTATTTATTAATGTAAATACCACCATGACTTAAACTCCGAGGCAAGGAACGAGTAGATGACACAGCCCTGGTTATCAACAATAAATAAAAAACTAATAGTATACCCTTGGCCTTTTTGCTTTTCTTTATCTTGAACACTGCTAAGTGGGTGACTCTTATGATTAATTAGCTAATGAAAGAGATTCAGAAGTTAGAAAGCTGGGAAAACAATCGGAAACATGTATGTCTCCAGCATCAGTACAACTACAAGTAAGAACTTAATCCAAATATTTGGATAAAAAAATTTCAAGTATAAACAGCTACCTTTGTACTGTCTTTCAAGTATGTTTTCCCTCTGATCATGAAACCAGAACCACTTGGCGAAGACCAGCAATCAGAGTCACCCTCACCCTTCCCATGCCGCATGGTACCATGAAACTGACTTGGATCAAGAGTTAATGGAGGTACATCGGGATTTAGTTCCTTACTAATGTCTGGTGCTGCATGCAAGACAAAATGTTTTATGAAAGTTGTTTAAGAGACTTTAAAGTGGAAAAGGATAAAAGGCAGTATCATCTACAGACTGTAAACAAATTCCCTACACCTGAATGTTCATAAAAGTGACCCGACACCACCCACTCCCAACTCCAGAAAGATGGTACATAGTGACGAGAGTGATTTATGCAAGGTGTTATTTTCTTTGCAGACTTCTTCACTAAACAAGCAGACCTTTTAGGCTAATAAAACAACACTTCTGTGTTCTTTTGATAGGTAAAGGTAATTTTCCTGATATCCAGCAATAAGTGCATGCTATTACAACAGGAGATTAGCTACATCCAATATTGTGCAATGCAACAATAAGGGGTCGTTCGGTTGTTGGTTAGAGTTATGCAGGTATTACGGGATTAGTTATGCAAGGTCTAGTTACTCATGTATCAGTTAATCTATCTTCTATCCCGCATAAATATTTTTTTGATCAAGTAAAAGTATTTTCATTCATAAACATTGCCACAACGGCCGTATACAAAGGAAATACCAAAAGATCAAGAATCTACAAAATATGATTCTCTACAAACTCCAACAAGGAACTTTCTATTTACTCCAAAAGAAAATAAGAGCGCGGAGGCTACTCAACTGAGAGAAACTCGACTCTACTCCTTCAAAAGCTCTCCTATTTCTCTCTCCACACTACCCACATTAATGCAAGCAGTACCATGTTCCAAGCCCTTCGTCTTCTCCTCCTCCCGCTCTTCCAACCGAAGATCAAATCTTTCATAGTTCTTGGCATTACCCAATGTGTGTGAAACCACCTAAACATATCCCACTATAATCTCACGGTAAGCCCGCAATGTAGAAGAAGGTGATCCACATCCTTTCCCCATTCCTTATACATGTAACACCAACTGACGCAGACAATGTCTCGCCTTCTATGATTTTCCGCTATCAAAATCACCCCTCTAGAGGCTAGCCAAGATTTTCCGCTGTTTATCCCGCATAAATATTATATGAACTGACTCATAACTTACACATGTCTTATTCATGTGGGATTGTACAATGATAACCAAACACCGTACTTGGTGGGATGAATTTTATACAAAACAACTAAGAAGCTACCGAACATGGTAGGAGTATTAGTTATGCTAGTTTTAATACATGAAAAACACCCTTCCTAACCAGCAAATAAATCACCCCTAACAACTATGCCTCAAATCACATATTCTGTACTGAGCTCAAAAAATCAATTGGCATCTATGTGATTTACATTAGTTACTACATCCATGTTGCACCAAAATATAGTAGAGAGATACATCTAAACTATACAGTAATCACGGATCCAGATAGTAGAAGAGATACATCTAAACTTTGCAGTAATCACGGATCCTTGTTTGTTTTCAAAGATTCTTTCATCTCTTTCCTTCCAGATGGATCACAATATAGTCATAGTGATTGTGCTCCAAACCAAGGTTGAAGCCTTTATTAAACCTTCCTGTACTAATTCGTTCTCAATAGCCACGAGATGATCATCATAGGGTGATCGTTTTGTCGACGGAGGCTCTTATTACACTCGTAGTCTCGGAAGGATGAGAACCAACTATATAGCATATACATTGGCATAGGAGGAGTTCTTGTCTGTTCTAGGCATTGCTCAATTAAGTACCAAAACACTGAACATTACATTCCAAAGTTGGGTGGTGAAACTGCAGCGGAAGAAGAGATGGTAGACATCTTTACTTTCTTTTTTCACAGAGAGCACATCTGTTGCAAATGTTGAGGCCTCCTATTTTGGAGATTGTTTCGAGTAAACAGTTCTTTTTTGTAAGTTTAATTGGTCTTGCTCAGTGTTTAGAGTAACTGATTTTGAAGATAAAGGATTACAAATTGAACTGCTACACAGATGCTTCCACATATACCAAAGCAAGAAAGCTGGGAGTGGAGAAGAAAGAAAGAAGAAACTAATCAGGACGAGAAGCATAGTATTCAATTACCCGATGTCTTCTTTAAGGCCAAGCTTGCTATGGCCCATGAAACATTTTTTAGCTTGACTTTTTTGTCCTGTCAGAGTAAATAAAGGGACATAAAGGGTTCAAAGGCAAGGTAATTGAACCAGACAGTCTCTAGAAATATTGCACTGCTTTTGATGGAGGAACACGAGAAATGACGAACCTGCTTATTGGATGCTTCATCATCTTCCTCATCTGATGATGACGAATCACCATCTGTTGCATCATAGAATTCATCTGACCCAATTGCATCCTCAAGCTCATTGCTTGACATAGAAACACCAGATGTTTTTGAATGAACAACTACAGTGGATGATTCAAATGTAAGTGCTGGATTTGCTCCAATATATTCCTTCAGACCTACACAAATAATAAAACATAAAGACGGGCAAAAATCACCAGTGCAATAAACACATATATCGGCATTCCATCAACTGTCAACAAGCTAACTCCAATAGACAAGGGTAGTAAATTTGTAAACCAAAAAAAAAAACACTATCACACAATTATCCGGAAGGTGTAATCATGTAGTCCTATGATATAAAGAAGGTTGCATGGTCTAGCCATTCCAACTTCGGAATTATTGGATGGTGACGTTAATGGAGGAATATTTTCTGGAAATACACAAAGATGATGAACATAGGCTAAGGTGTAAATTTGAAGGAGCCAAATACAAAATAACTGTTGGTGCATGGAGGATGGAGAAGGTAAATACTGCCCCCTCGCATCCTTTGAGAAAGTTGTAAGCAAATCAGATTATGGTGTTAAGGGGAACAAGAGACGAAGGTACTTTTGGTTCACTACTACTGTCAAATTACAAAGGAAATGCAAGTGATTTAAGCAGTCCAGGCTTTCTGGCGAATGATACAAAAGGAAGGAAGAACATAGACAACTCACAGGTATACGGAAGGAGAAACTATACATTAACCGGAAAGTGAGGTAGAAAGAGAGAATTAATCTTCCACTGCTTAAGAAAGGAAAACTGGGGAATAAGACACAAAAGGAAAATAAACAGGCAGAGTTCAGCAGACCATTCAACACGCAAAGTAGAAATAGGGAACACAAGAAAACACTGCATCATCAATGCCAAGAAGAATGTGCTCTATGAATCACCTAATACACCAGGTAAAGGTTATGGTTTTTTTGTCCATTTTCTGGGGATGGGTAGAGGGGAGGATAATCCCGAAAACTAAAAGATACAATGAATTGTGAATTTAGGCTTTGTAACACAAGGCATGAGCTTCCAGAAAACATAGGTAATCAAATCAACCAACCTGCCACTTGACTCAACATTCCAAAAGGAAGTGTTCTCTCGAATTTAGAGAACTCATTATTTTTCCACTTAAACCAGCCTTTAGAACGTATCTCCAGAATCAGTGTCACAAGGCATCTGGCAGGACTTAATGAGGAGGAAGTGCTTATATTGCTGATTTCCCAAGAACAAGCTACAATTCAACATAGTTTGTCAGGAACAATCAACAACGCATAAGAACAGTCTCTTATTTTAAATTTAATTTAGATATACTAACACCGAACTCATAAAATTTTCATGATATCAGCAATGTCTTGAGACTTGTAGCAAGAATAATGTTACCCATGAGCCATGCATCTAGGATCTAGTTAGTAGCTGGAAGCACATGCATATACGACTGTATAAATGCACAAACCAATTACAGAAAAACTACAGTTCAAGAATTCTAGGAACGGTACTGTTAAAGTCACTTTGACAGCAGATTAAATAAAAAAGTGAAGTTTGACAGACACCATTAGATAATCACATTTTCTCACAGATCCACCATTGAGGAGGACTTCCAGTAGAAGTAAAACAGTGGAAATAGAACCTCACTACACCACAAATAATTTTGATTGGTAATATAGCATAAAATTTCTTCAGAAAAACATAACCAAAGAGAAAGGAATCCAAAGTAGTCAAAGGAGATGAAATTCCAGACCACAAAAAACTAGCTGAGCTGCATTGAATTGGGATTAACCGGATGTTTAGGAAAAACACCCAGATTATTAATATTTCCAGATACAAAAAACATATTCCAAAGGCTTATGCATTTGGACCAGTTATCTTCCACAATAGACTTCAGTGCGAGTCATGTCAAATACCAAATTTAAGGTTGAAAAGAATGGATCTTGGGCCTAACTCAACCCCAAAAGCTAGCTCATGAGGGGAGAAGAGGCGAATCCAGGATTTCAAGAGGATGGGTGCACCATTGCTTTTAAGATAAAGATAAAAAAAATTAGAGTGGAGCAAGTTGGGTTCAATCCATCCACCTTCAAGAATTAAACCCAACACCTTAACCAATGCACCACTCAGTCTCTTTTGACCATGGGTTCCTTCAGATAATATTAGACATATTTTAAGAATTATACACATAATATATCGAGTTTAGTCGGGTGACCATGGGTTCACGTGATCCAATTTTGCACTTAAATTTGCTACTGGAGGGGAGGATTGCCCAAGTCCATTTAAGGAGACCACCCATCCCTTTTTTCATCCGATATGAGACTCTTCAACACCCCACCTCACGCCGAGGGCTGTACATCTAGAGCGTGGACAATTTAATATGGGGGCCCAACATTGGTAAATCGTGAATTGGGATAGGCCTGACTCTAATGCCATTTGAAGAATGGATCTTGGGCCTAACTCGACCCCAAAATATAGCTCATGAAGGGAGGATTTCCCAAGCCCATATAAGGAGACCACCCATCCCTTTTTTCATCCGATGTGGGACTCTTCAACAAAGGTCTTTATAAAATACCTACTGACAGCTCAAGTTCAGTCTCTTGAACCAATGGTTGAGAATTTCAGGCACCAAAGTAGTGTTCGTTAGGTAACTGAAATCTCTAATATGTTTACCAACTCCATAACACTAATTTGTATTCTACCCATCCTTTCAAGGCAGCAACACGAGTAGGAAATTAGCATGGACAAGGTGATAGCAATCCCTGATTCAAGCCTACATCCTAACCATACTAGTAACAAGCGAAGGTTCTCGTTACACAAGCGGATCTTCAGATGCTATATCCTTTTTCTGATAAATCTTCCAGTAGTAGATCTTTTATGATGTGGAGATTCTTACCGATCATTTTTATACGTCGATATCCACTTTTTGGAGGCCGCTTCTTGTATTCAGTTGGAAAATGCAAGATGGCTGCACCAAATTTAGAAAAATATCTGTCAACGGAAGCATAAAATAAAAATAAAAATGAAAGCATTATAGAAACAAACAGGCTAAACAACAAATGATATGGCTGGAATTACGAAAACATACATATTGCAAGTGTACTCAAACATATATAAAGGAAAAGTCTGATTCTCGGATAATGCAAGCTCTAATCCTTCACAATTTCTCTGCTTATAATTCTATAAAATTTGCATAAGCAAACCATACTTGCAATATTTTGAGGTGTACTAGGTTTTATAATAACAGGGATTGCAAATTTAAGCAAATGAACCGATTCAGGCACATTAATCTTACTTTTTACCAACAAAAAAAACAAAGAGATTATTAGTAAAGCTAGCTCAAAGAAAGAAACCAGAAATTGGAGGATGAACTCTAGCCACCAATTCAAGGAAAAAGAAAACTAGCAAATGACCAGCATAGAAAGTAGAATGTACAAAAGAGATGAAAACACATCATCTCTTTAGGTGCAAAGTTAGTCAACTGAAATTGGACATAGTAAAGAAGATCTTAATAGACAGAAAGCCCAGGATCCTCACTATATGTTCCATCTTGACCATGAAACCACCTCCGAGAAAAGACAAAATCTTGTTTAGACTGCCACCTGCAAAAGAGAACATCTGATGTATTAAAAGAAGAAGAAGATTCAAGTAGACCAAATTCGAAAGACCTCCAAACATAAAGAGAAGGATCACCCACATCAAAGGGTCGAAAAAATGATAACATTACACTATAGAGCAGGTTATACATACAATAGAACGAGAAAATAAGGTTTGGTATTGCATGTACAAACATCTTAAACAATACATTCACCATAATATCAAGGCAGAAAATAAGGTTTGATGTTGCATGTTTCTTTCTTTCACTACTCATTTGTGTTCTCCTCAATCTCAGCTTACGTATCCAAATGTTATCTTCTGCTTTTCAGCCTCCCGTTTCCATTCTTCTTTCTCATACATAAAAGTGTTATAATGCTTTAACAAGCATCTTACTGATCACTACAGTTCTCTTTGGCTGCCATGTTCCCTTCCTATTTCCTAGTGAATCTTTGAATCTTACCACCCTTATACTTCACGAACTGATAAAAGAGAAGGGAGATATAGAAAAAGAAACTACTATCCTTAAGTTAATATCTCGCTCACCACCCCAAATTTCTACACTCCTCAATCTTGATACAGCCCAAACATTACTTGATGTATCCATATCTCCCCCTTATAGTAATTTTAATATATCTTTTCATTATCTTATCCAAATTTTCTGTCACTGAGGGTTTTAACTGCAACTTGGTTGTTATGAGTACTATAATAAATTTAAGGCAAGTTGATATGGGAAGCACATTCAATCTCCCATTCCTCTTGTGGACTCTTTTTGATATTTATTCTTCCATTTTCTTTGCTTCTTTCTCTTTCCTATTCTTTTCTGCCACTTACAGTTGCATTCTTTAACTTTAAGCTTTACATTTTCAAATTCCTATAGCCAAAGCATAATCGTACAGCACCACCATACCTGATTCATTAACTCTACTAGCTTTTAGTGCTATTAAGAAGCCGAATATGAATAGTTGCTTGGAGTAACGGGTAAAGTTGCTGCCATGTGACCAGGAGGTCATGGGTTCAAGCAGTGGAAACAGCCTCTTGCAGAAATGTGAGGTAAGGCTGCGTACAATAGACCCTTGTGGTCCGGCCCTTCCCCGGACCCCGCGCATAGCGGGAGCTTAGTGCACCGGGCTGCCCTTTTTTTTAAGAAGCCGAATATCAATAGTTGCTACTTACCAAGAAAGTTTTCTGAGGTCAAGTGTCCCATAAACAACATCACAGTGACCATCCAAAGATTCTAACAACTCCACGTCCCCTGTCAACGTATCCCACCTGCAAGATGGCTATTAGGCAGATTTTTACAATATAATCCCAAAATATTTTGTCATTCAGAGGAACATACTCATATCTTCTACGTCGATCAAGACTCAAAAGCACTTCAAAGACAGTATCTGCACTAGCTTCGACCACACCAACAGCCTTGACAAGAACTCCTTTACCAGTCTACACAAAAGGGAAAAGAGCATGCCAGACAAGTTTTTGATTGTACGAATAAAGCCTAGGATAATATGAAGGAACTTAAAAAGGAGCATGCCAGACAAGTTTTTGATTGAATAAATAAAATAGAACCCAGACAATGTGGAATCCTTGAAAATTTGCCTTGGCAAAAGATATGAAGAGATAGATGACAAAAGAAAGAAAGTTCATATCTAGCTTCCATTTAATTGATATTAAATCATTAGCTACCTTGTGAAAAAAGATATTAAATCAATAGCTTCCGGAAATTCATCTTAGTCTCCTGTTACCTACTATCCATAATGTTGTTATATTTTAGAAGCAATTTGCTTGGGCTACGTTAAGTATCCTATCAAACTGAGTTCTGCCCTTTTCTCAATCTCGTTAATCAGCAAGATGTCATATTAATCAATAATCAACTGAGAATCAGTGAGGAAGGAATTAGAAAACAGAAGTCATAAGAGAATATATTAACGGCTCAGTTTCTTCAATCCTGAAGGTCGTGCCTAGATTAAGACTATTTTAATGCAGGTATGTAGTTTCATTGTTTAGCACCCAAGGGTGTGGCCTAATGGTTAATGAAGTGGGTGGAGAACCATGAGGTCTCTGGTTCAAATCCAGCGGAGGAAAAACATTAGGTGATTTCTTCCCATTTGTCCAAGTCTGGGTAGACAGAGTTGAGTTACTCAATACCTGTGTTGGCGGGAGGTAGCAAGTACCCCAAAAATTAGTCGAGGTGCACCCAAGTTGGCCTGCACACCACGATTATAAAAAAAAAACATATATTATACTCCCTCTGTCCCAATTTATGTGGCACCATTTCCTTTTTGGTCTGTCCCAAAAAGAATGTCACCTTTCTATATTTAGAAATATTTTTACTTTATGAGATGATTTACAATCACACATTTATATAAGATTTGTTTTGGACCACACATCTCAAAAGTCTTCCCTTATTTCTTAAACTCTGTGCCAAGTCAAATGGTGCCACATAAATTGGGACGGAGGGAGTAGTTTTTTACTCTTGCATTTTTTTGTTTTTTTCTGTTCTGAAAACCGTTTTTCTTTATCTTAGGGTCTACCGGAAATAATCATAAGTTTGGTTAAAGTTCTTAAAGATTTATCATATCTCTTAATATGCACCAATAAACAGCAGTCTAGACATCCCAATACAGTATAAACTTGCAATCACGACAGTAAATCTAGTGACATGGCAGATACCTTTTTGTTTGCCATATCTTCAAATATCCGAACACCTACACTACAAAGAAGGTGTGAAACAACATTAGAAAACGAATTACAACATTTGAAGAAGGCAATATTTTAGAGGCATAGAAGCTAAGTTTAACAAAATATATTCCAACTATAAACTTCAAGTAAAGATCTAACAGGCATGATCACTTAGCTTTTTTCTGTACTTAAAACTTTGCTGCTAAGGTGTATTCTAGGTCCATTTTTCTTTCCTCTATTTGACTGCTGAATTATAATCTTTTTGGGGATTCATAGCAGTACTTAGAGTCTTAATAACAGAAAACTATACCAGGTTCTCAAGAAATTATCTGCTAGGCAAGTTGTTGATACCCGGTTTGATTGGTGGTCAGGATGTTTATTTCATTTCAAAGCCGTTTTTTTTGTTCTTTTTCTTTTTGGAAGATCTGCCAATCTTCCTGCCACCTCCTTTGTTTGTTTAGATTTCCTTAACTTACAGAGCTACGAGAAGCCATCAACTTGCTGACCTACTTCATTACTTATATTAAGCTCCATTTATTTTGTTTTCTTTTTCTTAATGTTTTTTTCTCTTTGTGAGAAAATATGGGAGAAAATATTATTATTGAATTGTTGTATCTACATGATTACACTGAGCTCTATTTATAGACATTCCATTACAATCCTTTTCCTACTAGGATACTATATATGAAATACTCTATTCTAACACTCCCCCTCAAGCTGGTGCATACAAGTCATATGTACCGAGCTTGTTACAGATGTAATTAATACGAGGACCAGTGAGGGACTTGGTGAAAATATCTGCAAGCTGATCACTCGACTTCACAAATTTTGTAATAATATCATCGGAGAGTACTGACCTGGATTGAGCAACCCCAATATCTAGAAAATACTTCAGTCTGCTAAGACCTTTAGTACGAGTCATGCCAAACTCCTGAATTACTGTGCTGAATTTTCCAAACCAGGCTCTGGGAGACTGTTTCAGACCATAAAGTGACCGACGCAATCGGGTTAGACTCCTCCTGAGCAACAAAACCAGGTGGTTGCTCCATATAAACTTCCTCCTCAAGGTTACCACGGAGAGAATAACATACTTCGCGAATGTGTCCAAGCCTATTACAATAACTACACCTAGGTCGAGATCTTCCAAGACGACCTCGTCCTTGTCGCTTCTTCGTGGACTGTGATGTGCGATTTTTTGATTTCCTACTTGAGGGTTTTGAAGTAATCATAGGACTTGAACTTTCAATTCCCATGTTTTTGGAGTTTAACATATCAAAACCGAGAGACGTAGTGAAATCTGACTTGAAAGATGAATGAAATCTGACGAACATAACCCAAGAAGAAAATCACCGAGATCTGGCCAGAAAAAGGTGCATGCGCGGCGCGTAGATCTGGACGGAAAAAGTTGCATGCGCGGCGTGTGGATCTGATGAGCTAGCCGAAGCTGGCACTTCGAGCGGCACATGGTGGCACGTGAGTGGATATTTGTCGGAGCCGATGACTGGTGTTGGAATTTGCGCAACACTACCCAAAAGTAATTTTGTAGCGGACAGCGTGGACGCCAAAATTACTATTTACGTTGGGGAAACACTGTTCATGCAACACTGTTCACGCCTACTTTTTTTGAGAGAATATTTTATTTATAAATATCTGAAAGTTCTCTACAATCTTCACTCTACCATTATCTTTGGTCAGACGGGCGACACACATTGGCTAGTGTCGCCCGCCGGCAGCGAAAGCTCTTTGATTCTCTATCATGATCGTAGAAGCTCTGATACCATGTGAGAAAATATTATTATTGAATTGTTGTATCTACATGATTACACTGAGCTCTATTTATAGACACTCCATTACAATCCTTTTTCTACTAGAATACTATATATGAAATCCTCTATTCTAACACTCTTCTAATCCAATAGCTTTTTCTAAATATCATATTGTTATCAAAGAAGATGAAAAGACATACCATCAAGAGTACGAACGCATTTCCACTCATGTGCTTCAATTACATCTGCACCATCTGCTTCAAAGTACACATCTGATTCACTGTTGGAACCTAAGTTTGAGGCTTGGCGCAAAAGTTTCTCCGGGCCTATGCATTAAAGAACATTTTAGAAAGTTTATTGTTATTTTGAATGTTCGGATTCACACATCAAGGACACATGGTTGATTATGTTGTGGATGACATTTGACAAATAGTAAAAGAACGAGGTTTTATAAAGCAACATAATAAAAAATAAATATTACGATAGGGCACTTAATTTGGATAGAAAGAAAAGTCATCTACAATTGAAAAGCAGCACATGCACCCATAGAGGTGTGTATATGCAGTTATACACACAGTATCCGGAGAAATAAAAGTTTTTATCTGTTTTGACATCACCTATGTCATCCATACTGCTTGGAATCTATTCTGTTACAGGAAGGAAATAAAAATAAAATACTAATTAAATGATGAAGCAGCTATTCTATGCTGGAAGAGGCAAAATCATACTCCCTCTGTTTCAATTTGTTTGTCTTAGTTTGACTTCACACGAAGTTTAAGAAAGTAAAGAAGCCTTTTGAATCTTGTGGTCTTAAACATGCCATGTGGGATGTTAAAATTAAAGAGTTATCAAATTAGGAAAGAGGAATTCTTTTTTAAACAGACTAAAAAAGAAAGTAAGACAAACAAATTGAAACAGAGGGAGTAATATTTTTTTTTATCGGTGAGGAAAAATCATAATTTCCACAGAGTACCATCAACAGTTTCCTCCCTCCTTACCTTGCCCTATTCTTATCAGCTGCTTCAAGCCATGTGCATACCGCCGTACTCTAGGTCGATGTCCAGCAAGGTTAATCCTTCGATAAAGAGAATTAATTCAAAATGAGATGCAGAAACTATTAAACAAGATAGCAAGGGAAAGAATCAATCATATAAGAAGCAACATCACAATAGACTCAAGCAACAAGTCAAAGAGTTGATGAAAATTGTAACACGGATACAAACACTATCCAAATCCTATTAATCATAAATTAGTAAGGCTTCTATTAATCACTCTCCCGATTGTTACCTCTTCTCCAGAAGGAAGAAAATAGAACGGGGGAGGGATGTACAACAGTATGAGGCACTTCAAATAAAAATTAGATCAGCTATTCACTGGGATAAGCCTATTAAATTCAGAAGAAGCATTTTTTTTTCAATTAGGACAGTCTGGACATACTCGCTCTCTAACTTCAGTTTATCTCTTGCACTTTGACCTCTTGAAAGATCATAATCTGCCTGCAATGAAATAGTCCAGTATGAGAAACAGCAGTTAAATCAATATAACATCGCCAAATTCTTTCATGAGCATAATTTTATGGAAATTTGGGATCAAACTTATTCATGCATCAGATATCATTCAAAACAACCTGCTTCTGGAAAAGCTGCCAAAAGAAGCATCCATGTAGAGTCCTTGTTCCTTGTGCACTCTTAAGCAGGAAATAAATGACTACTTTTCCTCATTCTATTTTCGTACTTCATTATCACATCTTTCCTTTAATCTCATAAACCACAATAGTAAAAGTCGATTTCAGTATTTGTGCTAGTCAAAGTAGGTCAATCTTTCTTTATTTTCTTGATAAAAAAAGATTGACCTACTTTGACTAGCACAAATAGTAGAAGAAGAAACTTTGGACAAAGAGGGAAAAAGAAATTGTGGTGCCTCTTAATTGTTGTTTGCACTCCCCTTCTCTTTATTTTATCATCTTGCATGTATAACCTTCAATTAATAGGACTTGGAAAATTTGATCTAATCTCAAATGGAAAATTTATTAATGTCTTTGTTACATTACAACTCAAGTGATGTGCCGTTTGCAAGGGGCATGGTGCATGAAAGTTAGCAAAGATGAAACTCAGCTGGTTCCGTCTAAGATTAGATCAAATCGCCAAGTCTAATAGTTCAAGGTCAAATCAGCCAAATCGTCATAAAATATAACATTACAATTATGCACAGAAAAGTTCAGAACTGTGGAGAGTATTAAAGTCTTAAGGGCGAATGGACTAACACCTTTTACTTCCACTAAGTTGAATGTGAAAACCATGTAAACAAAATTCATGAATAAAGGAAAAAGAAAATCAAGTCAAAAACACCCATCATGCATTACCTGTTGTTTTGCTCGATCAAAGGCTTCCATCCATTTCCTGACTTCACCAGGCGAAGCACAAGCAATCTTACAGCAATAAATTTTCATCAAGTATTAGCATTCTCAATTTGAAATAATCCACAAAACTAGCTAACTCCACAATGAGGAAACAAATAATTGAGAGAGAATTAGTATAGAAGAGTTGACGAAACATTTTGGATTTAAAGATGAGATCTCATACACCTAGTTGATGACATCATTAATCAGAGAGCATGTCAATATATTATGTGCTTTCTGTACGTTATTAACAAAAGAAAGATATGCATCATCAGCTTTTTAACAACGCATAAGAATGAAGTCCCACTTACTTCTCCTCTTTTTGACTCGTCCAGTCGATTGTAAAACCTCAACACATAGAGATCCTAGAAAGGACAAAAGAAAAAGAAAATATCATTGGGGTATGGTACAACGAAAATTTATCTGAAAGTACATTGATGCACCAATTGAAGGGGAGCCTTGGAGTAACCGGTAAAGTTGCTGCCATGTAACCAAGAGGTCATGGGTTCAAGCCGTGGAAAAACAACCTTGGCAGAAATGCAAGGTAAGGCTGCGTATTGGGTTATGGTACAAAGAAAATTTATCTGAAAGTACATGATACACCAATTGAAGGGGAGTCTTGGAGTAACTGGTAAAGTTGCTGCCATGTGACCAGGAGGTCATGGGTTCAAGCCGTGGAAAAACTGCCTCTGGCATAAATGCAAGGTAAAGCTGCGTACAACAGAACCTTGTGGTCTGGCCCTTCCCCGGACCCCGCGCATAGCGGGAGCTTAGTGTACCGGGCTGCCCTTTTTTTCCTTTTTACATGATGCACCAATTAAAAGAAGGGCCAAATTTATGCTGAAGGGACAGAAAAATCAATGTAATGTTAATGGTTTTGAGTCTCACCCCACGGTTAACTCTTCGACGACCTATTTCCTCCACCATAAGCGTGTGATTTACAACACCCCTCCTTATTGGTTTCTGCAACAAGGATGTAATAACATAAATCAAGGCCTTCACTTTTTTGCAGCAAATACATCGGATACTAAAATACTCCTTTTCTTTTTGTGAGTAAACACTGAAAATACTTGTATTCTATGAAGCAATTGTTCGATACAAGCTTGACAACGAATGTGAGGAAATGGGATGAGTATGCAAACTTTAGAAGCATTGCCACTAAAGATGGCCAGCAAGTTCTGGACATACAAAGAAACAGAAAGAAGATAAATTTGAAGACACAAAGGTTTTGTCTTCAAAAAGTAGCTATTCTTACAAACTTTTGCAAATAGGAATCCTGAATTTAACTTCTTTTTTTCTATAAATAGAATTGTTAGGTGTTCTCTGGAAAGAGCTACAAGCATTCTGTATCCGATGGAAAACCCCATGTTCTTTATCAGCATATACCATATAATCCAGATATCACTTCCTTCTCATGTTTTACCAAGTAATCTGACCTCACCAGAAAACATATGAACACATACTATCAACAAAACTAGCTTATCGAATTTGCAACAAACTATGTTTCCAGCCTAAGCTAGTTGGGATTGGCAATGTGAATCATCACTATCCATGCCGCTCCAATAGTACCAGTTTCTCAAAACTTTCCATGTCGCTCCACCAGACCTATCTCGGTCAAATATGGTAAATACTAACATATTTAGAAAGAAGGGGAGCTTGGAGCAACGATAAAGTTGTCTCCGTGTGACCTATAGGTTACGGGTTCGAGCCGTGAAGGTAGCCACTAATGCTTGCATTAGGGTAGGCTTTCTACCTCACCCCCTTGAGGTGCAACCCTTCCCTGGACCCTACGGACGCTTGAGGCTTCGTGCACCGGGCTGTCCTTTTACTAACATATTTAGAAATTTGGATACTCTAGCACTAGAGTTCTCTAAATTTTCTACAAACATACAAATCTATAAACAAGACAAAAAGACCCCTAGTGAAAATAGAACCTAAAGTAAACATACCAACAGAACTAAACCTTAACCCAACTAATTGGTATCACCTATATGATCTTTTTCTGCCATTGTGCCCTGTTTTATCACTAAATCTGCATGGATTCCAAGAGATTGTTGTTTTTCAAGATAACTCTCTTTCATGTGATTTTATGTCTACCTAGTACCTTTTCAACACCTTCAATCATCATGGTTTCATACCTATGGATTGGTACATACTTAGGTCGACGTAAGACATGACTAACCCATGCAAGTGGCCTCCTCTTATTTCATCCTTTATGTGTGCTAATATACCACATGTATCAACACCTTCTTCACCTCAATTCAGTTGTCTGCTGATTCGAGAAGGTACAATATGATCTGCTTCTTAACATAAAAATGACAACTTTGATCCTCTTACATTGTAACCCCCCCCCCCCCAGATACCATCCACATGAATCTTAGTTTAATAAAAACCAATTCTAAGAAATTATCTAGTTTGTTTTATACCGCATACATTAAATTTTCTACAGATGACCCAACTTGTTTGGGATTGAGGTGCAATTGTTGTTGTATTAAATTTTCTACACACCATTTCAAGCAAACCCAACTCAAGAAACACTTAAAGATTCTAGATAATCCAAAGGGTCTCATCCCACAGCTCAAAAACTTCCCTTTTTTAGCCATTCATTAAAAATCATTTAACTCCTATCTCATTCTTCCAATTTCAATCCACTTAAATGGTACAAAACTACAAACTACACCTAAGGGTGTTGCCTAGCGGTCTCCGGTTCAAATCCTGTGTTGCACGGACTCTTCAAAAACATTGCCGCACCCCTATCGGATCCTCCAAAAATAAACTACTTTTAGAGAATCCGACACGCAACCAGCAACATTTTTGAAGAGCCCCAGCAACATAGATTACAAAAACACTAGGTGATTTAATTTCTTCCTATCTGTCCTAACCTTGGTGAACAAAGTTACCATATACCTCTATCGGCAGGCAGTAGCAGGTACCCGCGGAATTGATCTAGGTGTGCACAAGCTAGCTCGAATACCACAATTATTAAAAAAATGGTACAAAGATACAAACAACTACTGACCTATTGAAAAGTAACAAAAAATATCACAGCTGAAACAAACTTACAGTGCCAGGATTTTCATGGGGATCTCTCTTATACATTTCCATATACTTTCCACGGATATACAAGAATCTAAGGTGACAATACTCATGTCCAATTGAATTAACACCCAAATGATAAACCCAACCAAAATACTCAAAAGTATCATTACTATTTCCACCTCTTTCATCAACTCCACTTTCAGAACCACCACTTTCTGATGACCCACCTTCACTTTGCACCTTAGGGAAAATTTGTGAAGCCATTTTTCAAGAATCATGTAAAAAAATACAAAGGGTGTTTAAAGAAAATGCGATCTTGAAAAATAATGAAAAAAAGAAGATATGGGATTCTTTGGTTTGGGAATCAGAATAATATAGAAATGGGAATTTTATTGATTGTATCGCATTGTAATTGAGATGAAACAAGAAAGAAGTCAAGGTCAGACAAAATGGTTGAGTTGTAAAGACCAAACAGGAACACACAACGTTTACGGAATGCAAGGTCACGAGTTCAATTCCCGACAGGCTCTAGGAGATTTCGAAGCTAAGAATTCTATAAAAATAAATTGCACGTGTTCTTAAGTGCCTATTCTTTAAATACACATTAAGTCAATAAGTTGTAAACCCTCAAATGTTTTTAATTGAATCTGATATATAATTAAAGATGTTGACCATTTTATACATTAACTTAACTATTTAATAGTCATTTGAGAAGGCGCTTAATTTTTTTTATAATTTGAACCGAAAATATCTAACAAGAACACTTTTTATATATTCAGATGTTTAATTAGAACAAGTCTAATTCGTTCGAGTATCTAAATAAAATTTACTCGTAAATTTAAAAGTTTGTCAATGTATTAAAAGACTATAAAATTTTTTAGTAGTCTCGATCCCTCAGCATTATTACCAGTAAATCGCAGGATGTGCAGAACAACTGATATCACCTACAAGGTCTACTCCAGCAGAGAGCAAATTATTCCCACCAGAATTCAAACCCACACTGTAAACCTTCAACTTGATTTTAAGTTTCTTCCTTTGCTATACAGTTATGCTCGTACATCTTCTTGTTTTTTTGTTGGACTACTTTGAAATATATAATTTTTAAAGAGTTCAACTACGTAATTTCTAAAGAATTTAGGACTTTGTCGGCGAGAGAGTGGGGACAGCTCAGTGTTATTCAACGACCCCCCATGTTCAGGGATGAGATCCCCTCCATGTTCATTGATTGGATGATTAGACTGTCAAGATTTATGACTATTTATTGTATTACTCTATCGGTCTATCCATAGTAAAAATTTACTCTTTAAGAGTATTCTATTTGAGTAATGTTAGTTAATTTGTATTACAGAAATTTTTTAAAAATGATTTAATATGTATGCAATTTTGGCAAACATAGATAAACACATTGTCTCCTTTTTATGAGAAGAAAGTTTTTATAAATTAGGATGATTGGAAAAACTTAAAAATATTATCAAATTACCGTTGTTGCAGAATTAGTTTGCTCGATTTGTAATTGTTTTGACAAATTGATGATTGATAGTTTTTTTTACAATATTTGAAACTTATGTTTCAAATTGAGGTCCTTCGAAGTATAATTCGATGTTGAGTTGTGTGTTTGATTGTTGAGATTCGAATAATAAATTGTTATTTTTGAGTTAAAAATCACTCACCTAAACTTTAGTTATATGTGGTGAAAGTTCAAACAAAAATGACTAAATTTCAACAATATGTGTTTTAAGTTTTAGCCATATTTGTCTAAAGTACAGATAAAAATGCATGAATTTCAGCCACATATGACCATATGATGAAGTTCAAACTTCAGAAGTTATTGCATGTCTGAAGTTATTTTGAAATAATATACTTGCAAAATTTTATAAGCTTAAAGTCTGACTTATAAATAGCGACCCCAAAACTGGTTATTTGTGCAATTATCCCGATTATCTATTTTTAGGTTTGTTATACTTCTTTATTTATCTTTTTCTTCTTTTAAATGTATTACTTAACTAATATAATTATGAATAAAAATATATAAATAGCTCTTAGTTTTTTCTAAAATGCTAAATGTTTAAACTAAATTTTGTTTGCCAAAATGACCAAAAAAAAAAAGCAAGCTCGGCATGCAGTGTTTCAAGAGAAAAGTCGCACTGAGGAAGCCAGGAGTTTATTTTGTCAGTTTTGTTTTGTCTGTTTGTACTTAAAATTGGCGTAACACAATATAGATATAGTCTCGGAAATGTAACACCTCAAAAAGATTAAAAATTTAAAATATATATGAGAATGTGTTGTTATCATACTGCAGTTCATATTTTCTAATGTTAAAAGATTAAAAAAATAGTTATTCAAACATAAGATATTGCATTGGAAAAACATACGTAAGATGGGTGAACTTTGATTAATATTTTAAACTATATGAACACTAATTAACTTTTTGAGACATATTCTTTTTACTATATTGATATGAAAAAAATACAATTTATAGTACTTTTCATATTATTTTCAATGTCTAAATTTTAATTTTATAATACATATTAAGTTAATCTAATCTAATCTAATTTAACACCAAGAATTAGTCAAAGTGGCTATCGAATATTCCCACGAGAGTGAAGGATTTTTTTTTCCAGAAAATATGAATGTTGAAGAAGCTTAACAATAAATTACACAATTATTAATTTCAGAATTCTACGCAGGACATAAATTTTCATATCGTAGAATTTAACTTCAATACAAGGTAAAGCTACGTCCTTGTAGACAAAATATGTTTATAAATTCTACTATGTTAATAATTAAGGTAGATTTTATCAACGGAGAATTAATATTATAATTCATAAAATAAAATATTCAAGAAACCACATTCTTACCTGAAATAAGAAAAACTTACGCCTGCAGCACACGACCAAGTAAGCATTGTGGACTTGTTCACACCCCTAAGTTGAAAAACCAAAATTATGTAGAAAATTATTGTTGGATTTAAGTTATATTCCTCCGTAGTATAAGAAAATTATATTGTAATCGTAAAATAATTTTAGCAGGTTATTGGTCATTAAAGTTGTTCAAAATCGAACCGTAACTGATAACCCAACCATAAAATAAATTTATTGCCTTTTTGATATATATATATATATATATATATATATATATAGGGGCATGTGATTAATGATTGGTGAATGAATTGAAATTTATAATTAACGGCTTAACGGTGTGCGGGGTATGAATTACTCAATTTTCGTATCGGATAAACCGTTAACCTTTTAAGAATAGTTAAAGTTACATTTATACCGTTAAGAATATATAAATTTACATCTATACCCTTAAAACATGAAACACTTTAAAAGCCTCTATCTTTGATCTTATACTTAGCTTTTCTCTGGGGTGTGTTTTCTAGTTATGGTGCTATAGTGAAATTGTTGTCTGCCTGCTTAGTGAGAGTAGTTATGTACGTTGCCGGTTTGTTTCCGTTCGGTTACACACATAATATTGATAAAAAAAAGAACAGTCCGGTGCACTAAGCTCTCGTTATACGCGGGATCGGAAAAAGGCCAGACCACAAGAGCCGAAACATAGTATAATGTTGGTGCTCGTTAAGTAAATGGCGTGTTCTTATTTGACATAGAAAATATTGAATTTGAAAGTCATGTTTTGCCCCTATTTTTGCTTTACATAAGTAGATTCAACGATGAGTCTTTTGGGTTTTGTCATTTCTTAATCGACTTTGTTAATTAATCGATAAGCCAACCGATAATCAATAAGTCCAAATCAGATCAATCGATATCTTTATAGTTAGAATAGCAGATTAGTGTATTTAAGAATCAATAACTGATAAGCTAAATAATTATGCGTAAATATCCAATAGAATCACCGGCATCCCTATTTATCATGCCTTTCAAAACTTTAATGTACGTGTACATTTGCCTGTAGTTCATTTTAAGTAATTTGAGTAAATGAAAAGGGATCTTAATATTTTTTAGTCATTCGGTTAAAATATTTTTATTCGCCTAGCCGTCATAGTTTATAAT
This sequence comes from Anisodus acutangulus, assembly GCA_029783415.1. Lineage (NCBI taxonomy): Eukaryota > Viridiplantae > Streptophyta > Magnoliopsida > Solanales > Solanaceae > Anisodus > Anisodus acutangulus. The sequence continues at coordinate 54,491,421 of CM056493.1, read as the reverse complement.
AATCGGCAACGTATATTCAATGAATAATAAGTGTGCAATTAGTAAATACATAAATTATACAGTAATTACACAATTATTATACTCTGCATACTAAGTAAAATTTGTAAGAATAAGGATTAGGGTCATTTTTTGTTATAAGTTTTCTTGGATTGTTATGTTCTGTCAAAGTTTCAAATAAAAAAGGATTCAGTTTCTCTTTTTGTTTTCCAATCGGTTTTTGATACTTGTTTTAGGGTCTCAATTAATTCAAATTTCGCTGTATAAAGCCCAACAAAAAGGAAGACGCTCCCTTCTAGGATTCAAATGAGAGATAATTAGGGCCCGTTTGGCCATACAATTTGGAGCTTAAATTTGAATCTGATGGACAAATCTGTTTGGAAACAGAGCTCTTTTATCGCGGAATTAGACCTGCTATTAACGTCGGCTTATCTGTCAGTCGCGTCGGGTCTGCCGCTCAGTTGAAAACTATGAAACATATTTTTATATAACTTTGTATGACTTTTCTCTTCTATTTTTTTGTATTTCCTCCCTTTCCTTTTCTATTTGTATTTATTTATCATTGCTTCCATTGAATTCCGTGTTCTATAACGACAAAACCTCTTATTTTATTGATCTTCAAAATATAAAATATTTAGATATGAAATTGGTGTTTGTTTTTGACATTTGAACAAAATTTCAATTTCAATTTAAAATTTTGACATAAATCTCAAATTCACGTAAAATTTAGGATTTCAATTCTAAGTTGACTTCAATTTTAAAATTTAAAACTTGACCCATAAGTTTATATATTACAAAAAAGATCCAAAATTTTAAAATTTACAGAAAAAACTCATGCTCGACGTGAAGAGATTATATGTACCATATGGGAGGATTATATTAAAGAATAGCTAGTTACTACATTTGTTGATTTATTGAAGTAGTGTATCTTTATAAAATTATGTGTATTTAAAAATTTGCATTATCATGTAATTGCAAGAATTTATTTATATAAGGAATATGGAAATATGCGATTTATTAATATGACACCTTAGAATATTCTGATTTCTTGTGTATAATCTATGGTTTGCTCATTGGTGAGATTGTAAAACTCGGGGAAATTTTGATAGTTTTCACAAATTGTAGGGTTTTATATATTCATGAAAAAAATATAAACTTGATCCAAATTATATTTCTAAGCAAAATTTTAACTTCAAATCGATCTGATTAATTTGAAATCATGTCCAAACGCCCTAGTAAGGATTAGGTGACAAATTAATGTATTTGTGCCTAAATCCTAATCAATCTTTCTTTTAAGAAACAAAAATCACATAAACTACTGGAAAATGATGCTTTATGGTCGGGAAAAAAACAGCAGCGAATTCTAAGGGTCATAACAGAAGTGTATTTTTCTTTCTACGGAAAAAGGCCAAAACTATCCTCAAATTATTCGAAATAGAGCACATTTATCCTCCATTTTATTTTGATATCAAAACTACCCTTGTCGTCTAACAAAGGGACCACAAATATCCTTATTTTTAATGGCTTGCCATTAGAGCTGACTAGACACCATACGTGTAAAAAAAGTCTGATAACCCACTGACCCGTACGTTTATTATGTCCGACCCATCATCTAATTAAAGGGTAAAATCAAATTATTCCTCATTTCACACTTAACGAGAGCAGAAAGGTTGTCAAGTAAGGACTTACAGATCCATTCTCCAATCTTTCTCTCTCTTCGACTTTTGCACTCTCTGCCACCACCGATAACGGCTAGCCCCACACCATTACCATCGCCGCCGAACGCCCATTCGCTACTAGGTTTTCCTCTTGTTCTGTATTTCCCTCTTCTCTCCTCTTCAACCCTTTTCTCTGTCCACTATTTTGGAACCCTAACGCCACGACCACGACCACCAACACCGGAGGTCACATCTGGCGACGGCGACCAACCAGACAATGACAACTACTACCGGAATCAGGTTCTACCATTTATTGATATTACTCTTCTGTACATATCTTCAATTACGGTCTTATCTGATCCCGTTGTACAAGAGCAAATGTGATATCCAGAGTTGCAACAACTATATGGGTATCAAGCTGCTAAGCCACACTATGAAAGTTTGGGAAAAGGTCGGTTAGATGAGGGTGAGAAGAGACATGTCTATCTTTGGGAATCAGTTTGGATTCATACCGGGGAGGTCGACTACATAAGCCATTCATTTTATTAGGAGGTTGGTGGAGCAGTATAGGGAGAGGAAGAGAGATACATATGGTTTTCATCGACCTCAAGAAGGCATACGACAAAGTTCTTAGGGAGGTTCTATGGAGATGTTTGGAGGTTAGAGGTATACTTGTAGTATAAACTAGGGAAATCAAGGATATGTATACTGGACCCAAGACCAGGGTACGAACAGTATGAGGAGACTCGGAGCACTTCCTAGTGATGATGGGGCTGCACCAGGGATTAACTTTTAGCCCATTCCCATTTTCCTTGGTGATAGATGGAATGACACGACAAATCCAAGAGGAGGTGCCATGGTGTATGTTATTCATAGAAGACATAGTCCTAATTGATGAGACTCATAGTGGAGTGAACGCTAAGCTGGAGGTTTGGAGACAGAATCTGGAGACTAAAGGGTTCAAGTTGAGTAGGACCAAGACATAATACTTGGAGTGCAAGTTCAGTGACGGGAGTGACCTTGAGACAGGCGTGAAGGTGAGGCTTGATACTTAGGTCATTCCAAAGAAAGGGAGCTTCAAGTACATCAGGTCTATTATTCAAGGGAATATAGAGATTGATGACGATGTCACACATCGTAGTGGGGCATGGTGGATGAAATAAAGGCTCACATTTGGAGTCTTGTGCGATACAAAGGTGCCACCAAAACTTAAATGCAAGTTATATAGGGTGGTGGTTAGACCGACTATGTTGTATAGGGCGGAGTGTTGGCCGGTCAAGACTTCACACACCCAAAATATAAAAGTTGCGAAGATGAGGATGCTAAGATGGATGTGTGGGCATACAAGGAGGGATATAATTAAAAATGATGATATCTGGGACAGAGTGGGAGTGGCCTCGGTGGAGGATAAGATGCGGGAAACTAGGTTGAGATGGTTCGGGCACGTGCAGAGGAGAGACACAAATTCTCCAGTGTGGAGGTGTGAGAGGTTGGCTATAGACGGGTATAAGAGGGATAGAGGTAGGCCGATGGAGTATTGGGGAGAGGTGATTAGACGGGATATGACGCATGTGTAACTCACCGAGGACATGACCTTAGATATGGAGGACACGTATTATGGCAGAAGGGTAGTAGTTAGTCCAGCATAGTCCTACCTACACTTACAAACTGGTAGTTGTAGTACTATTATTGTAGGCTCGCTTAGCCTATCATACTAGTAGACACATTATTGTCTTATAGTCTCTTGTCGTTTGATTTATGCTGCTATGTGTATTTTGTTGGTCTTATTTACTTGCATTAGTTATTGCTTCTTTTTTCTTCTCTTCTGTTTCAGAATTCGCTATCATGACTTACGCACTTTGTTTGTCTTACTTTGTTTGGGTTTGTGCTTTGTCTTGAGCCAAGGGTCTCTCGAAAACAACCGCTCTACATACTAAGGTAGATGTAAGGTCTGTGTACACTCTACCCTCTTCATACCCCACAATGTGGGATTTCACTGGGTATATTGTTGTTGTTGTTCACACTTAACACATTAGAACCAAAATGAATGGTTTAACAATCAGAACAATTTTTGGGTTCATTTGTTTAATCTAATTCAACACTTTTGATTGCCTTGGTCTCGATAACAATTGATGAAGCTCGAAAACGGAGTTTACAACTACTGATTCTGTTTCACTTGGCCTAATATCGAGAATTGAAGCATAGAGATAGGCTAATGAATTCGCAATGAACTCATGAAAATCGAAGTTCGACCCTAATTGTTTCTGCTAATCGAGCTAATTCCACCCAACTTGTTGCAAACATCAGTGTTATCTGGCTGTGGAGGGTCAATTCAGGTGAGCCTAAATGTTGGGTGCCCACCAAGACGTAAAGCTAAAGCTTGAATTACAGCAGGCCATTGCATACCTTGTTTTAAACTGAAATCAACCACAGACTTTATTACAATTTGTAAACTCTTCAAGAATCGATGTTTGCAGTGAAATGAGCGAATTTGAGAAACGGGCAAGTTTCATAATAGTGCATCTGTAAGAATTCAAGTGAAGCCTTCCGGCATTGCTTCAAAACTTAGTGAAAGAAACGTTTTTTAAGAAATGGTAGAATAAGAAATCTAAAATTAGGGTTCTAAGTGTAAGAAGAAACCATCAATTTGAAGGGGAGGTTTTTTGCCATATTGGACAACCTAGGTGAATAGTCATGTCAGCAATTTTTACCTAGTTGGACTGTCTAGTCAGCTGTAACGGCAAGCCGTTAAAAATAAGGGCATTTATGGTTCCTTTATTAGACGACAATGATAGTTTTGATATTAAAATCAAACAAAGAATAAATGTGCTCTATTTTGAATAGTTTGATACAACAAGTTCTTTCTATTTGTTTAAGAATATCAACTTATAATTTATTTGTTTAAGAATATCAAGTTATAATTTATTCTTTTGAAAGTGAAATGTCATTTCCTCCCCCTTCTTCATTTGAGCCATATGGTATAAGCTTTCATTAATATATTAGGCATACTTATTATTGAATCCATTTTGTTTTTGTCAAGTGACTAGATTACCTACTGTGTTGATAAATCTAATGGAGATTTAAATATTAAATAAAGTGCCCTCTATGTTCCAAAAACAAAATTCACCAATTAAAAGAATGCCAATATAACACATTAATTTCTTCAAACTTATCTACTCATGGACTCCGAAAATATTTTTCTGTTAATATAAATAATAGTCAAATTGAATCTCTAGAAATATAGAAAAACTTTATTTAAAAATATTTAACTAAACAAGAGAAAAAGGATATTCGTGAAAATGTTAAAGTTTATTTATTTTTTTAAAAATAACTTCTTTTGTTAACGCCACCGGCGTTACTTTTTTTCTTTTCTTTTCTTTTTTTGGTAAACATTGTTTGTTCTTTTAATCTTTTAAAGCAAATAAATCTCAGTCATTAGTTTTCTCTTGGGGACATCCGGACAAGGCAAGAACCAAATGTATACTAAACTTTATTGGAAAATATTAAATAAGAAAAGATTTGTATTGGACGAATTATATCGTGACACGTGGCGAGATGTGATGAGTCGGATCCAAGTCAGGTTTACATATTACCGGTAGCGTAGAAGTAGTATCGGGGGTATCAAAAGGTCGCAGGTCCCGGAAAGCAAGAAGATCAGATGGTCGTTTCGAATTCCAATGGGCGGCCATTACTTGTGCGATTCTACACCTCCCAAGAATGCATTAATGACATTTATGAAGACACTAATTGTCTAATTATTACAGCATTTATTTATTTGTTTTAATAAGGGCATAAATCGTGGAATGTGTACCTATGAGTCCAAGTATAAATAAGACTAATTATCTCATTGTAAAGACATCATATTCAAGATATTACAACTTTACTTTTTGATTCAACCCGTTTGTCTCTTTGCTTTCACACCGCCGAAACACTTAATTTTGAGGCCTCAACAAGAAGCTATCATGCTCAGAGTAATTACATATTAATCTCATTTTGTTATTCATTATTTGTTATAATTATCGATTGATCTATTTGCTAATCCAGTCACTTGAGACCCATGTGTCCTTGACCACGTATACAAATTCAAATGTACCGATTTACGGGCAAGCAGTTTGGCGCCCACCCTGGGGCCTGGACAGTAGTGGTGTCACAAGTGACCCCTTATTCTATAATCTAATCCTTTCTTTAGTCTTATTTCGTTTATGCATCAGATGACAGGTATAGAAGAACTTGAAGGCAACCGAATCCCCGAGAACAATGTCGAGAACACCCGAATCAGACCAGATGGCCTTTCGGTCGCGAACTAGGTTCTAGAAGATACGACGGTCACAGACAGGGCTACTTCGGGAGACAGACAAACCCGAGGCGAGGTTTCCCAATGATGAAACTCCCGGGGAGGCCATGTAAATCATGAGGGTGCAGAATGTCACGATGAGAGAAGAGTTGGGCAACATAAAGTGATTTTTCTCTGAGTTTGCATCCAACTTTGCTGGAAGCACTTCGGCAATTATGGCGGCACAACCGACAAACGTCCCAAATGTTACAAAAAATGGTCTGAATGAGCCGAGGAATGACGACGCTTCGAGAAGTGAAATTGTTCCTGAAAACCCCTTCCAGGAGTAGGTGCTGAAATTCTGAAATAAATAACGGGCAAGGTAGATACAAATGCTCAGGAAGCAGAAAATAATGCCAAGAAATTCAAGCACCAGTTGAACCAAATACCGGGGGGGGGGCCCCTTCAGTAATCGAAAGTCCGAATGTAAAATGATATATTAAGTTGGCGTACAAGACAGAGGCTGAGCCCGAACTGATTCCTAAGAGGTTCAAAATTAATATGATGGAATGATGGGCCCACAAGAACACATAATGGCATATACCACCGCCGTAAAAGGAAAAAAATTGAAGGAGCATGAGATAGAATCAGTTCTGATTAAAAAATTTACTGAGACGCTTACTAAGGGATCCTTGCCATGGTATTCACTTCTCCCCGAGCATTCTATTGGTTCATTTGCCATGCTAGCCGATATGTTCATAAAGGCCCATGCGGGGGCACGAAAGGTAAGGACATGAAAGGCGGATATCTTCCGTATCGCATAAGGAGAGTCCAAGCTCCTCAAGGACTTCGTTATGTAGTTCCAGAAGGAGCGAATCTTGTTACCTATGGTCCCAGATGAATGGGTTATTGCGGCTGTCACTAAGGGTTTGAACCTCTTGAGCTCGAACGCCTTATGAAAACTTAATGAAATCTCCTGGAATTCCAGGCCACTACTTGGGAAGATGTTCACAACTGTTACGAGTTAAAAATTTGGGTGGCAGACGATCTGCTGGGGGGTCAGGCCGAAATCATTTCTCGAAGGGCAGACAAAGTTGCCAGATCCGATCGTAACTTCTCAAAGAATCATTTTCAGCCTTATCCCGCTCCTAGGAAGCGGGGGCGGACATGATTTTTGCTCCCTTGAAAATCCTATCAACAAGGGAGACCCTGGCAGAAATAACCGAGGACAAATGAATCTTAAAAGAGGGAATTCATCTAATTCCTATCCAAAGGGACCCAGATACCCAAAATTATCTGAATACAACTTTAGCATCAATAAAGATAAGATAGTGGCAGTATTGAGGACTCCTCCGACATCTCGACCACTAAGGCCACTGTGGTCTGATCCAAATTCCATGGGTCAAACCGTTTTGTGTGATTTCCATAGCACTCACGGACATAAAATCACGGATTGCAAACACTTCAGTAAGGAGGTGGCAGGGGTGTTGAACAGAGGCCAACTATGGGAATACTTGAGCAAAAGGGCCCACAACAACTATGAACGAGGACCTCCCACTGAAGGCAAGCCTAATCTGGATGCTCCACCTCATGTGATAAACATGATTTTCTGAGGGTCCATGATCGCCACTACATCCTTCATGATGGCTAAGAAAATAATTTTTTTAGTTATTTAGGAGAAAGGATTCCGGGAAATACCAGACGAAAGCACTATCATCTTTACCGAAGAAGACGCCGCAGGTGTCACTTTCCCCCATAACAATGCTCTGGTCATTATTGTGCCAATCAATTATTTCCAAGTAAAAAAATCCTGATCGACCATGAAAGCTCTGCTAACATCCTTTGGATAAGATCGTCCGGGCCACCCAGACACTGTCATGCTTTAATATGTCTAGAGAAACCAAGAAGGTGGAGATCAATCTGCTAGCGGACGCTAAGGGAGTCTTAAAGGTAACAAAAAATTATGTCATCGATGGTGACATAAGATACAATGCAATATTTGGGTGGCCTTGGATTCACAATATAAAGACGGTCTCTTCTACATTACATCTATTGGTAAAGTTATCGATATTGGAAGGAGTCCAATAAATTAGGGGAGAACAACCTGTAGTTATAGAGATGTATGCCATAGAAGAACCAGAGGCAATTGCATATCCTAAATAGCAATTAAAAGAAATGGAACCGACATCAAAGGAGGTGGCTTCGCCAACAGAAGTGGTACCATTATATCCGGAGGAAGAGGTCTCAGATCGGTATCAAATGCCTAGGTATTTTAAGGTACAGGACGAATCGGACACCACCAAATCAACAACAGAAGAGCTCGAACAAATAGCCTTGAGTGAGAAAACTCCTGACATGAAGGTATACTGGGCACGGGGCTAACCCCGGAGCTTAGAGAGTTAATTCTTAATTATCTTACAGCTAACAGTGATTGTTTTGCTTGGTCGTATAAAAATATGACGGACATCCCTGCAGAAGTCGCAACTTATAGGTTAGGCCTGAATCAGTTTCCCTCCCATGCGGTAGAAGAAATGACTTATCGCTGACGTCTACAATAGGTTTGTAAAAGAAGAGGTAACTAGGCTGCTTAATATAGGGTCAATCTGAGAAGTAAAATATCCGGATTGGTTTGCAAATGTAGTCGTAGTACCTAAAAAGGGAAATAAATTTAGGATGTGTATCAATTATAAAGGCTTAAATAAAGCATGCCCCAAAGACTCATTCTTGCTACCGAACATAGATCAAATGATCAATGCTACGCCCGAGCACGAAGTCATGAGTTTTCTCAACACATATTTCAGGTATAATCAAATTAGGATGCATCTAGAAGACTAAGAGAAAATATTTTTTTTAACTAATTTCGGCACTTACTGTTATAATGTTATGCCTTTCGGCCTAAAAAATGTCGGAGCTACCTATCAAATACTAGTAAATAAAATATTTGAAAAATAGATTGGAAAAATTATAGAAGTGTATATAGACGATATGTTTGTTAAAAGTCTTCGAGTAGAAGACCATTTGAGTCACTTGCAGGAGTAGTTTGGAGTCATGAGAATGTACAACATTAAGCTTAATCCTGAAAAATGCACCTGGTGAAACTGAACCAATGTAAGTGGAGGTGAACCAGCTGACTTACTCTCAATGAAGTACCTTCACCAAGTTTTTGCATCATCGCGAAGCTGAAAAGATACATAGTCCATGCCATGGGAATCAACAATCCCCATCTTATACAGCCTCTCATGCATGTCAATGATAAACTCATACGCATTCTCACTGCGGGTACTATAAAACCTGGGCATCTCCATCTTCAAGAACATACCAATGAGCTCCTGATCTCCGAGTGTCAAAGCCTGAGATGTTACTGGCCTAGGAACGCCCTCAGAGGCTGTAAACCCATTAATACGTAGGGCCATGAAAGCATCAGGATACATCCCCTCTGTCTGTCCTGCTCGGGAGTATGCAACCTTACCTTGGTATGAGATATATCAGGAGTGACACCACCTGCTGCTTGTTAGGCATCAAGATGAAGAAGTATACATGCTAGTGTATTCTGAACTGTTGGATTTGACATAATCTCAGGGTGGGTCTCGACTTGTCCCAAACCTCCCCCATTTACCTGCTTTTCCTCAGGCTCACGCTCTGGAGAAGCTGAGCGTGCCCATCTCTGTCCAGCTACAAGATCCTTGCCCCTGGCTAGTGCAACACCGCAACCTCTAGCTCGGTCACGTCCTCTCGCCCATCCTCATCCTCGAGTGTCAGCCCCAACAATGGGCTCGGGCTCACCGTCCCTCATAATATCAGCTCGTGTCCTCACCATCTGTGAGAGAATATAAGTGAATCAGATACCAATTCGAACGTTCCAGATTCCAATTTGCATAAAGTAGCATGAAATAATGAATAAATTTAAAATTTTCTAAATGTCCCATAGCCTCTCGCAGATAAGTACAGAGCTTACCATACCCATCCGCCAGACTCTACTAACAGTGCTCTTGTACTTATTGATCGGGTAACCTAGGGCTCCAATACCAACATGTCACGACCCCAAATCATTAAGTCGTGAGGGCACCTACCATTCCCCACCTCGGTAGGAGAACCCTTCCATTAATCAACAATCCAACAACAGTTAAAGTAAATTAAGAGGAATAATATAAAGTCTAACTCATGTCATAAATATCAAAGTGCGGAAGATACCCATATTAATACAACGCCCAAAGGGAAATTGTCTGAATAGTACAAGAACTACTACCAAAAGTCTACAAGGCTGAATAATACATAGTATCAGAATAAGAATACTATTTCAGAGTCAAAGAAAAGACAATAATAGGAGAGAGTCTCCAGGCAACGGATCGTCCAATAAGATCACCCTAAAGACTCAGCAGCAGCCTCAGATCAATCTCGAGGAGAAGATGTGGAATCAGTCATGTACTCTGCATTCAAAAAAGAATGCAACAAGGTAGTATTAGTACAAATAAAAGTTAGCTAACATATGTATATGAAAGACACTGAAAGATAGACATGCTCACAATCAAGTACAAGTAATATCACAATCGAAGAATACTCAACCAAGTGTAGAGAATCAAGTCAGGATCCAGATATATGAATGAATAATGAATAAGTATGCAATGCAATGACCACATGAAATATCCGTACATACATGCTCCGGGCGGAATATATTATCGTCCCAACAGTCATGACCCATGCGGGACCCGCGACGTCCATGTACTAGTCACTCCATATCACACAATCTAGAGATGACTTTTCCACCGAACACACCGCTAGCCACTCCGTATCACACATCATAGAGATGGCTACACAATATAGTATGTCATATGAATCATAATTATTTCCTTCTCATTTATCACCGTCACGCCAATCACAAGTCATATAAATATATCATGGAAATGAGGATGAATGCAATGCAATGACAATATCAAGTACAACATATCAATCCCTAGTCATGCCACACAAGGACACTTATCAAAATATCAGTTTCATATTAAGTCTTTTCCTCTATTGATGAACAAGCGAATATAAGTGAGATACGACCACATCACAAATATGATATGGCATTACGTACGAGTCTAGTAATAAAAAAAGGCAACAAGCCATAATTAGTCAACATTAACCAACCTAAGTAATCCATCCCAACTTCATACATGAAGTCTTACAATCTTTCTCCAACATAATCTAACTACACATACGCTTCGCTAACCGAAGTCTAACCAGAAGGTAAGTCGTAACCTACCTGGATACCGAGCGGGAGCCACACGGGTCATACCTGAGCCTTGCCCTTCCGAGGATCACGATCGTACTCGAAGTCTATGTTAGAGAAGGAAATTAACAACACCCAAATTATTACACTATCATTCGAATCTAACCCAACTATGGGAGAAAGGGGAAAGTGGGCTTATAGGGGTAAAACTATCAAGTCGGGGGTGAAACATGAAATTCAAGGTTCTAGGAGTTCAATAATACTAATCCCTTGCTAAAATAACTCAAGATTAGGTAAATTTCATCAAACAACCAAAATTCCCAATTTTGGGTATGAACCCTAGATTATCCAACAATCAATTTCATCAAGAAAAGGGAAGATTCAAGCCTAACAACTATTAATTAGTGAACCCCATGCTTAGAATAGTAAAACCCATCAATCAATTTCCATTTTTAAGATTAATCATCAAGTAAACCCTAACTGAGTTGAACTCATCTTTCCCAACTAGATTCTAGATTATTTCCATAATTAAATCACAGTAAAGAAGTTAAAGAAAGGATAAAACAAGGCTAAGTGAGCTTACCACAAGAAGAAACCACCAAAAGTTACTTGAAATCGCCTTTATGGTGCTTTGGGGAGCTATTTTCGAAATGAGAAAGTGTAGGGTTTAATGACACTTAAAAGTAATCTGGAAATGTTGTCATTCACTACAACTGCCAGGTTCGCCGCAGCTGAACTCCGTCATGGTCATTGCCCGCGGCCGTTGCTCATGCGGCCGCGTTCGCTGGCCGTTGTCTCATGGTCCCATTCAAAAACCCCAAAGCTCACTATAGCAGATCGCCGTCCGCTGTAGTGGTCCCTTTCCGCTGGGGCGCACTGAGGTCCGCCCTAGTGAATACACCAGAAAACCAGAAATTTCATCTTTATACAATTTCAACCCGAAATCCGATAGTCATCCAAGACCTCCCCGACACAAATCAGATATGCACACATATACAAAAGCACGCTACAGAGTCACTCATGGTCTCATAATTTCTATCGGAGTTCTAATTCTATGAGTCAACCCTCAACGGGCTAAATTAGTTTTCCAACTAATAGATAAAAATGCTATGGAGGGCCTCGGAAACCGAACCAACTATCCCACCAAGTCATAAACGACCCTCTGGATCTCACGGAATTGACGGAATTATGGAAAAGGTCCGTTCACACAAAATTTAACTATTGGTCAACGCTTTCATATTTTAAGGTTCTAATTTTTAAACTTCTACTAGAATCGTCCGATAACTCCAGAATTCGAGTCAACAGGGGTAAAATAGTCAAAGTACCAGTAACGAGGGAACATGTCGTTACACTTCTTATACAACACTAAAAGATATAATCAAAGTTTTTAAGTGAGCAAATTTTGATCGAAGCTCAATGTACTTCATTATAAGTTGATGGACTTAGTCACATGTAACACACATAATGCTTACGTAAGGAAACTAAGTACGATATTTAAGGATAAAACATACATCACCTTAATTTAAGGGAATATTTGAGTTAAAAAATTATTAAGTTTCTAGAAAAGGTTTTACCTATACTTAGATTTGTTAACTGTGTCACAAAAACAATTTCAAGGTAAAGTTTTGAAATTTGTCTATATCTACAAAAATAAAACATTTTCCTTCTTTGCGGCTTTATTTAGATTTTGAGTTATAAAATTGAAGCTTACTTAATAATTTACCACTTATGCTATAGATTTACAATGAACCAAAAATTAGAAAAATTAATTTAATTTCCTTTTTTCCATTATCAATCAAGATTTGATTTATAGTATATAGGTTTTTAAATTTCTCCATCCTTGTTTATAAAGTCTTCACATATCTCTTTCATCTAAACATTGTCTCACTTTTTACTTCTTTTCCCCATAAATCACTCAGTCTATTCATTCTCATTCCATCTACAATGTCGTATGACTAGACAATTGAACCATAAGATGTTTAGAAATCCTTCTCGTTCAAGCACTGGAGAAGGTGAAAGTGAATAAGACGATAAATAGTGAACATAATTTGGTGAAATTTGTATATATATTTTTTCAAAATTTGAAAGCTGGTCAAGAAAAATCTTTTCTACACATCATTTCTCATCATTTTTCATTGTTCTTGTCCATTGTCTCTGCATTTCCTTCCTTTTCCATTAAGCGATTCCATAGTCTGTTGGTCTTTGGGTCAAGTCCATTTTAGGTCATGGCTTACGTCTTTTATGGGATAATTCTGTCACTTCCCTTGTATGGAACAAGGGCCTTTAGCTCCTCTTGAGCAGCATATTTCTTGCTATCACCGATAACAAGACGTTCTAATTGTCGTGCGATTATATCGAAAGGTTGTACTAATTGAAATCTAAGTAGGTGTTTGGACATAAGAAATGTAATATTTTTTTAAAAAAGTAGTATTTGAAGTTAAGTTAAAAAATTATATTTGAAAATTAAAATTATGTTTGAACATGCATTTAACTTAAATAACAAGTTGATATTTTGTGAGTAGGAAATATTTTCTTGACTAGCTTTTAAATTTTGAAATAAAGAAAATACAAATTTCACCACTTTGTTGACTATTCATCATGTTATCCACTTTCACTTTCTCCAGTGCTTCAACGATAAGAGTTTCTAAACATCTTATGGTTCAATTGTCTAGTCATACGACATTGTAGATGAAATGAGAATGACTAGAATGAGTGATTTACTGGAAAAAGAAGTAAAAAGTGGAACAGTGTTTAGATGAAAGAGATACGTGGAGACTTTATATACAAGGATGGAGAAATTTAAAAATATATATTAAATCTGGTAAAAAAGGAAATTAAATTAATTTTTCTAATTTTTGGTTCATGGTAAATCTGTAGCATAAGTGGTAAAGCATTAAATAAGCTTCCATTTTATATCTCAAATCTAAATAAAGAAGCCAAGAAGGGAAAGGTTTTATTTCTGTAGATATAAACAAATTTCAAGATTTTACCTTGAAATTGTTTTTGTCACATAGTTAACAAATCTAAGTATAGCTAAAATCTTTTCTAGAAACACAATAATTTTTTAACTCAAATATTCCCTCAAATTAAGGAGATGTATGTTTTATCCTTAAATATCGTATTAAGTTTTCTTATGTAAGCATTATGTGTGGTATATGAACCAATTCCGACACTAAACCTCATTTTAAAGCTACATGAAGGGACTAAGAACTCAAAACCACCTAACGGGTCATTGCATAGACCTACTTATTAGCCTAAAAGTTTAACAGTGTGCCCTATTTGGAAAGCTCTATTTGTACCCATTTTACCATAAAATATTTACACGTCTACCCATTTCGGTACACCTTTAGATAGTAGTATCTGAAGTTAGTCTTTCCGACATTTTTGTCTGAAGTTACATATGACTAAAGTTAAGACATTTCTGCCTATAGTTCAGATAGAAAAGGTTGAACTTCATTCATATATGCATGAACTTTAGGCAAGAAATGAGTGAAGTTCAGGAAAAACTTATTTGAATTCAACTATATATGCCTGGATGAAAAAATGGTTGAGCTTCAGTCATATTTATCTAAAGTTAGGTTTAACGTGTATCCACTTTTAAAATTTGTTGCACTCTACCTACTTTGAAATAACTTCTTCATAAAAGGAACTCAAGCATGATTGATTAAAACTATGGGAATTGATCTATTACGTCCTTTAAGTGCGGAGATTGATCTATTTTTGTTCATAAAACACTTACAGATATACTCAAAGTTTATTAAGTGAGCATATTTAGGTCCAATCTCAATGTACTTCATTATAAGTTAACAGACTTAATGACATGTAACACACACAATGATTACGTAAGAAAAACACATCCACTATAAGTCCTCCATTATAAGTTAACATGCTTCATTACTTGATTGCCAGAATGTCTATTCTTCGGTTTTTTCCTTTATCTATGTTAGCTAACTTTTGTCGGCCTATAATACTTACCAGTAATAGTGTTTGTACTGATACTCCCTTGTTGTACTGTTCATGAGTACGGATCACATGACAGGTTCCACATCCACTCCTCGCGACGGATCCTGAGGCTTGATTTTGAGTGTCTAGGGTGAGCATGCTTGATGGATCCGCAGCCCAGAGACTCCTTCTCCATACTAGTCTTTTCTTGCATTCTGAGACAATATTCGTACATTGAGACTTTGTATTATTCAAGACTTATAGTTTATTAGTAGTGACTCTTGTACTATATGCTAGTGGTCGCCAGCCGGGCTGCCTCGGTCTGGCGCGGGTCGGGGACAGACGGGTGAAGAGGTCGGTGTCCAGTCTCGCAGCGGTCGGGACTTGCTCGATCCGTCCGATCCCGATCCCGCTTCGATATCGGGGTGGGTCGGGTCGGCGGGTCCGCGGGTTTTCCTTTTTTTTAAATAACATATGTATAAAAACTCAATAAACAAAACAAGATAGTGTAATAAAAACATCCCAATCTTTGTTTTGTGCCTCTTATATTATTTAATAGACATATGATTTTTTTGTAATACAAAATTACAAATACAATTGTCTAAAATCTAAATTGCAACTTTGTGGTGTTGTCCAAAAGTTGCAAATTACATAATAAAATTGCAATTAAAAAAATTACATTCTCAAAAAAACCTGTTCTAATTGCTTGATGATTTCCTGTGGTTCTTCGGTTGGAATTGGTATTTGTTGGTCAAATTGATCCACGTCGCTTTCACTACCTTCGGTTAAGATTTTGTTGTAGTTTTCATCTTCTTCTTCGTTGATCTCCGGTTGACCGCACCTCCTCCGCTCCGCTCGTATCCAATCTCTGAATAATACTGCAATTTCCAAGCTGTCTCCGGCTAATGAGTGTCTGTGGTCTCCTATTTGATATCTGCCGGTAGAAAAAGCGCTTTCAGATGCAGTTGATGACGCTTGAATGTTCAAAACATCTCGGGCCATCAATGAAAGTGTCAGAAAGGTCTTCTCATTCCCCCTCCAGTATTTCAGCAAGTCTTCATGTCCATCTTCATTGATAACTTCTTGATACGGTACAGAACCCTGCAAAATAAAAATATTCAACTCGCTAATTTGGTTAGTAGTTGAGGTACGGCCGCACATTCTATTTCTGAGGCTTTCAATACTAGCCGCAGAAACAACATGTCTTTTGTGAGGTTGTGTTGAAGATGAAGAAGATGGTATGGAAGCCGGTAAGTTACTAGCATTTTCTTGTTGATAAAATCTATATATTTTTTTGCATTGGTGTTTTACACTAGACAACACTTCTTCTTTAGTTTGACTTTGTTCATTAGGTGGTGGGTGATTTAGATTTTTGGGACTTGGAGGTGGTAGTACTTCTATACAATCGTAAATAGTTTCAATTAGTGATTTAGTACCGTCTATTTTAATAGTAGAATTTAATACAGAACCAATAATATAAATAGTCGGAATAGGAATAAAATATTTTTTTATTTTGACAAACATTTTTTAATAGCTGCCTTATAAGCTGGTTTTTCTATATATTCACTAAGTAATAAAAATATTAGAGTTATATAAAACAACATAGTTGAAATAGTAGGATAATATATACCGGAAAATTCTTTTGTTGCGTGAAAATTTTTCTCTAAAAATACAATAAGTTCGAAATTTTTTACCCAATCACTATCTAAAATCATATCAGCTGGATTTTTATTATGAGAGTTAAAAAATAAAGTTATAGGTATTCTATAGTCATAAGCAACAAGTAGTTGCTCGTATAAAGAATTCCACCTAGTGGATACTTCTTGGGAATTTTTCTATAAGGTAGTCCACAATCGTGACAAGTTTTTTTATATTCTTTTCTACGTTGTACTTTATTACTTTTA
This sequence comes from Anisodus acutangulus, assembly GCA_029783415.1. Classification (NCBI taxonomy): domain Eukaryota; kingdom Viridiplantae; phylum Streptophyta; class Magnoliopsida; order Solanales; family Solanaceae; genus Anisodus; species Anisodus acutangulus. The sequence continues at coordinate 54,474,435 of CM056493.1, read as the reverse complement.
AAAATAAAGTTTATAGCAAATTGTATTTTACTAAGAATGTCTTCAAAAAGTGATAGATCATCCTTTACAATTAAGTTATATATATGACACGCGCATTTTATATGAAAATGATCTGGAAAAGATGGAGTTAAACTATTTTTTAAAATTGTAATTGCGTAATTGTTAGAAGAAACGTTATCTAATGTAATAGTCATAATTTTATCGGTTATTCCGTAATAATGGCACACTTGATAAATATTATCTGCAATAAAAGTACCAGTGTGCCTATCATCTATATATCTATACGCTAAAATACGTTTTTGCATAGACCATTTATAATCTATCCAATGACAAGTTACAGTTAAATAATCATGGCCGTTAGTACTACGACCTATATCAGACGTGATAGATACTTTGCCATTAAAATGATATAATGAAAAACGTAAATATTGTTGATATTCATGCACGAATTTAAATACATCTCTCTTACCAGTTGATCTAGGAAAACCGTTAAAAGCAGGATTATATATATCTCTAATGTAATGAATAAAACCGGGAGATGAAGGAAATGAAAAAGGCAAACCCTCCACAACAACTAATTTTGATATTGCTTCCCTATCTCTATGTTTATTGTATTTAGGGCCTATAATTCCCCCCGTCATAGGGTTAATTTGACCATGTACTTAATCCGGGACAGTATCAGTATGTGAACCTTGTCCCGATGGAGCGGGCGTTTGCGCACCCGGTTTTAAAGCCTGGTATTGGGCATATCTAGCTGGATGAGCACTTACTACGTGTCTAATTAAACCCCCCGTCCCACCGTGACCTTTTCCAGTTTTAAATTTTAAAATATTTTTACAAATTTTACATATAGCTACTTGATTCTCTACGTCCCTATCAAAAAATGTCCATGCATCTGATTTTAATGGTCGTTTTGCTGGACCTCGTCTCATACTAGGGGGAATATGAGGTATTTCAGTTGAAGGTGCACTAGTGGGTGTGTTGTCATCAACATTAGTGGGAGTATCATCTAGATCATCGTCTACATTAAAGTCTTCTTGAGTTCCAGAAAATAGCTCCTCGTCTAAATCTAATGGTATTGTAGGAAAATATTGAGTATCAACAAAATCATCATGTGTAGGAATAAGATGACTAGAAGAAGTACCCTTGCCCTGGTTGCCCCTACTAGAAGAAGCACTCTTACCCTTAAACATACATCTTAATCCTTTCATTTTAATTATGATAATAAATAATTAAAGATAATAAAATTAAGTGCGCTAAATAAAATAAACAGACAATAATAATTTATTGAAGGAACGAATGTACCAAATGCTGACGTAACGTCGACGTGTAATCGAGAGGTTGAAAATTGAAACTTTGCTCGATGGAAGATCCTCAAGCTAGTTGCCAACTTCACTCCCAATTCCCAAATGAATAAATAAAATTGAATATTCAGTAAACAATGTAGACTTGTAGAGAGATATATTGGGAGATTGTATGAAGATTTGTGAGAAAGATGAAGATAAAATGAGTTATTTATAGTTGAAAAATTGGGTTAAAGTGTAAATATAATAACTTATGGGTTAAAAATAAATATTAAGGGGTAGGGGGGTTTGGGGGAGGGGGAGGCCTAAAATGGCCGTTGGCCAAAATCTAAAATGGCCGTTGGTGCAACGGTCATATTTGCAAAGGGGACAAAGAGGCGGGTCTGGCCTGACTCGGGATGGGGTCGGCAGTGGTCAGGCGAGGCGGGCTCAGGCGGGCTCGGGTCTCGCGGGACGAGACATTGTCCCGTCCCGAGTTCGAGGCCCGCCAATGTTTTTTTTAGCGGAGTCGGGGCGGGACCTGGGCGGGACCGGGTCGGGGTCGGGGTCGGGGTCTGTTTAATTAATTTTCTTAATAATCTTGAAATGTATTGCATTAAACAAGACAATCAAATTAACTGCACGCTCTGCTATTATCTTTTCAGTGATCTAATTGCGTAAATATAGTTTACATCGTTAATGCATAATACTTAAACTCATAGTAGAAGGATTTAAGTTATATGCACTGACAACATGATTATGTTTTACACCATCAACGTTATTTAACATGTTATTTGCAGATAAATATTTTATTTATAATAGGCTACCAATTAATACTTGTTAACTTAATAGAGTTGCATACATTTTTTTGTGTAAACATATTTTACACCATCAATGAATAGAACTTTAACTCTTCGAAAAAGAATTTTTATATGCACTGATGAAGTAATGAAATTTTACACCCGTTATTGAACACATTACAAGTAGCATTGTCAAATGAATAGTTGAGTTAAATTTGGGCGGGTCAAAATGTGTTAGGTTAGTGAACTAGTTATGACGCAATTCGTTCAAAATTTATTTGGACAAAATAGATCGGGTCAAAACGGGTTGAATTGTGGGTCATAACCCCATCTGTCTAAGTTTAAATACTAAAAATATTACAATAATTGGATTACCTTCAGTTTTTGAAACTAATTTATTTTCTTTAATTTATCACTAATTCCTTATGAATTTCATTTAATGCAAAATAATAAAAAGTGAGAACAAAAACTGCAGATTGCTATATCCCAATAAGATTTATATTTACTTATAAAATTAGATAAAAGTGCATCCACAAATGCATTAACAATATCAATAATTACTAGGATAACCCCAATTAAAAGACATAATAAATAATTGTGTTCATCTTTTTTTTTTCTTTAACTTTTTAGCCTCGAATACAAGTGCTTGTTAAAATTGGAGAGGCAGATGAACAAATTCGTTAGCAAACTCATAAAAATTGGTAGAAAAGAAATAGTGTGATATGGGTAGATGAGAAGTCAGAGAAAATGCCAAAGAATTAGAATTTGATTTTTGTCAGTGAAACAATAGCCAAGTATACTAAATTAGTAGGCACTTGAGGCGGCTTAATTTATATGTGGGGAAGAAACAATAATTTCCTTAACGGTAAACGCTCAGGCTTTGTTGGGGTAAAAATTTAGAGGAACTGAAAATAATAAGTAGGGTATACGGGTAATGAAATAAGCAACCACCCAAATTCACCAAATTCGTTGTTATAAAAATTGAGTATTTTCATGATTATATAACAATAAAGTTACAACAAATTTACAATACCATACAAAATAATTTAAGAACAATAAAAATAAACATGGTATCAATGAATCAGTATAATAATGAACCACGGGAAACAACCATCCAAACAGGGGGTAAGAACAGGAAGGAAGTATGTTAATATTCTAAGTTGACATCGCTTTGTCACATCAACTGCAGATCCTTTTGCTTATAGCTATCAAGATCTTTAGAAAAATCACAAAAATTTTGGACCAAAAGAAGGATTGTTGGAGCCTTGAAGATCCGGACAAACAACTTTCAGCACTTTTGTAAGGAATTCAGAAGGTGACGCCAAGAACAAGGTGATTCCATCACCAAATTTCAACCCAAGTACAATCTTTTAAACCCGGATACCTCAAAAACTCCATATATACAGCAAAATCCTCTTCATTTATCAGGCAAAAAGTAAACAATGTTGAGCCCAAAAACTACACAGATGTTGTTCAGTTCAACATCGTTACATCTTGCCTGACAGTGAAGAGGATTTTGCTTCATATACGGAGTTCCTGAGATACCTGAGTTCAAAAGATCGTGTTGAGATTGCAAAATTTGGTGATGAAATTACCTTGTTCTTGGTGCCACCTTCTGACTTCCTTACGAAAGTTCTGAAGGTTGTTGGTCCAGATCTTCAAGGCTCCAAAAGTCCTTTTTTTGTTCAAAATTTTTGTCATTTTCCTAAAGATCTTGATAGCATCAACAAAACCTTTAGAAAAATGAGCTACTTGATGAACATTTGATGTGAAAGTGTAGAGAGTATAAATATTGTGAAGTGATGATAAAATATGAATACCCCTCCCCTCTTTTTATAATAAAAAGTAGTCATATGTTTTGCTCAATACCATGTGCCTGTGCCTAAAACTATGTTCCTGCCCAAAACCATGGGCCCAAAACCATGTGTCCAAACCATGTACGAATAGACCTTGTTGAAAATTGTAATTAATATATAATTTAATATGCAATTAAATATATTGTAAACATATATATTTAATGTAATATCATGAATAAAAAATGTGATTTGAATTAAATAAAATTAATAATTAATCGAAGTAAGAGTATAATAATATGTTGTTTATATACAAATGACTGCAACAAAATAATAATTGTTCAAATAAGTTAAAATAACAATAAATTGAAAAATCCTAATTACAAAAATGAGGATAATTACTAATATATTATTTTAAAGTTAAAAATATGTAAAAAAAAATATTTTATGTTATTTAGTAACCAGGAAGTCTGAAGAAGTAATTTAATAGAGAGTCAAAATTGAGTGTCAATAATCTTAGATTTTGTTTCCTTTGTTGTTATAATCAAATCAAATGCAAAATGATTCTTTCAAGTTGTTCTATTAATCATAGATAACATAGTTACTATATGACAAGTAGATTTTACTTTCTTACTTAATCCATTCATTTTGTACAAATAAATTATTGTGCTTGATAGAATAATGTGTAATTATTCTGGCTCAGGAACCTTCTTCTGGAACTCCATTGTCTGGTTCCGAAGGAAACATTGGTGTATTGTGATAATGTTAGTGTTATTTATCTCTCTGAGAATCCAGTTAACTATCAATGCACTAAGCATATTGAGCTGAATATTCACTTTGTTCGCGAAAAGGTCACTCGTGGACAAGTGCGTGTCTTACATGTCCCGTCACGCTATCAGATTGCAGATATATTTACAAAAAGTCTTCCGCTGATTCTATTTGAAGATTTTTGGGACAGTCTCAGCATACGCCGACCTCCTGCTTCGACTGCGGGGGCGTGATAGAATAATGTATAATTATTAAAAAATTAATTATGATTATCTAGTAATAATTATAATTAATAATAGGATAATGTAATTTTGGTAGATAGATATTCTAGTCATTAACAAATTAGCCTAATCTTAGCCTTATCTTATACTATCATATCCCTAGACAAATTAGCCTAATCTTAGCCTTATCTTATCATATCATATCCCTGGACAAATTAGCCTAATCTTAGCCTTATCTTATCCTATCATATCTCTAAAATATGTTTGTAATATCCTGAGATTATGTTTGTAATTATGGTATATTTACCACACATTTGGGAAGAATACAATTGAGGAAAATTTCCTTTCATGGTATCAGAGCCAGACCCGTCCCAATTCATTATTTCCGATGTTGGGCCCCCCTCTTATATTGTCCACGCTGCAGATGTTCAGCCCTGGGCGTGAGGCGGTGTGTTGAGTTCTCCCACATCGGTGGGATAAGTGGTATTTGGTCTCCTTATATGTCTTGTGCAATCCTCTTCCCTTTAAGCTAGCTTTTGGGGTTGAGTTAGGCCAAATATCCATTCTTTACGATGCTTTCCTTAAATTATTCAATCCTTAAAAATTCGTTACCATAATTATTTTGTTTAATTAATTTTCTTTATAAAGTCTGAAATGTATAGGCAAGTGGTATGTTCCATATATACTAAACTAGTAGTTAATCACCCTAATATGTATAAAAATGATACATAGAAAGGTAATATAAACTATTATCGCAGGCACAAAATGATACTTAAAAGACAATGCACTTACACTATGTCAATCTGAAAAGTTAAGGTTATAATACTCATTTCAAACATGTCATGCATGGTTTTACTATCAAACTATACCCTACAATACAATGGACGTAATCCCAGAACGAATTGCATATAAAATAGACAACATTTTAGTAGAATTTCATCTAATAAGTTCAATTCTCTTAAAGTAATTGCTTCTTTGTATTTTTGAGCTTTGCCAAATTCAGTTATGGCTTCATACACGTCTTTAATATCTGAAGTTACATATGGCTAAAGTTAAGGCATTTCTGCATATAGTTCAGATAGAAAAGGTTGAACTTCATCCATATATGCATGAACTGTAGGCAAGAAATGAGTGAAGTTCAGGAAAAACTTATTTGAATTCAGCTATATATGCCTGGATGACAAAATGGTTGAACTTCAGTCATATTTATCTAAAGTTAGGTTTAACGTGTATCCACTTTTAAAATTTGTTGCACTCTACCTACTTTGAAACAACTTCTTCATAAAGGAACTCAAGCATGATTGATTAAAACTATGGGAATTGATCTATTACGTCCTTTAAGTGCGGGGATTGTGTTGGAAATTTGCCTTTGGCGGGGAGGTGCGTCCATCCATATTTAATGAATTAAATGTCGCGCCCTATTTTGACCTCGCTCGGGTCAAAGCGGAGCACAGACGTATGGGGTGATTTCTGGGTAAATGATTGAGGAGTCGCCACCTAATTATGTTTATGGTGAATTAGGACACCTAAATATTTAAACTAAGTGCTGCAATGTAACTCCAATTTTAAGGTCTGCGAAACTAGCGAGATTCTAGGTAAGGGTTCTTTATTATCCTAAAGGGAAGGGGTTAGGCATCCTTTAAGATCCGCTAACTTGCGGTTATCCGGTCAAACTCAGGTTAATTATTATTAGAAAAAATGCATGTTTGAAGCATGAAGTTAAAAGATGTTTGCAAATAATTAGAAAAAGGATGCATTTTAAAAGATAGATAAATGTAGAGATTTTTCAAAATATGCATTTGTATGATATCTAAAGAGAAATACATGTAGAGTTGAAAAATATATTTTTTGACAATTGATAGTAAAACAATTTATTTATAATGCCAAAGAAGTAAAATTTTGGGAATCATTGAATTGTAAATTGACAAAAGATAAACTTATTCGTTATGATTAATAAAGCAAATAAAAGATGACAAAAGTTGTTTTGAAAATCTTGAATACGCGTGATTAGCCTAAAATAAATAAACTAGCGAAGGATTTCTAAGTTTGCGAGCCTACAAATAAATAAGCTAGCGACGGGTTTCAAATCTTAAACTAACCTATGAATAAATCCTAAGTTTGCCTATTCTAAGCATTTCAATAATTACATAAGTGCGATAAATAATATTACAATACAAAGCGAGATAAAAGCTGAATTAAAGAAAGAAATAACAATAAATAAACTCCGAGGAATAATTGTCTTTATTTACTTTAGTCCTCGCAAGTCGCCAAGAACAAACGGTTAGAAACAGTTAAATACAAATAACTTCATATCCGTATTCAAAGCGGTGAATGTTTTGATCATGAGGGCTCAGACTTAAATTTTGAAAAGAACATTCCAATCACGTCGTGGCTGCAAACATATGACTAATGTAGTTTATTTTGATTGCCTCGCCTACTAAACGTGTTGGTCTCTCGGGTGAAATAGAAAAGATCACTATAATCACGTCGTGGTCACAATATATAACTTGTTGGTTATTTTAGTCACCTCGCCTACTAAACATGTTGATCTCGGATAAAAGGTTTAAGTCTTCATCCTTGCCCGAAGTTATATTTCCGTCTTTGCAACTGTGTAGGCCTCAAAATCGACAGATATTTTTCATCGGCCAGTGTAGTATCGTGTTCAAATCAATAAAATAAAATCGGAACAGAAACAGCAGCAGCAGCAGTAGCGATGCAGAGCGTAAAAAGCAGTTTCGAAAAGACGCGGTGTTTAATTTAAAACAAGAAAGCGATGAATCGGATATTTTAATGTCAAACAAAGGGATCAAAACAGAAAGCAATATCTCGAAAGGTGCGGTGTTTATTTTAAAACAAGAAAACGTAAAACAAAGTAAAAACAATAATCAAGCCGAGCAAAGAAATCAAACAGAAAAACAAAGGTCTTAACAGACGGTATTTGTTCGTAACGGTAAAAACAAGAAACAAAGAAACGAGAAAGATATCCGTCGCACAGATGTTTAAAACAAGAACTGAAACAGAGAAGCGAAAGCGCTACCTTGAATTCAATTTCATCACCTAAATGAGGTATTTAGAAACAAGAAATAATACGGAAATGTAAATCAAGAAACTATCAAAACAAAGAAATCAAAGCAGGCAAAGCGAAGCAGAGAATTAATGTCAAACAGAACCGAAAAAGTGCGGCCTCGATTTCAATTTCATCTACTTAGATGCGAATAAAACAATAAAACAAAGCAAAGAAACGAGCGGTGAGCAATTAAATTATCCGAACCAAATTACAAATGTTGGAACCGAACAGATTAAGAGGTATTTATGGAAAAATCCGACCGGATCATGAACAATGACCGAATGAAAATCGAAATTGATTTTTAGATAACTAGCAAACAGTATGAAAAATGCCATAATCTGAAATACGCCAAAAATCGGTCGACCGATCCGGTCGATGACCGACCGAATCGATGCCAACCCGAATCGGACTTTTTCAATTTTTCAGATAACCAATAATAACCACAAGAATAATGCAAGAGATTTGGAAATTCAAACCGGTCGACCCAGGGGTCAAGAATCTTGACCGAATAGGGTCATCAAATAATTCCATCAATTCCAGATAACCAACATACAAAAATATGAAATGCAAGAATTACGAAAATATCCAAATCGGATCGACCGATCCGGTCGATGACTGACCCAATCGGTGATCCGAATCCAAATCAAATGATCCAAACCCAAATCGATTTTAACACCAAATTCGGATAACCAATAACAAGAATATGTAATGCAAGAATTTCGAAATGTTACCCAATCCGTCGACCTGACCGGTCGATGATCTGACCGGATCAAGAATCCAAACTCGAATCGATTTCAACACCAAATTCGGATAACCAATAACAAGAATATGAAATGCAAGAATTGCGGAAATGTTACCCAATAAATTCGACTGACCGGATCGATGTTCCGACCGGATCAGTGTTTCAACCTAATCAAATAAATTCAACAATTTCAGATAACCAATGATAACAACAAAGAATAATGCAAGAAATTTGGAAATTCAAATCGGTCGACTGACCGGTCAAGAATCTGACCGAAATCAGTGATCCAAATCAAATCTTAACACCAAATTCAGATAACCAACATACATAAATATGAAATGCAAGAATTCTAAAAATGTTACCCGAACTGGTCGACTGATCGGGTCGACCAATTCAAATCGATGAAAAAATCAGAGAATCAAAGGGGATGACAAACCTTTTCGGACTTGATTCTTGAACAACAAAGAAGCCAAAATGCTTTAAACTCAAGAACACAACAAAGTATTTTATGTATATTCCGAAAATCCTTCCAAAATCTCTTTTTTCTTCTCCGAAAATCCTCCCCCTTCAAAATGAAGAACAATATGGGGTATTTATAGGTGGATTCCCCCCAAGAATTGAGTTTGAAATTCGAATTAAAGGTAAAGAAAAATCCGGATTTGAGGGGCATGGGTTGCGGATTTTGTGGGTATGGAGTCAGTGGCGGGAGTTGGTGGTGGCGGGGGTTGGTGTTGGTGTCGGGTGAGGTGGCCGGCGATGGGGTCGCCGGTATGAAGAGTGTGGGGTCATGGTGAGAGAGAGAGATAGGGTTTTTGATTTTGGTTTTTGGGGATTTTTGGGTTTTGGGTTTTTTGGGGAATTAAAAGGTTGAAGGGGTTATGGGCTTGAAATTTGGACCGGTTCGGGTTTGGGTAAGCCAGACTGTGAGTTCGGTTGGATTGTGGGAATTGGGCTTGTCCGATTTTGGTGGTAAGTGAATTTAATTGTTTTGGGTTTGGGTATAAGGGAATTTAATTGGGGATTGGGCTTGGGCGTTTGGGTAGAATTTGTATTGGGTTTGGGTATAAGGGAATTTAATTGGGGAGTTTGGGCTTGTGGTGTTGGGTTTAATTATTTTGGGTTTGGGTATAAGGGAATTTAATTGGGAGTTTGGGCTTGTGAATTTTGTTTGGGTAGAATTTGTTTTGGGTTAGGAAATAAAAATGGGTTATGGATTTAAAAATATATAAGAGGGTTTAATATTAAAATATATATATTTTTTCTTGTTTTGTAAAAGATGTGAATTATTTAAAATAACATAACGATTTAATATTAATAAAATATAATATTTGCAAAATGTTTAATGCTTAATAAAAGGAAATGCGATGCAATTTTTGCGAGAATAAAATAACATAGAATTTTCGGATAATTCATGATTATTATAAGAATGCAAATGATATAAAATATGCGAATGATAATAATAATACGAGGATATATACATATATGCCTATATTTTAAAATTATTTTAAAAGTGTCAAAATATTAAAAATTACGAATAAAATCATAAGAGATGGGACAAAATTGGGTGTCAACAGATGCCCCTCTTTGGACGAGACGATGAAAGAGTTTTCGCCAAAGAAGTTGACTGAGTAGTTAATTTTGTCCCGATCATCTGGACTGCATGGTAAGAAATAGAATCCTGGGAAGAAGTTGAAAAAATGGTGCACATTCAAACAACAATGCCCCAGTGTCGACTTAGGATGACACTGGTCGTTGATGCGAGAAACTAATGGGAAAAGCGGATCGACGTTCGAAGTAGGTCGCTGACCAATTTGCCTCGGTTCGCCGTAAGAGATAGTCCCACGCTGTGATGAAGTTCCTGCAAATTAAAAACTCCTGCAAACTAAAGCTTAAGATATAATTAGTGTATAACTGCTGAGAAAAATTGTAGAGAAAATAACTTAGAAATACCCGCATTAGGAGGTGGGCGCATGACTGAAATTAGAAATACCCTCATTATAAGGTGGGCGCCTGACTGAAATTAAAATACCCGCATTATAAGGTGGGCGCCTGAAATGACGTCGTTGGATTGACGTGTTGTGTTGAAGACGTCGTTGTAATGTTGTTGACGTCGTTGTAAAAAGACGATTGTTGTCTTTGCATGTAACGCCGAGGACGTTGTTGTAATCTTTGTTTCTTTGTAAAGATAATTGTTGTGTTGCATGTAACGTCGAGGACGCGTTGTTGTAATCTTTGTTTCTTTGTAAAGATAATTGTTGTCTTTGAAGACGCCGTTGTAATCTTTGACGCCGTCGTTGTAATCTGTAAAAATAAATGTTGTGCGTAAGACGCCGTTGTAATGATGTTGACGTCGTTGTAATCAGTAAAAATAAATGTTGTGCGTAAGACGCCGCTTCGCGTAGGCGTGTTGTTGATGACGCCGTTGTATGGGCGCGCGTTCGATGACATCATTGTAATGTTGTTGATGTCGTTGTAATCTTTGTAAAAATAAATGTTGTGCGTAAGACGCCGTTCGCGTAGGCGTGTTGTTGATGACGCCGGTATGGGCGCCGCTGTCGATGACATCATTGTAATGTTGTTGATGTCGTTGTAATCTTTGTAAAGATAGTTGATTTGCGTAAGACGCCGCTGCATAGGCGCAAGTTGTTCATGACACCGTTGTATGGGCGTTGGTCGACGACATCATTGTAATGTTGTTGATGTCGCGTTGTTGTAAGAATGTAACCGGGTCGCCGTTGTATCGACGTGTTGTGTTGAAGACGTCATTGTGATGACGCGTTGTTGCAAGAATGTAATCTTTGTTTGTTGTAAGAGATAGGCGTTATGGCCGAAGACGTCGTTGAAATGTTGTTGACGTCGTTGTAATGTTGTAAAAAGGTGGCGTGCGCCGTAACGCCGTGGACGTTGTTGTAATCTTTGTTGAAGATAGTTGATGTGCCGCAGAACGCCAATGACGTTGTTGTAATGTCAGTAAAGATAGTCGCTGCGTTGAAGACGCCATTATAATGTTGTTGACGCCGTTGTAATCTTTGTAAAGATATTTGTCGTCTTTGCGTTGCCGTAAAGATAGTTGTTGCGTTGAAGACGCCATTGTAATGTTGTTGACGCGTCGTTGTAAAGCTATAAAAATGATTGTCGTCTTTGCCATAACGCCGACGACGCTTTGTAATGTTGTCCCGTTGTAAGAGATGTAAGTGACGTCCTTGCCGTCGGTTCTTTGTAATAGGGTTCCACGTTGTCTGAATCTTCCGCCGATCCAAACTCATGTGAATTGAAATGTCGTCCTGGCACGGAGAAAATGTGATGCGACGTCTTTGCCGTCGGGTTTGCCTTGTTGTCGTTCTTTGTGATCCGAAATAACATCTTTGTGCGGACATAATAGTCGGGACCACAGTAGGTCAAGATGATGTCTTCAGATAAATGCGTAACAAGAACGTAATCCTTGTAGTGAGTTGTAGTGCCGAAATTCTTTAGGGAATTGATCGTATCGATGTGGCTTCCCTGCTTTTTCAACCTGAAGAACCTGTACTCAAAGAAAATTTGTGAGTTTTGGGGAGGGGCGGTTGATTCGCGTTGACTTTGTAGCTTTGGCTCTTGATGGCTGCATGTCCTGTTGATTCGGACCTGTAGCTCCTGTCTGGTTCCCAGTCTTGGCTAACCGTTAATGAAAACATTTGTTGAAAATAAGTTGTTTATAAGAAAGTATGCTTATCATTAAAAAGTTCTTGTCGAACTCTAATGAAAAAATATTTGTTGAAAATGATTTGCTTATAAGAAAGTATGCATATATGTAAAATATCTTGTCAAACTCTAATGAAAATATTTGGTGAAAATAAATTGCGTATAAGAAAGTAGGCATATATGTAAAAAATTATGTCGAACTCTAATGAAAGTATTTGTTGAAAATAAATTGCTTATAAGAAAGTAGGCATATAGGCAAAAAGTTCTGTCGAACTCTAATGGAAATATTTGTTAAAAATAAATTGCTTATAAGAAAGTATGCATATATGTAAATATCTGTCGAGCAGTGACATGCGGTGAAACAGAGCAAACGTCTTATCCAAAATCCTCTTAGGCTGAAGACTTAGTTTGCCGATGCTTTTCCATGTTTATCGGCGTCCTCTGGTAGTGATCCCTTAAAAATGCCCCAGTTTCTGATATGTGAGAATGACGATCTTTTGAACGGACAAACGAGTCTTGTGTAGATTGCTTGCCTGTCCTATCAGGGTGATCAGATGGGTGCATTTTGTCCTATGTGAGATAAAGGAGAAAATATTTTCTAATGGTGGGACCGAAGCCGATTTAGGCTGCCTACGTATCCCCATGAGGGAATCAGGTCATGACGTAGTTCATTACAAGTAAAGAGGGTTGTAAGGATTTTCTAAAATGGGACCGAAGCCGATGTGGCCGCCTACGTATCCCGCCTAGGGAATCAGGTCATAACGTAGTTCATGTTACAAGTAAAAGGGAACTGTAAGGGTTTTTCTAAAAGTGGGACCGAAGCCGATGTGGCCGCCTACGTATCCCGCCGAGGGAATCAGGTCATAACGTAGTTCGGGTAAGCAAAGGAGATTGTAAGGATTTTCCTAAAGATGGGACCGAAGCCGATGTGGCCGCCTACGTATCCCGCCGAGGGAATCAGGTCATGACGTAGTTCAGGTTACAAGTAAAAGAGATTGTAAGGGTTTTTCTAAAGATGGGACCGAAGCCGATGTGGCCGCCTACGTATCCCGCCGAGGGAATCAGGTCATAACGTAGTTCGGGTTACACGAAAAAATCCTAAATGTAGTATCTTTTCACCGCATCTGCGTTGATAGCTTTTGGCCAAACTTCGTCGTCCATTTCAGCTAGGATTAGTGTTCTTCCAGTCAGCATTTGGTGAACCGTGTAAGGCCCTTGCCAATTCAATCTTTTTCTTTGGCTTCATCCTGGTGTAGGGATATGCGTTTTGACACCAATTGCCCCGGTTAAAATCTTTGGCCATTCTATTCCGATAAGGTTGCCCCGGACAAACCGTGTTCATCAGCCTTTCCGTACATGATTTTGTATCCACTTGGCTGCGAAAGAAATAGCATTGCCCAGTAGAAGTCCTGATCGTGGTGTGGTAGCCCAAGAGTACAAATGGCAAACGTCCGTGCCAATGCTTGTAACTATCAACCATCTTGATGTTTCATCCAAATCTGACTTTGACTTATTCCAAAAATGCCTCAATTCTTCCGCTTGTGAGTCTTCCTTATATTCTTCGAAGCCTTGCTTGTTTGGGACCTTGTTTGCTTGTTTCATTATATGTCACATACTGCCGACAAATTAGTTTGCATGATGAAAAAAGAAAAGAGAATTTTTGAACAAAACATATTTTATAATAGCAAAAGCAATGCAGATTTGTCATTTTAAGCTTTCAAAAGGTAGAGGCAAAACACATTAAATGCATATATGTGATTCAGGCCTCAATCTGAATCGCATTGTTTCATTAAATATTAATGCAGTTAACTAGTTTCTGGGAGAAACAAGGCCAGGGCACATGTCCAATTTTCCCAAAACATCTCCTTGCTCTGCATCCCAAATGGTTGAGCTTCTAGCGTAATCATTTTGCTTCTTCTTCATCAATGAAAAATCTTTTGAATCCTTTCACGAGGTTGGCTGCATTGTCCTCCTTTGATTCCTGAGTGGCGCATGCTTTGACGAATGACTGACTCAGAGGCGGAACAGGCTTTGGTAAAGAAGCATCTTCCTTCCTTCGGAGATTGGTTGATAAGACTTTTCCAAGAAAAGATGATGCCATGATCCGCGGCTTTGGAGGAAGTGCTTCTACTCCAAACGGTGCCCTCACTTTGGACTGTAATCATAGGGGTGATAAAGGTCGATGATTCGACCTTTTCCTTTCTCTGGACTGACACAATAGTCCCTTCCAAATTGTGGTCTTCATCAACAAGAATCATATTTACGTTGGCATCGTCATGATTTGGCAAAGGGTTATCATTTACATTAGAGGAAGGTCCTTTCAGTTGGATAACTCCTTCTTTGATTAATGCCTCAATTTTGTCTCCGAGGGCATAGCAATTTTCGATGTCGTGCCCAGGGATTCCCGAGTGGTACGCACAATGCTTAGTTTCATCATACGACCTGGGAATAGGATTGGGGATATGCCCCGGGATGGGTTGGAGTATTCTGCGGTTTTCGCCTTTCATATAATTGGGCTCGAGGTCTCGGCTAAAGGTGTATAGGTTTTGGTGGCTTTCTTTCGTATTTTGGCGCGTCCGTGCATTTGGTGCATGGACTTGTGGATGAGGTAAGTATGTGGGCTGATATTGTGGGGATTCGGATAGACAGCGCTCGAGGCGAGCTATATATTGGATGGGTATGGTAGGCAGGGTAGGGATCAGGTGGGTATTGATAGTAAGGTTGAGGGCTTTGGGTGTATGGGTAATAATATGAAGGATGAGGACTTTGGTTGTTTTGATTGTAGTAGGGAGGCCGGGTGATGGCATTTGGTAGGTTGACATTTGATTTGGCCTATGTTTCAACTGTCACCACAGAGGACACTCCATCTCTCTTCCTCTTTATCGCTCCCTCAAATGAGTCCGATTGGATCGCCTCACTTGTTGCTTGCAATGCTACAAAGTTTGTAATTCTCCTTGTTCTCGATTCCCTCTTCTATGAAATCTCCCATCCTTATAACTTCAGAGAAACTTCGTCTATGACGCTTATCATTCTCTCATAGTATGTTGCATCTTTCAAAGATTGTACAAAGAGAGTGGTCATCTCACTTTCTTCTATCGGGGTTGAACTTTCGCTTCGCCTCCACTTCATGGCGTATTCTCTCAAGGTCTCTGTGGACTTCTTTTCCAACTTCATCGATAAAATCTGTCCCAAGACTGTGTCGATGTTGAATTTAAATCATCCACGAAATCTTGTGCCATCGTGCCCCAATTACGCCATTTTTGCGGGTCCTGGCTTGTGTACCAGTCTAGTGCTTCTCTGTCAAACCCCTTACGAACAACTTCATTATGATGGCCTGATTTTTACCTACCCCAATCAGTTTGTCGCAGATGATCTCAAATGAGAGTAAGGATTTCCTTTCCCATCAAACAAGTCAAATTTTGGCATTTTATATCCGATGTGCAATTCAATATCGGGATGCACGCACAAATCTTCGTACTCGAGTCCTTCATGCCCCTTCTTTGGTTTGGACATTCTTGAATGCTTCTTTCAGGCTATGAATCTCTCTCGCCATACTTTCACCGGCTCGATCCTCACCGCTGTCCATTTCTTCACACCGCCAATTTCTGAAGAGTCATGTTTGGTATCGTGGTTGTAAAGGTTGAGCTTCCGTTGCATATCTTTGGTGGCACGTCTTTGTTTGTTGGGATCGGCGACGTGTGCCATCAATATGTGTTGGCCTGCTTGGTGATTTTGCATGGAAGAGGTGTTTTGGATGAGTGGGTTAATTTGGGTATGTGGAGTTGTAGGTCATTTTGTAACGGGCTTTGTTGTGGACTTGCTTGCGGGTTAGTGTGTTGTGGATTGGTTTTGCATAGTGGCGAATTATCGGGGAGGTTTTGGGAAATGGCGGTTCAGAGATGAGAAAATTTGTGGTGCGATTGCATTCGTCCCTTGTTCAGGAGTGGGGTATTGGCGCTAATGGACAAAGTTGGTGAGATTTTGGAGCCGCTCTATCTCGATCTGCATGGTCGCCATCTGTTATGTGATTAGGCGATGTATTTTTCTTGGACAAGAGTATTTCTATTTTCTAAGTCTCTGGTTCATCTCCTGAAAGAGTGATAAGTTCCAGGCCATCTGTTCGGATGCATCTAAATCAGTCATTTTGCTGAAGGATTGTGCCTTTGACCTCGTGAAGTAGGGATGATCCGCCATTTTTAGTCAACGCAAATCAACCTTTGGGAAGAATAATTTAGGAAAAATAAACCTTCTAAAAAATGAAGAAAACCAAGTTAGTACAAGGCGAGTAATTATTGCTTTAAATAATATGCACATAGTGAAAAAGCAGGAGAAAACAACAAAATGATTGTAAGACAATTAAATGTGCATCCTAATATGCATGGGGCCTCCCTTATGCCGGAGGTGGGCCTAAACGCCAGATATGCGGGATTACGACAGATTTGATCCAAGCAGCTAAACTGCAATGCTTTGTCGGAAATGAGACAAAATGAATGTACATTTTCCATTTTCAGCATGTCATGATTAGTCTTGGATTAGTCTATCATTATCACGCTACACATAATATGATGATTGGTCGTTGGGTTGTGAGACCCGTAGACATCTTTGGCGGATTTCTTAATTGTGGAGTCGATACCAAGGATCGACCCACCTAAGGTGTATGTATGCATGACTTAAAAATAAAGGGTGGTATAGCTCTATCTTAAATTTTCTAAGATTTGGCTGACTAGACACAAGGTTCCCGAGCGGACTACTCGAGTGAGAAGGCTACGCGGCCACCAGATGGTCCGGTCACTCCGCGCATACGCCAACTCTCCTAAAATTTGGTAGATTGAAAGAAATTTGCGGGTGCGCAAAACACACCTCGCGTGTAGTGTGTGATAGTGTCAATTTTCCAGAGTGGAAGAAATATGAGCGAAATGTCAATTTAAGATAAACAGTAAAAATAAGAAAATTAAAGCAGTTATGCATGCAAAAAATTTCACAAAGGAAATAAATCAAAGCATACATCAGACAAAGAGTGAAAGTAAAGCACAAATAATAATTAACCTGAATTTTGCTACGGTTAAGAACCTGAAAAGGTCCCCAGTGGAGTCGCCATGCTGTCGCGCCCTATTTTGACCTCGCTCGGGTCAAAGCGGAGCACAGACGTATGGGGTGATTCCTGGGTAAATGATTGAGGAGTCGCCACCTAATTATGTTTATGGTGAATTAGGACACCTAAATATTTAAACTAAGTGCTGCAATGTAACTCCAATTTTAAGGTCTGCGAAACTAGCGAGATTCTAGGTAAGGGTTCTTTATTATCCTAAAGGGAAGGGGTTAGACATCCTTTAAGATCCGCTAACTTGCGGTTATCCGGTCAAACTCAGGTTAATTATTATTAGAAAAAATGCATGTTTGAAGCATGAAGTTAAAAGATGTTTGCAAATAATTAGAAAAAGGATGCATTTTAAAAGATAGATAAATGTAGAGATTTTTCAAAATATGCATTTGTATGATATCTAAAGAGAAATACATGTAGAGTTGAAAAATATATTTTTTGACAATTGATAGTAAAACAATTTATTTATAATGCCAAAGAAGTAAAATTTTGGGAATCATTGAATTGTAAATTGACAAAAGATAAACTTATTCGTTATGATTAATAAAGCAAATAAAAGATGACAAAAGTTGTTTTGAAAATCTTGAATACGCGTGACGAGCCTAAAATAAATAAACTAGCGAAGGATTTCTAAGTTTGCGAGCCTACAAATAAATAAGCTAGCGACGGGTTTCAAATCTTAAACTAACCTATGAATAAATCCTAAGTTTGCCTATTCTAAGCATTTCAATAATTACATAAGTGCGATAAATAATATTACAATACAAAGCGAGATAAAAGTGAATTAAAGAAAGAAATAACAATAAATAAACTCCGAGGAATAATTGCCTTTATTTACTTTAGTCCCTCGCAAGTCCAAGAACAAACGGTTAGAAACAGTTAAATACAAATAACTTCATATCCGTATTCAAAACGGTGAATGTTTTGATCGCGGGCTCAGACTTAAATTTTGAAAAGAACATTCCAATCACGTCGTGGTCGCAAACATATGACTAATGTAGTTTATTTTGATTGCCTCGCCTACTAAATGTGTCGCCTCTCGGGTGAAATAGAAAAGATCACTATAATCACGTCGTGGTCGCGAATATATAACTTGTTGGTTATTTTAGTCACCTCGCCTACTAAACATGTTGATCTCGGATAAAAGGTTTAAGTCTTCATCCTTGCCCGAAGTTATATTTCCGCCTTTGCAACTGTAGGCCTCAAAATCGACGGATATTTTTCATCGGCCAAGGTAGTATCGTGTTCAAATCAAGAAAATAAAATCGAATGTAAACAAAGAAGCAGCAGCAGAGCGATGTGAGCGTAAAAACAGCTCAAAAGACGCGGTGTTTAATTTAAAACAAGAAAGCAAGAATCGGATATTTTAATGTCAAACAAAGGGATCAAAACAGAAAGCAATATCTGAAAGGTGCGGTGTTTATTTTAAAACAAGAAAACGTAAAAACAGTAAAAATAATAATCAAGCCGAGCAAAGAAACGAAACAGAAAACAAAGGTCTAACAGACGCGGTATTTGTTCGAGCGGTAAAAAACAAGAAACAAAGAAATGTAAAGATATCCGTCAGACAGATGTTTAAAACAAGAAATCAAAAGAGAGAAGAAGCGCCTTGAATTCAATTTCATCACCTAAATGCGGTATTTAGAAACAAAGAAATAATACGGAAATGTAAATCAAGAACTATCAAAACAAAGAAATCAAACAGGCAAATCAAAACAGAGAATTAATGCTGAAACAGAAACCGAAAAAGTGCGGCCTCGATTTCAATTTCATCGGCCTAGATGCGAATAAAACAATAAAACAGTGCCAAAGAAACGAGCAGTGAGCAATTAAATTATCCGAACCAAATTCTGAAATGTTGGAACCTAACAGATTAAGAGGTATTTATGGAAAAATCCGACCGGATCATGAGCAATGACGAATGAAAATCGAAATTCAGATTTTTAGATAACTAGCAAACAGTATGAAAAATGACATAACTGGAAATACGCCAAAAATCGGTCGACCGATCCGGTCGATGACTGACCCGACCCGAATCGGATGACGAATCAGACTTTTTCAATTTTTCAGATAACCAATAATAACCACAGCAACAATGCAAGAGATTTGGAAATTCAAACCGGGTCGACCCGACCCGGGTCAGTAACCCGACCCGAATAGGGTCATCAAATAATTCCATCAATTCCAGATAACCAACATACAAAAATATGAAATGCAAGAATTCTGAAAATATCCAAATCGGATCGACCGATCCGGTCGATGACCGACCGAATCGATGATCCGAATCCAAATCAAATGATCCAAACCCAAATCGATTTTAACACCAAATTCAGATAACCAATAACAAGAATATGTAATGCAAGAATTCGAAATGTTACCCAATCGTCGACCGACCGTCGATGATCCGACCGGATCGAGAATCCAAACTCGAATCGATTTCAACACCAAATTCAGATAACCAATAACAAGAATATGAAATGCAAGAATTTCGGAAATGTTACCCAACCGGTCGACCGACCGGATCGATGACCGACCGGATCGGTGTTTCAACCCTAATCAAATAAATTCAACAATTTCAGATAACCAATGATAACAACAAAGAACAATGCAAGAAATTTGGAAATTCAAATCGGATCGACTGACCGGTCAAGAATCTAATTCGAAATCAGTGATCCAAATCAAATCTTAACACCAAATTCAGATAACCAACATACATAAATATGAAATGCAAGAATTCTGAAAATGTTACCCGAACCGGGTCGACCCGACCCGAAATCAGTGAAAAAAATCAGAGAATCAAAGGGGATGACAAACCTTTTCGGACTTGATTCTTGAACAACAAAGAAGCCAAAATGCTTTAAACTCAAGAACACAACAAAGTATTTTATGTATATTCCGAAAATCCTTCCAAAATCTCTTTTTTTCTTCTCCGAAAATCCTCCCCCTTCAAAATGAAGAACAATATGGGGTATTTATAGGTGGATTCCCCCCAAGAATTGAGTTTGGAATTTGAATTAAAGGTAAAGAAAAATCCGGATTTGAGGGGCATGGGTTGCGGATTTTGTGGGTATGGGTCGAAGTGACGGGAGTTGGTGGTGGCAGGGGGTTGGTGTTGGTGTCGGGTGAGGTGGCCGCGGCGATGGGAGTCGCCGGTATGGGGGTGGTGTGGTGAGAGAGAGAGATGGGTTTTTTGTTTTTGGTTTTTGGGGTTTTTTGGGTTTTTGGGTTTTTTTGGGGGAATTAAAAGGTTGAAGGGGGTTATGGGCTTGGGCTGGCCCGGTTCGGGTTTGGGGCCGACGGGCCTGGCGGGGTTTCGGTTGGATTGTGGGAATTGGGCTTGTCCGATTTTGGTGGTAAGGGAATTTAATTATTTTGGGTTTGGGTATAAGGAATTTAATTGGGGATTGGGCTTGGACGTTTGGGTAGAATTTGTATTGGGTTTGGGTATAAGGGAATTTAATTGGGGAGTTTGGGCTTGTGGTGTTGGGTTTAATTGTTTTGGGTTTGGGTATAAGGGAATTTAATTGGGGAGTTTGGGCTTGTGAATTTTGTTTGGGTAGAATTTGTTTTGGGTTAGGAAATAAAAAATGGGTTATGGATTTAAAAAATATATAAGAGGGGTTTAATATTAAAATATATATATTTTTTTCTTGTTTTGTAAAAGATGTGAATTATTTAAAATAACATAACGACGTAATATTAATAAAATATAATATTTGCAAAATGTTTAATGCTTAATAAAAGGAAATGCGATGCAATTTTGCGAGAATAAAATAACATAGAATTTTCGGATAATTCATGATTATTATAAGAATGCAAATGATATAAAATATGCGAATGATAATAATAATACGAGGATATATACATATATGCCTATATTTTAAAATTATTTTAAAAGTGTCAAACTATTAAAAATTACGAATAAAATCATAAGAGATGGGACAAAATTGGGTGTCAACATTAAACACTAGTGTTCCGCATGTTGGAGGCTTTGTCTCTTCTCACATGCATAATCTACTAAGTGAGTAGATGACCGTAGGGCCAAGAATCGTCAAATTTCGTTGAGAAATTAAACGAGATATTGGTCCACGAAGTAAGGTGTTTGAGGCATGGAAATATGATGTGGGGCAAATCTACCACATCGGTGGAAAAAGGAAGAATTGCTCTCTTTATAAGTCTCTAGGGTTTGGGACCCCAAGGGGTATCCCATGTGTTTAAAGGAGGGAGTACCTAGATGTGCTTGGGTTCAAGGCTAACACGCGCGCCGCCGCCGCCTGCACGACCGGTCCGGTCGCGGGACGCGGGCTGTGGGGACTTTCTGATATTATCTTTTTGGACCTCAAATTGTTTAATATTTACAGTTTAGTCCCTAGAGTTTCTGAAAAGTTGATTTTTGGAGTGACGGAAGGCGGAAACTTTCTGCCTATCGTTTGGGCTAATTTCTGGAGCATTAACCAACCATTAACTTGGCTGTTAACTCCTCCATAAACAGCCTCGTTCAATGACCATAATCAGCCCTCCTTCATGGCATTAAACCTGCCATTACAACACTCCCTAATGGCCATTAACATCCATGTTTTGGGCAGTTGAACATCCCTCCTCCATGCAATATATTGAGCTATTTTGGCTCAATTGTGCAACACACATACGTGACTGAAAGTCATCACAAAACAGTGAGCAAACAGACACGAAAAACACTGCCAAACAGTGAGGAAATACACTGATATACACAAGATATACACAACCGAGACACGCTATATACACAGAGACAAAACAGAAGAGAAAACATAAACTCTTCCTTCCTTTTCCATATCTTCAGCAAGTCGATTCATATTTGTTTTCTTTGCCAGACTCAACCTACTGGCTTTGTAGCTTTGAGATTAAAGTGTTGTTTTATCTTGGGAGACTATTGCATGCTAACGTAAAAGCATATATACGGGGCAATCTTGTCTTAAGGACAGAGTGCAATCACTCGACTCAACACACAACATTGTAACCATTCAGATTTAGTTGTTTCTTGATTTCAGGTTATCAAGATTCAAGACACAACAAGCTTACGTTAGTTTTGAAGATTGAACATTTATCTATCCTTTCGAACACTTGTAATAATTATTTACTTTCCGTACTGCTTTATACAATAGTAGTCAACAGATTGATCTATTTTTGTTCATAAAACACTTACAGATATACTCAAAGTTTATTACGTGAGCATATTTAGGTCCAATCTCAATGTACTTCATTATAAGTTAACAGACTTAATGACATGTAACACACACAATGATTACGTAAGAAAAACACATTGCAAAATATTAGACAACTAAGTACAATATTTGAATCAAGGATAAAAGTAGATATGCACACTCCTAAACTTAAGGGATCATTTGAATAAAAAATTCACTGAGTTTCTAAATTTTTTAATTAAAACAGTCAAACTTATTTGGTTAGTTACTATTTTTTTTCTAGAATGTTCTATCATGACTTATTCGCTTTTGTTACTATCACTTTCATACTGCTTTAAATTTCTTGTCCCGGTGTGACCATTTCTCTTGCTTTGTTTGTGCTTATGCTTTGTCTTGAGCCGAGGATCTTTCGGAAACAGCTGCTCTACCTACCAAGGTAGATAAGGTCTGCGTACACTCTACCCTCCTCAGACCCATATTGTGAGATTTCACTGGGTATGTTGTTAGTCAAACTTATCTGGTGTCATTCAAAGTAAATCTTGAATCTTGACTATTTCTACAAAAATCACACTTTTTCCTTTTTTGCTGCTTTGATTAGATTCTGATGAATGCATTTACTTTTTGAAGATTTGTTGCAATGCAAGAAATTGTAATTGAATTTGATGTTAACATGTCCAAATATAGTGTAAAGAAGTACATAATATCAATTGAAAAAAGGAAATTTATTTTTTGTTTAGGCTCCATTATATTTCTATTAAAATGAATATTATTACATATTCATATATTTTAATACACCGGTCTCACGGCACGTGCGTTGCACGTCTATAACGAGTCATTTAGTACATGTTGTCGTAAAATTATATCAATATTATCAAAATTAAGTTTTAAGTAAATAATTATGCATGCAAGAATTAAGTATAAGTTTGTGTAAATGATCGATGTGCGTCGTTATATGATAAGATACACGTGATTTCTTGGTTATTTTGATTTTATAAGATACAAACATAGTAATTAAGCGCATGTCATCTAATACTTCCTTATAGATGATATTCCTGGTGTATGTTCCTTTCATTTGAACTTGAAAAATCTAGGATTTATACCTAATTTGGGATTTTTACCTTGGAAGATGAAATTGACCTATTATTGAACTAATTTAGTAATTGGAGAGTAGAATTGGACGTCTAGAACGTTGCGTCACCGATTTCTCTCTTAAATTACCGTTTTACTCTTATGGGCATGTTTCCCCTTTTCCATAGTTGGTTTTGGATTCAAAGAATAGTCTAGTGATATGGGCATTGTTAGTTTCCATTTTAACATAGATTTCAATAATGACTAGACTTCGAGTATATCCGGGATCCGCAGAAAGGAAAGACTCTGATGTGATCATTTGTGGCTCCCGCTCGGCATCCAGGTAGGTTATGTTACCTTCTGGTTAGACTTCGGTTAGCGAATCATGTGTATAGTTAGATATTGTCGGAGAAAGCATGTTATGCCTTCGGGTATGAAGTTGGGATGAATTACTTAGGTTTGATAATGTTAACTGATTTGTGGACTTGTTGCCTCTCTGTGATTTATTGGCTTGCTGCCAAGTGTTTGATATTGGATTTACACTTAATTGACATATCGTCATTGTGATATATTTGTTTCTCACTTATCTTGGTAGTATCATGGATATAGGAAATGACCTGACTTGATATTGATATTGTGATATGTGTCCATGTGTGGCATGATTGGGATAGATTTGACACGGGTGATATTGGTGTTTTGCATTGCATTCATCTTCATTTCGATGGTACATTGATATTACATGTGATTGGTGTTGATGATGATAAGTGAGAAGGAAACATTCATGATTCTTGCAACATATTTGATAGCGTAGCCATCTCCGGGTTGTGTGCGGAATGGCTAGCGGTATGATCGGTGTTGTGGAGTCATCTCTAGGCTGTGTGTGGAGTGACTGGTACATGGACTTCGCGGGTCCCTCATGGGTTATGAATATCGAGCGTGGAGGTATTCCGTTCGTAGCATGTGTGTATGGAAATTACATTTGGCCAGTGCATTGCATTGCATATTCACTCATCACCATTCACATATTTCTTTGATTTGGACAAGATACTCTATATTTGGGTTATTTATTCGTGGACAGTGATAGTGTTTGTACTTGATTGTGAGCATGTCTATTTTTTTGTTTCTTCCTTTATATAAGTTAGCTAACTTTCGTCGGCCTATGATAATTACCGGTAATAGTGTTTGTACTGATACTCCCTTGTTGTACTCTTCATGAGTACGGAGCATGTGACAGGTTCCACATCCACTCCTTGCGACTGATCCTGAGGATTGATTTTGAGTGTCTAGGGTGAGCATGCTTGATGGATCCGCAGCCCGGAGACTCCTTTTCTATACTAGTCTTTTCTTGCATTCTGAGACAGTATTCGTACATTTAGACTTTGTATTATTCCATACTTATAGTTTATTAGTAGTGACTCTTGTACTATATGCAGACCAGTTCCTTGGGGATGTTGTTTTTACTTCCGCATTTATATTATTTATGGTTTAGATTGCCATTGATTCTGTTCTATTTACTTTATTTTTGTTGAAATAATGATTAAGGGATATATTCGCCTACCGAGGTGGAAATGATAGGTGCCCGCACGATTAAGTGATATTGGGTCATGGCATAGTTACTATCTAACATGTAGATTTTACTTTCTTAATTGGTCCATCCAATTTGTGCAAACAAATTATTACTCTTCCTTAAATTATTCATTCATTAATGAAAATAACTGCTATAGTTAATCTGTTTAATTAATTTTCTTAATAATCTTGAAATGCATTGCATTAAACAGGACAATCAAATTAACTGCACGCTCTGCTATTATCTTTTCAGTGATCTAATTGCGTAAATATAGTTTACATCGTTAATGCATAATACTTAAACTCATAGTAGAAGGATTTAAGTTATATGCACTGACAACATGATTATGTTTTACACCATCAACGTTATTTAACATGTTATTTGCATATAAATATTTTATTTATAATAGGCTACCTACCTATTAATACTTGTTAACTTAATAGAGTTGCATACATTTTTTTGTGTAAACATATTTTACACCATCAATGAATAGAACTTTAACTCTTTGCAAAAGAATTTATATATGCACTGATGAAGTAATGAAATTTTACACCCGTTATTGAACACATTACAAGTAGCGTTGTCAAATGAATAGTTGAGTTAAATTTGGGCGGGTCAAAATGTGTTAGGTTAGTGAACTAGTTATGACGCAACTCGTTCAAAATTTATTTGGACAAAATTGATCGGGTCAAAACGGGTTGAATTGTGGGTCATAACCCCATCTGTCTAAGTTAAAATACTAAAAATATTACAATAATTGGATTACCTTCAATTTTTGAAACTAATTTATTTTCTTTAATTTATCACTAATTCCTTATGAATTTCATTTAATGCAAAATAATAAAAAGTGAGAACAAAAACTGCAGATTGCTATATCCCAATAAGATTTATATTTACTTATAAAATTAGATAAAAGTGCATCCACAAATGCATTAACAATATCAATAATTACTAGGATAACCCCAATTAAAAGACATAATAAATAATTGTGTTCATCTTTTTTTTTTCTTTAACTTTTTAGCCTCGAATACAAGTGCTTGTTAAAATTGGAGAGGCAGATGAACAAATTCGTTAGCAAACTCATAAAAATTGGTAGAAAAGAAATAGTGTGATATGGGTAGATGAGAAGTCAGAGAAAATGCCAAAGAATTAGAATTTGATTTTTGTCAGTGAAACAATAGCCAAGTATACTAAATTAGTAGGCACTTGAGGCGGCTTAATTTATATGTGGGGAAGAAACAATAATTTCCTTAACGGTAAACGCTCAGGCTTTGTTGGGGTAAAAATTTAGAGGAACTGAAAATAATAAGTAAGGGTATACGGGTAATGAAATAAGTAACCACGCAAATTAATTCGTAGTTATAAAAATTGAGTATTTTCATGATTATATAACAATAAAGTTACAACAAATTAACAATACCATACAAAATAATTTAAGAACAATAAAAATAAACATGGTATCACTGAAACAGTATAATAATGAACCACGGGAAACAACCATCCAAACAGGGGGTAAGAACAGGAAGGAAGTATGTTAATATTCTAAGTTGACATCGCTTTGTCACATCAACTGCAGATCCTTTTGCTTATAGCTATCAAGATCTTTAGAAAAACCACAAAAATTTTGGACCAAAAGAAGGATTGTTGGAGCCTTGAAGATCCAGACCAACAACTTTCAGCACTTTTGTAAGGAATTCAGAAGGTGGCACCAAGAACAAGGTGATTCCATCACCAAATTTCAACCCAAGTACTATCTTTTAAACCCGGATACCTCAAAAACTCCATATATACAGCAAAATCCTCTTCATTTATCAGGCAAAAAGTAAACAATGTTGAGCCCAAAAACTACACAGATGTTGTTCAGTTCAACATCGTTACTTCTTGCCTGACAGTGAAGAGGATTTTGCTTCATATACGGAGTTCCTGAGGTACCTGAGTTCAAAAGATCGTGTTGGGGTTGCAAAATTTGGTGATGAAATTACCTTGTTCTTGGTGCCACCTTCTGACTTCCTTACGAAAGTTCTGAAGGTTGTTGGTCCAGATCTTCAAGGCTCCAAAAGTCCTTTTTTTGTTCAAAATTTTTGTCATTTTCCTAAAGATCTTGATAGCATCAGCAAAACCTTTAGAAAAATGAGCTACTTGATGAACATTTGATGTGAAAGTGTAGAGAGTATAGATATTGTGAAGTGATGATAAAATACGAATACCCCTCCCCTCTTTTTATAATAAAAAGTAGTCATCTGTTTTGCTCAATACCATGTGCATGTGCCCAAAACTATGTGCCTGCCCAAAACCACGGGCTCAAAACCATGTGTCCAAACCATGTACGAATAGACCTTGTTGAAAATTGTAATTAATATATAATTTAATATGCAATTAAATATATTGTAAACATATATATTTAATGTAATATCATGAATAAAAATGTGATTTGAATTAAATAAAATTAATAATTAATTGAAGTAAGACTATAATAATATGTTGTTTATATACAAATGACTGCAACAAAATTATAATTGTTCAAATAAGTTAAAATAACAATAAATTGAAAAATCCTAATTACAATAATGAGGATAATTACCAATATATTATTTTAAAGTTAAAAATATGTAAAAAAGGACTTTTATGCTATTTAGTAACCAGGAAGTCTGAAGAAGTTATTTAATAGAGAGTCAAAATTGAGTGTCAATAATCTTAGATTTTGTTTCCTTTGTTGTTATAATCAAATCAAATGCAAAATGATTCTTTTAAGTTGTTCTATTAATCATATATAACATAGTTACTATATGACAAGTAGATTTTACTTTCTTACTTAATCCATTCATTTTGTACAAATAAATTATTGTGCTTGATAGAATAATGTGTAATTATTCTGGCTCAGGAACCTTCTTCTGGAACTCCATTGTCCGATTCCGAAGGCAACATTGGTGTATTGTGATAATGTTAGTGCTATTTATCTCTCTGGGAATTCAGTTAACTATCAATGCACTAAGCATATTGAGCTGGATACTAACTTTGTTCGCGAAAAGGTCACTCGTGGACAAGTGTGTGTCTTACATGTCCCGTCACGCAATCAGATTGCATATATATTTACAAAAGGTCTTCCGTTGATTCAATTTGAAGATTTTTGGGACAGTCTCAGCATACGCCGACCTCCTGCTTCGACTGCGGGGCATGATAGAATAATGTGTAATTATTAAAAAATTAATTATGATTATCTAGTAATAATTATAATTAATAATAGGATAATGTAAATATGGTAGATAGATATTCTAGTCATCAACAAATTAGTCTAATCTTAGCCTTATCTTATCATTTCATATCCCTAGACAAATTAGCCTAATCTTAGTCTTATCTTATCCTATCATATCCCTAAAATATGTTTGTAATATCCTGAGATTATGTTTGTAATTATGGTATATTTACCACACATTTGGGAAGAATACAATTGAGGAAAATATTCTTTCATGGTATCAGAGCCAGACCCGTCCCAATTCATTATTTCCGATGTTGGGCCCCCCTCTTATATTGTCCACGCTCCAGATGTTCAGCCCTGGGCGTGAGGCGGTGTGTTGAGTTCTCCACATCGGTGGGATAAGTGGTATTTAGTCTCCTTATATGTCTTGTGCAATCCTCTTCCCTTTAAGCTAGCTTTTTGGGTTGAGTTTGGCCAAATATCCATTCTTTACGATGCTTTTCTTAAATTATTCAATCCTTAAAAATTCGTTACCATAATTATTTTGTTTAATTAATTTTCTTTATAAAGTCTGAAATGTATAAACAAGTGGTATGTTCCATATATACTAAACTAGTAGTTAATCACCCTAATATGTATAAAAATGATACATAGAAAGGTAATATAAACTATTATTGCAGGCACAAAATGATACTTAAAAGACAATGCACTTACAATATGTCAATCTGAAAAGTTAAGGTTATAATACTCATTTCAAACATGTCATGCATGGTTATACTATCAAACTATACCCTACAATACAATGGACGTAATCCCAGAACGAATTGCATATAAAATAGACAACATTTTAGTAGAATTTCATCTAATAAGTTCAATTCTCTTAAAGTAATTGCTTCTTTGTATTTTTGAGCTTTGCCAAATTCAGTTATGGCTTCATACACGTCTTTAATATCTGAAGTTACATATGGCTAAAGTTAAGGCATTTCTGCATATAGTTCAGATAGAAAAGGTTGAACTTCATCCATATATGCATGAACTTTAGGCAAGAAATGAGTGAAGTTCAGGAAAAACTTATTTGAATTCAGCTATATATGCTTGGATGACAAAATGGTTGAACTTCAGTCATATTTATCTAACGTTAGGTTTAACGTGTATCCACTTTTAAAATTTATTGCACTCTACCTACTTTGAAACAACTTCTTCATAAAGGAACTCAAGCATGATTGATTAAAACTATGGGAATTGATCTATTACGTCCTTTAAGTGCGGGGATTGTGTTGGAAATTTGCCTTTGGCGGGGAGGCGCGTCCATCCATATGTAATGAATTAAACACTAGTGTTCCGCATGTTGGAGGCTTTGTCTCTTCTCACATGCATAATCTACTAAGTGAGTAGATGACCGTAGGGCCAAGAATCGTCAAATTTCGTTGAGAAATTAAACGAGATATTGGTCCACGAAGTAAGGTGTTTGAGGCATGGAAATATGGTGTGGGGCAAATCTACCACATCGGTGGGAAAAGGAAGAACTGCTCTCTTTATAAGTCTCTAAAGTGGTAAAGGGTTTGGGACCCCAAGGGGTATCCCATGTGTTTAAAGAAGGGAGTACCTAGATGTGCTTGGGTTCAAGGCTAACACGCGCGCCGCCGCCGCCTGTCCGACCGGTCCTGTCGCGGGACGCGGGCTGTGGGGACTTTCTGATATTATCTTTTTGGACCCCAAATTGCTTAATATTTACAGTTTAGTCCCTAGAGTTTCTGAAAAGTTGATTTTGGGAGTGACGGAAGGCAGAAACTTTCTGCCTACCGTTTGGGCTAATTTCTGGAGCATTAACCAACCATTAACTTGGCTGTTAATTCCTCCATAAACAGCCTCGTTCAATGACCATAATCAACCCTCCTTCATGGCATTAAACCTGCCATTACAGCACTCCCTAATGGCCATTAACATCCATGTTTTGGGCAGTTGAACATCCCTCCTCCATGCAATATATTGAGCTATTTTGGCTCAATTGTGCAACACACATACGTGACTGAAAGTCAGCACAAAACAGTGAGCAAACAGACACGAAAAACACTGCCAAACAGTGAGGAAATACACTGATATACACAACCGAGACACGCTATATACACAGAGATAAAACAGAAGAGAAAACATAAACTCTTCCTTCCTTTTCCATATCTTCAGCAAGTCGATTCATATTTGTTTTCTTTGTCAGACTCAACCTACTGGCTTTGTAGTATTGAGATTAAAGTGTTATTTTATCTTGGGAGACTATTGCCTGCTAACGTAAAAACATATATACGGGGCAATCTTGTCTTAAGGACAGAGTGCAATCACTCGACTCAACACACAACGTTGTACCCATCCAGATTTAGTTGTTTCTTGATTTCAGGTTATCAAGATTCAAGACACAACAAGCTTACGGTAGTTTTGAAGATTGAACATTTATCTATCTTTTCGAACACTTGTAATAGTTATTTACTTTCCGTACTGCTTTATACAATAGTAGTCAACAGATTGATCTATTTTTGTTCATAAAACACTTACAGATATACTCAAAGTTTATTACGTGAGCATATTTAGGTCCAATCTCAATGTACTTCATTATAAGTTAACAGACTTAATGACATGTAACACACAATGATTACGTAAGAAAAAGACATTGCAAAATATTAGACAACTAAGTACAATATTTGAATCAAGGATAAAAGTAGATATGCATACTCCTAAACTTAAGGGATCATTTGAATAAAAAATTCACTGAGTTTCTAAATTTTTTAATTAAAACAGTCAAACTTATTTGATTAGTTACTATTTTTTTCCAGAATGTTCTATCATGACTTATTCGCTTTTGTTACCATCACTTTCATACTGCCTTAAATTTCTTGTCCGGGTGTCACCATTTCTCTTGCTTTGCTTGTGCTTATGCTTTGTCTTGAGCCGAGGATCTTTCGGAAACAGCTGCTCTACCTACCAAGGTAGATAAGGTCTGCGTACACTCTACCCTCCTCAGACCCACATTGTGAGATTTCACTGGATATGTTGTTAGTCAAACTTATCTGGTGTCATTCAAAGTAAATCTTGAATCTTGACTATTTCTACAAAAATCACACTTTTTTCCTTTTTTGCTGCTTTGATTAGATTCTGATGAATGCATTTACTTTTTGAAGATTTGTTGCAATGCAAGAAATTGTAATTGAATTTGATGTTAACATGTCCAAATATAGTGTAAAGAAGTACATAATATCAATTGAAAAAAGGAAATTTATTTTTTGTTTAAGCTCTATTATATTTCTATTAAAATGAATATTATTACATATTCATATATTTTAATACACCGGTCTCACGGCACGTGCGTTGCACGTCTATAACGAGTCATTTAGTACATGTTGTCGTAAAATTATATCAATATTATCAAAATTAAGTTTTAAGTAAATAATTATGCATGAATTAAGTATAAGTTTTTGTAAATGATCGATGTGCGTCGTTATATGATAAGATACATGTGATTTCTTGATTATTTTGATTTTATAAGATACAAACATAGTAATTAAGCACATGTCATCTAATACTTCCTTATAGATGATATTCCTGGTGTATGTTCCTTTCATTTGAACTTGAAAAATCTAGGATTTATATCTAATTTGGGGTTTTTACCTTGGAAGATGAAATTGACCTATTATTGAACTAATTTAGTAATTGGAGAGTAGAATTGGACGTCTGGAACGTTGCGTTACCGATTTCTCTCTTAAATTACCGTTTTACCCTTATGTGCATGTTTCCCCTTTTCCATAGTTGGTTTTGGATTCAAAGAATAGTCTAGTGATATGGGTATTGTTAGTTTCCATTTTAACATAGATTTCAATAATGACTAGACTTCGAGTATATCCGGGATCCGCAGAAAGGAAAGACTCCGATGTGATCATTTGTGGCTCCTGCTCGGCATCCAGGTAGGTTATGTTACCTTCTGGTTAGACTTCGGTTAGGGAAGCATGTGTATAGTTAGATATTGTCGGAGAAAGCATGTTATGCCTTCGGGTATGAAGTTGGGATGAATTACTTAGGTTTGATATTGTTAACTGATTTGTGGACTTGTTGCCTCTTTGTGATTTATTGGCTTGTTGCCAAGTGTTTGATATTGGATTTACACTTAATTGACATATCGTCATTGTGATATATTTGTTTCTCACTTATCTTGGTAGTATCATGGATAGAGGAAATGACCTGACTTGATATTGATATTGCAATATGTGTCCATGTGTGGCATGATTGGGATAGATATGACACGCGTGATATTGGTGTTTTGCATTGCATTCATCTTCATTTCGATGATACATTGATATTACCTGTGATTGGTGTTGATGATGATAAGCGAGAAGGAAACATTCATGATTCTTGCAACATATTTGATAGCGTAGCCATCTCCGGGTTGTGTGCGGAATGGCTAGCGGTATGATCGGTGTTGTGGAGTCATCTCTAGGCTGTGTGTGGAGTGACTGGTACATGGACTTCGCGGGTCCCTCATGGGTCATGAATATCGAGCATGGAGGTATTCCGTCCGTAGCATGTGTGTACAGAAATTACATTTGGCCAGTGCATTGCATTGCATATTCACTCATCACCATTTACATATTTCTTTGATTTGGACATGATACTCTATACTTGGGTTATTTATTATTGTACAGTGATAGTGTTTGTACTTGATTGCGAGCATGTCTATTTTTCTGTTTCTTCCTTTATATATGTTAGCTAACTTTCGTCGGCCTACGATACTTACCAGTACTAGTGTTTGTACTGATACTCCCTTGTTGTACTCTTCATGAGTACGGAGCACGTGACAGGTTCCACATCCACTACTCGCGACTGATCCTGAGGATTGATTTTGAGTGTCTAGGGTGAGCATGCTTGATGGATCCGCAGCTCGGAGACTCCTTCTCTATACTAGTCTTTTCTTGCATTCTGAGACAGTATTCGTACATTTAGACTTTGTATTATTCCAGATTTATAGTTTATTAGTAGTGACTCTTGTACTATATGCAGACCAGTTCCTTGGGGATGTTGTTTGTACTTCCGCACTTATATTATTTATGGTTTAGACTCCCATTGATTCTGTTCTATTTACTTTTATTGTTGTTGAAATAATGATTAAGGGATATATTCGCCTACCGAGGTGGAAATGATAGGTGCCCGCACGATTAAGTAATATTGGGTCATGGCATAGTTACTATCTAACATGTAGATTTTACTTTCTTAATTGGTCCATCCAATTTGTGCAAACAAATTATTACTCTTCCTCTAATTATTCATTCATTAATGACAATAACTGCTATAGTTAATATGTTTAATTAATTTTCTTAATAATCTTGAAATGTATTGCATTAAACAAGACAATCAAATTAACTACACGCTCTGCTATTATCTTTTCAATGATCTAATTGCGTAAATATAGTTTACATCGTTAATGCATAATACTTAAAGTCATAGTAGAAGGATTTAAGTTATATGCACTGACAACATGATTATGTTTTACACCATCAACGTTATTTAACATGTTATTTGCAGATAAATATTTTATTTATAATAGGCTACCAATTAATACTTGTTAACTTAATAGAGTTGCATGCATTTTTTTGTGTAAACATATTTTACACCATCAATGAATAGAACTTTAACTCTTCGGAAAAGAATTTTTATATGCACTGATGAAGTAATGAAATTTTACACCCGTTATTGAACACATTACAAGTAGCGTTGTCAAATGAATAGTTGAGTTAAATTTGGGCGGGTCAAAATGTGTTAGGTTAGTGAACTAGTTATGACGCAACTCGTTCAAAATTTATTTGGACAAAATTGATCGGGCCAAAACGGGTTGAATTGTGGGTCATAACCCCATCTGTCTAAGTTAAAACACTAAAAATATTACAATAATTGGATTACCTTCAATTTTTGAAACTAATTTATTTTCTTTAATTTATCACTAATTCCTTATGAATTTCATTTAATGCAAAATAATAAAAAGTGAGAACAAAAACTGCAGATTGCTATATCCCAATAAGATTTATATTTACTTATAAAATTAGATAAAAGTGCATCCACAAATGCATTAACAATATCAATAATTACTAGGATAACCCCAATTAAAAGACATAATAAATAATTGTGTTCATCTTTTTTTTTTCTTTAACTTTTTAGCCTCGAATACAAGTGCTTGTTAAAATTGGAGAGGCAGATGAACAAATTCGTTAGCAAACTCATAAAAATTGGTAGAAAAGAAATAGTGTGATATGGGTAGATGAGAAGTCAGAGAAAATGCCAAAGAATTAGAATTTGATTTTTGTCAGTGAAACAATAGCCAAGTATACTAAATTAGTAGGCACTTGAGGCGGCTTAATTTATATGTGGGGAAGAAACAATAATTTCCTTAACGGTAAACGCTCAGGCTTTGTTGGGGTAAAAATTTAGAGGAACTGAAAATAATAAGTAAGGGTATACGGGTAATGAAATAAGTAACCACGCAAATTAATTCGTAGTTATAAAAATTGAGTATTTTCATGATTATATAACAATAAAGTTACAACAAATTAACAATAACATACAAAATAATTTAAAAATAATAAAAATAAACATGGTATCACTGAAACAGTATAATAATGAACCACGGGAAACAACCATCCAAACAGGGGGTAAGAACAGGAAGGAAGTATGTTAATATTCTAAGTTGACATCGCTTTGTCACAGCAACTGCAGATCCTTTTGCTTATAGCTATCAAGATCTTTAGAAAAACCACAAAAATTTTGGACCAAAAGAAGGATTGTTGGAGCCTTGAAGATCCGGACCAACAACTTTCAGCACTTTTGTAAGGAATTCAGAAGGTGACGCCAAGAACAAGGTGATTCCATCACCAAATTTCAACCCAAGTACAATCTTTTAAACCCGGATACCTCAAAAACTCCATATATACAGCAAAATCCTCTTCATTTATCAGGCAAAAGGTAAACAATGTTGAGCCCAAAAACTACACAGATGTTGTTCAGTTCAACATCGTTACATCTTGCCTGACAGTGAAGAGGATTTTGCTTCATATACAGAGTTCCTGAGGTACCTGAGTTCAAAAGATCGTGTTGGGGTTGCAAAATTTGGTGATGAAATTACCTTGTTCTTGGTGCCACCTTCTGACTTCCTTACGAAAGTTCTGAAGGTTGTTGGTCCAGATCTTCAAGACTCCAAAAGTCCTTTTTTTGTTCAAAATTTTTGTCATTTTCCTAAAGATCTTGATAGCATCAACAAAACCTTTAGAAAAATGAGCTACTTGATGAACATTTGATGTGAAAGTGTAGAGAGTATAAATATTGTGAAGTGATGATAAAATACGAATACCCCTCCCCTCTTTTTATAATAAAAAGTAGTCATATGTTTTGCTCAATACCATGTGCCTGTGCCTAAAACTATGTTCCTGCCCAAAACCATGGGCCCAAAACCATGTACGAATAGATCTTGTTGAAAATTATAATTAATATATAATTTAATATGCAATTAAATATATTGTAAACATATATATATTTAATGTAATATCATGAATAAAAAATGTGATTTGAATTAAATAAAATTAATAATTAATCGAAGTAAGAGTATAATAATATGTTGTTTATATACAAATGACTGCAACAAAATAATAATTGTTCAAATAAGTTAAAATAACAATAAATTGAAAAATCCTAATTACAAAAATGAGGATAATTACTAATATATTATTTTAAAGTTAAAAATATGTAAAAAAAAAAGTATTTTATGTTATTTAGTAACCAGGAAGTCTGAAGAAGTAATTTAATAGAGAGTCAAAATTGACTGTCAACAATCTTAGATTTTGTTTCCTTTATTGTTATAATCAAATCAAATGCAAAATGATTCTTTCAAGTTGTTCTATTAATCATATATAACATAGTTACTATACGACAAGTAGATTTTACTTTCTTACTTGATTCATTCATTTTGTACAAATAAATTATTGTGCTTGATAGAATAATGTGTAATTATTCTGGCTCAGGAACCTTCTTCTGGAACCCCATTGTCTGGTTTCGAAGGCAACATTGGTGTATTGTGATAATGTTAGTGTTATTTATCTCTCTGAGAATCCAGTTAACTATCAATGCACTAAGCATATTGAGCTGAATATTCACTTTGTTCGCGAAAAGGTCACTCGTGGACAAGTGCGTGTCTTACATGTCCCGTCACGCTATCAGATTGCAGATATATTTACAAAAAGTCTTCCGCTGATTCTATTTGAAGATTTTTGGGACAGTCTCAAAGATACGACCTCTCCTGCTTCGATCAAGCGTGATAGAATAATGTGTAATTATTAAAATATTAATTATGATTATCTAGTAATAATTATAATTAATAATAGGATAATGTAAATATGGTAGATAGATATTCTAGTTATTAACAAATTAGCCTAATCTTAGCCTTATCTTATACTATCATATCCCTAAAATATGTTTGTAATATCCTGAGATTATGTTTGTAATTATGGTATATTTACCACATATTTGGGAAGAATACAATTGAGGAAAATATTCTTTCATGGTATCAGAGTCAGACCTGTCCCAATTCATTATTTTCGATGTTGGGCCCCCTCTTATATTGTCCACGCTGCAGATGTTCAGCCGTGGGCATGAGGCGGTGTGATGAGTTCTCCCACATCGGTGGAATAAGTGGTCTTTGGTCCCCTTATATGGCTTGAGCAATCCTCTTCCCTTTAAGCTAGCTTTTGAGGTTGAGTTAGGCCAAACATCCATTCTTTACCATACTTTCCTTAAATTATTCAATCCTTAAAAATTCGTTACCATAATAATTTTTTTTAATTAATTTTTTTATAAAGTCTGAAATGTATAGGCAAGTGGTATTTTCCATATATAGTAAACTAGTAGTTAATCACCCTAATATGTATTTGCAATTTATGTATAAAAATGATACTTAAAAGACAATGCAGTTACAATATGTCAATCTGAAAAGTTAAGGTTATAATACTCATTTCAAACATGTCATGCATGGTTTTACCATCAAACTATACCCTACAATACAATGGACGTAATCCCAGAACGAATTGCATATAAAATAGATAACATTTTAGTAGAATTTCATCTAATAAATTCAATTCTCTTAAAGTAATTGCTTCTTTGTATTTTTCATCTTTGACAAATTCAGTTATGGCTTCATACACGTCTTTAATATTTGAAGTTACATATGGCTAAAGTTAAGGCATTTCTGCCTATAGTTCAGATAGAAAAGGTTGAACTTCATCCATATGCATGAACTTTAGGCTAGAAATGAGTGAAGTTCAGGAAAAACTTATTTGAATTCAGCTATATATGTCTGGATGACAAAATGGTTGAACTTCAGTCATATTTATCTAAAGTTAGGTTTAACGTGTATCCACTTTTATTTTTTTTTGCACTCTACCTACTTTGAAACAACTTCTTCATAAAGGAACTCAAGCATGATTGATTAAAACTATGGGAATTGATCTATTACGTCCTTTAAGTGCGGAGATTGATCTATTTTTGTTCATAAAACACTTACAGATATAGTCAAAGTTTATTAAGTGAGCATATTTAGGTCCAATCTCAATGTACTTCATTATAAGTTAACAGACTTAATGACATGTAACACACACAATGATTACGTAAGAAAAACACATTGCAAAATATTAGACAACTAAGTACAATATTTGAATCAAGGATAAAAGTAGATATGCATACTCCTAAACTTAAGGGATCATTTGAATAAAAAATTCACTGAGTTTCTAAATTTTTAAATTAAAACAGTCAAACTTATCTGGTTAGTTACTATTTTTTTTTTCGAGAATGTTCTATCATGACTTATTCACTTTTGTTACCATCACTTTCATACTGCCTTAACTTTATTGTCCGGGTGTGACCATTTCTCTTGCTTTGCTTGTGCTTATGCTTTGTCTTGAGCCGATGATCTTTCGGAAACAACTGCTCTACCTACCGTTTTACCCATTGTGGGCATGTTTCCCCTTTTCCATACTTGGTTTTGGATTCAAAGAATAGTCTAGTGATATGGGCATTGTTAGTTTCCATTTTAACATAGATTTCAATAATGACTAGACTTCGAGTTTAACCGGGATCCGCAGAAAGGAGAGGCTCCGGTGTGATCATTTGTGGCTCCCGCTAGGCATCCATGTAGGTTATGTTACCTTCTGGTTAGACTTCGGTTAGCAAAGCATGTGTAGAGTTAGATATTTTCAGAGAAAGCATGTTATGCCTTCGGGTATGAAGTTGGGATGAATTACTTAGGTTTGATATTGTTAACTGATTTGTGGACTTGTTGCCTCTCTGTGATTTATTGGCTTGCTGCCAAGTGTTTGATATTGGATTTACACTTAATTGACGTATCGTCATTGTGATATATTTGTTTCTCACTTATCTTGGTAGTATCATGGATAGAGGAAAGAACCTGACTTGATATTGATATTGCGATATGTGTCCATGTGTGGCATGATTGGGATATATATGATACACTTGATATTGGTGTTTTGCATTGCATTCATCTTCATTTCGATGATATATTGATATTACCTGTGATTGGTGTTGATGATGATAAGTGAGAAGGAAACATTCATGATTCTTGCAACATATTTGATAGCGTAGCCATCTCTGGGTTGTGTGCTAAATGGCTAGCGGTATGATCGGTGTTGTGGAGTCATCTCTAGGCTGTGTGTGGAGTGACTGGTACATGGACTTCGCGGGTCCCTCATGGGTCATGAATATCGAGCATGGAGGTATTCCGTCCGTAGCATGTGTGTACAGAAATTACATTTGGCCAGTGCATTGCATTGCATATTCATTCATCACCATTCACATATTTCTTTGATTTGGACATGATACTATATACTTGGGTTATTTATTATTGGACAGTGATAGTGTTTGTACTTGATTGCGAGCATGTCTATTTTTCTGTTTCTTCCTTTATATATGTTAGCTAACTTTCGTCGGCCTGTGATACTTACCGGTACTAGTGTTTGTACTGATACTCCCTTGTTGTACTCTTCATGAGTACGGAGCACGTGACAGGTTCCACATCCACTCCTCGCGACTGATCTTGAGGATTGATTTTGAGTGTCTAGGGTGAGCATGCTTGATGGATCCGCAGCTCGGAGACTCCTTCTCTATACTAGTCTTTTCTTGCATTCTGAGACAGTATTCGTACATTTAGACTTTGTATTATTCCAGATTTATAGTTTATTAGTAGTGACTCTTGTACTATATGCAGACCAGTTCCTTGGGGATGTTGTTTGTACTTCCACACTTATATTATTTATGGTTTAGACTCCCATTGATTCTGTTCTATTTACTTTATTGTTGTTGAAATAATGATTAAGGGATAGATTCACCTACCGAGGTGAAAATGATAGGTGCCCGCACGATTAAGTGATATTGGGTCATGGCATAGTTACTATCTAACATGTAGATTTTACTTTCTTAATTGGTCCATCCAATTTGTGCAAACAAAGTATTACTCTTCCTCATTAATGAAAATAACTGCTATAGTTAATCTGTTTAATTAATTTTCTTAATAATCTTGAAATGTATTGCATTTAACAAGACAATCAAATTAACTGCACGCTCTGCTATTATCTTTTCAATGATCTAATTGCGTAAATATAGTTTACATCGTTAATGCATAATACTTAAACTCATAGTAGAAGGATTTAAGTTATATGCACTGACAACATGATTATGTTTTACACCATCAACGTTATTTAACATGTTATTTGCAGATAAATATTTTATTTATAATAGGCTACCAATTAATACTTGTTAACTTAATAGAGTTGCATACATTTTTTTGTGTAAACATATTTTACACCATCAATGAATAGAACTTTAACTCTTCGCAAAAGAATTTTTATATGCGCTGATGAAGTAATGAAATTTTACACCCGTTATTGAACACATTACAAGTAGCGTTGTCAAATGAATAGTTGAGTTAAATTTGGGCGGGTCAAAATGTGTTAGGTTAGTGAACTAGTTATGACGCAACTCGTTCAAAATTTATTTGGACAAAATAGATAGGTCAAAACGGGTTGAATTGTGGGTCATAACTCCATCTGTCTAAGTTAAAACACTAAAAATATTACAATAATTGGATTACCTTCAATTTTTGAAACTAATTTATTTTCTTTAATTTATCACTAATTCCTTATGAATTTCATTTAATGCAAAATAATAAAAAGTGAGAACAAAAACTGCAGATTGCTATATCTCAATAAGATTTATATTTACTTATAAAATTAGATAAAAGTGCATCCACAAATGCATTAACAATATCAATAATTACTAGGATAACCCCAATTAAAAGACATAATAAATAATTGTGTTCATCTTTTTTTTTTTTCTAACTTTTTAGCCTCGAATACAAGTGCTTGTTAAAATTGGAGAGGCAGATGAACAAATTCGTTAGCAAACTCATAAAAATTGGTAGAAAAGAAATAGTGTGATATGGGTAGATGAGAAGTCAGAGAAAATGCCAAAGAATTAGAATTTGATTTTTGTCAGTGAAACAATAGCCAAGTATACTAAATTAGTAGGCACTTGAGGCGGCTTAATTTATATGTGGGGAAGAAACAATAATTTCCTTAACGGTAAACGCTCAGGCTTTGTTGGGGTAAAAATTTAGAGGAACTGAAAATAATAAGTAAGGGTATACGGGTAATGAAATAAGTAACCACGCAAATTAATTCGTAGTTATAAAAATTGAGTATTTTCATGATTATATAACAATAAAGTTACAACAAATTAACAATACCATACAAAATAATTTAAGAACAATAAAAATAAACATGGTATCACTGAAACAGTATAATAATGAACCACGGGAAACAACCATCCAAACAGGGGGTAAGAACAGGAAGGAAGTATGTTAATATTCTAAGTTGACATCGCTTTGTCACATCAACTGCAGATCCTTTTGCTTATAGCTATCAAGATCTTTAGAAAAACCACAAAAATTTTGGACCAAAAGAAGGATTGTTGGAGCCTTGAAGATCCAGACCAACAACTTTCAGCACTTTTGTAAGGAATTCAGAAGGTGGCACCAAGAACAAGGTGATTCCATCACCAAATTTCAACCCAAGTACTATCTTTTAAATCCGGATACCTCAAAAACTCCATATATACAGCAAAATCCTCTTCATTTATCAGGCAAAAAGTAAACAATGTTGAGCCCAAAAACTACACAGATGTTGTTCAGTTCAACATCGTTACATTTTGCCTGACAGTGAAGAGAATTTTGCTTCATATACAGAGTTCCTGAGGTACCTGAGTTCAAAAAATCGTGTTGGGGTTGCAAAATTTGGTGATGAAATTACCTTGTTCTTGGTGCCACCTTCTGACTTCCTTACGAAAGTTCTGAAGGTTGTTGGTCCAAATCTTCAAGGCTCCAAAAGTCCTTTTTTTGTTCAAAATTTTTGTCATTTTCCTAAAGATCTTGATAGCATCAACAAAACCTTTAGAAAAATGAGCTACTTGATGAACATTTGATGTGAAAGTGTAGAGAGTATAAATATTGTGAAGTGATGATAAAATATGAATACCCCTCCCCTCTTTTTATAATAAAAAGTAGTCATATGTTTTGCTCAATACCATGTGCCTGTGCCTAAAACTATGTTCCTGCCCAAAACCATGGGCCCAAAACCATGGGCCCAAAACCATGTACGAATAGATCTTGTTGAAAATTATAATTAATATATAATTTAATATGCAATTAAATATATTGTAAACATATTTATTT
This sequence comes from Anisodus acutangulus, assembly GCA_029783415.1. Lineage (NCBI taxonomy): Eukaryota > Viridiplantae > Streptophyta > Magnoliopsida > Solanales > Solanaceae > Anisodus > Anisodus acutangulus. The sequence continues at coordinate 54,432,152 of CM056493.1, read as the reverse complement.
AATGTAATATCATGAATAAAAAATGTGATTTGAATTAAATTAAATTAATAATTAATCGAAGTAAGAGTATAATAATATGTTGTTTATATACAAATGACGACAACAAAATAATAATTGTTCAAATAAGTTAATATAACAATAAATTGAAAAATCCTAATTACAAAAATGAGGATAATTACCAATATATTATTTTAAAGTTAAAAATATGTAAAAAAGTATTTTATGTTATTTAGTAACCAGGAAGTCTGAAGAAGTAATTTAATAGAGAGTCAAAATTGAGTGTCAACAATCTTAGATTTTGTTTCCTTTATTGTTATAATCAAATCAAATGCAAAATGATTCTTAAATGTTCTACTAATCATATATAACATAGTTACTATAAGACAAGTAGATTTTACTTTCTTACTTGATCCATTCATTTTGTACAAATAAATTATTGTGCTTGATAGAATAATATGTAATTATTCTGGCTCAGGAATCTTCTTCTGGATCTCCACTGTCCGGTTCCGAAGGAAACATTGGTGTATTGTGATAATGTTTGTGCTGTTTATCTTTCTGGAAATTCGGTTAACCATCAACGCACTAAGCATATTGAGCTGGATATTCACTTTGTTCGCGAAAAGGTCACTTGTGGACAAATGCGTGTCTTACATGTCCCGTCACGCTATCAGATTGCAGATATATTTACAAAAGGTCTTTCGCTGATTCTATTTGAAGATTTTCGGGACAGTCTTCGCATACGTCGACCTCCCTTTTCGACTGTGGGGGCGTGATAGAATAATGTGTAATTATGAAAATATTAATTATGATTATCTAGTAATAATTATAATTAATAATAGAATAATGTAAATATGGTAGATAGATATTCTAGTCATCAACAAATTAGCCTAATCTTAGCCTTATCTTATCATATCATATCCCTACACAAATTAGCCTAATCTTAGCCTTATCTCATCCTATCATATCCCTAAAATATGTTTGTAATATCCTGAGATTATGTTTGTAATTATGGTATATTTACCACACATTTCGGAAGAATACAATTGAGGAAAATATTCTTTCATGGTATTAGAGTCAGACCTGGCCCAATTCATTATTTTCGATGTTGGGCCCCCCTCTTATATTGTCCACGCTGCAGATGTTCAGCCCTGGGCGTGAGGCGGTGTGTTGAGTTCTCCCACATCGGTGGGATAAGTGGTCGTTGGTATCCTTATATGGCTTGAGCAATCCTCTTTCCTTTAAGCTAGCTTTTGGGGTTGAGTTAGGCCTAAGATTCATTCTTTACAATGCTTCCTTAAATTATTCAATCCTTAAAAATTCGTTACCATAATTATTTTTTAAAAATAATTTTCTTAATAAAGTCTGAAATGTATAGGAAAGTGGTATGTTCCATATATAGTAAACTAGTAGTTAATCACCCTAATATGTATTTGCAATTTATGTGTAAAAATGATACTTAGAAAGGTAATATAAACTATTGTTGCAGGCACAAAATGATACTTAAAAGACAACGCACTTACAATATGTCAATCTGAAAAGTTAAGGTTATAATACTCATTTCAAACATGTCATGCATGGTTTTACCTTTAAAGTGTGAATAACCACCGATGAAAGTAACATTCAATTCCCACAATCTTCTATTATGTTACACGAGAAAGAGCGGAGTTCAACCTTGTGTGGAAAGTCATTTGGATCTTCTATTCTTGAACCTATAGGGAAAAAAGCAGTACGAGAAAACATAAAATTATCTATGAAGTTTGTCAGTAATCCCCAGCTAATCTATCGCTAAATAGCTTCTAGATAATTAATTTTTTATACCGTGTTGCTAATCTGTTGCTAAATGAGATTAGCATGATATTTTTGTTGTTTAGCTACAAAATTTTGTCAGTCCCTAATTCTTAATTTTTTGATAGTGAAACTTATAGTATATAGGTTTAATACTGCTCTCAGAATGCACATGCAAGTATACACGATTGACAAATAAATTAAGTGAATTTTTGTCTTTAGTTACTCTTATTTATGTAAGCCAATACACAATATTTTTATTTCACGTCTACTCCTCATAAAATAATAAGCAAATGCTCACATAATTCATGCAGGTATTAGCAATGCAAAATTTAATGTGACCAACCAAACGTTGTATCACTTTTGCCAAAAATTTATAGCGAAACTATTTTTGTTAATGCAAGAAATAGAATGCACTGAGGAGTGTTTGCCTGTTGTATCAAGTGTAATAAGTTTAGGATATTTTTTATTTTGCAGGCAAATAGTTGCTGTATTCTATGGATTATAATCTGATTCAACATCTAATTTGACTGAAATTGTGTGAAGTGTTACCTGACATACAATCATTCGTATGCCTCCACTGCTGAGCAATGCGCCACATCCCAATTTGTCAACAACAGAAGCAGAGTCAACCTTAAAGCTACGAGTTCGGAAGAATAATTTATTAGAATGCAATAAGCAAAAACAATTGTGATTGAGAACTCATAAACTAAAAATCATGGCCCCGTCTCTGATTAACAATTGCTATAGATATTAAAGACGTGTATGAAGACCTAAGGTTGTCGAGGACACGTCTGAAGAGGAGGCTTAGCCCTCTAGAATGAATCGCTGAGGGAGAACATCAAGATGAAGAATCAAAGAAATTGGTTTGCTCAAGTGCTTTCCTTCTATCTTAATAGAGGAACGGCGCGGAATAGCAGATTCCGCAGCTGCCACCGTTGGAACCAATGAAGCAAATGATTGACCCATCATATGAACGTTCTGATTCTCAATTTCTCAAAATACTTCAATTGGTCCTCTTGGCAGGAGGTTCGCTGTCCCCCTCCTTTCCGGTCCGGCCGCAGTACGGCACTGCTGAAAAATACAAAGAAGCAATTACTTTAAGAGAATTGAATTTATGTCTCTGAGAATCTGAAATGTTGGCATGAATATAGCCATATCCGACTGTGAATTGTTCCTCCTTTCAAGTATATTCCTAAAAGGATACTTTATTAACTTTGCTAGCTAACTAGAATCTATTATGTCTTGTAACTCTGTATAAATATATTTTTTCTGTCTTATTCTCTCACATTCAACGCCCCTACCCCCTCCACCCAAACAAAAGTTAAAAGAATAAGGGTAAATTGCCCCATTTCTAATAGTTCAAGAGAAAAATTGATCACTTCCCCTTTGTTTTGGATCAACCATTAGTAGAGAGAGTATTTTAAAGCGATTTGGATAGTTGAAGGGTATTCTTGAGCTAGTTGACTAATAGCAAGTGCATTATTTTTATCCAAAAACATAATGGATGGTAAAATTTGACCTATTTTGAAGATTTTATAGGTATTTTTGGCCCTTTTCCCTCTTATATAACACTAGTAGTTGCTAACATGCTTCATATAGGGAGACATGAATCAAAACATGCTAGCTTCAAAGTTATACAAATCTAAATTTGAACATAGATATAACACTAGAGTCATTAGTCATATACTTCATTGATGGCTAGCAACTCATGATTAAAACTTTACTCAACTATCTTAAATATTCATTCAAACATGGGATATATGGTACTTCATCTGTCCCCATCTATGTGATGGTGTTTGATTGAACACAAAATTTAAAAAAGAAGAAAAAGATTTGAAATTTATGATCTAAAACAAGCTATAGAGAAATGTGTGGCTATAAACAAGCTATAGAGATTTGAAATTTATGGTCTAATTAGTTGTTTATTAATGAATATAATTTTAGATAGACTGTATCGTTTATGTGATTTAATAATATTTTTATTATTTGATTTGACTGTATGATATTGTATAATAACGTTTAAGTTTAATAAAATACTCTTAACTACTATAACTATTAAAAATATCAATAAATATTAGGATAACCCAAATTAAAAGACAGAATAAATAATTATGTTCATCTCTTCTTTTAACTTTTTAACCTCGAATACAAGTGTTTGTTAAAATTGGAGAGGCAGATGAACAAATTGGTTAGAAAACTCATAAAAATTGGTAGAAAAAAATAGTGTGATATGGGTAGATGAGAAGTCGGAGAAAATCCCAAAGAATCAGGATTTGATTTTTGTCAGTGAAACAAATCAAAACAATAGTCAAGTATACTAAATTAGTAGGCACTTGAGGCAGCTTAGTTTATATGTGTGAAAGAAACAACAATTTCCTTCACAATAAACACTCATCCTTTCTTGGGGTAAAAATCTTGAGGAACCGAAAAAAATATGTAAGGGTATAATGAATAAATGAAATAAGTAATCATGCAAAATCATCAAATTCGTGATTATAAAAATTGAGTTTCTTCATGATTATATAACAATAGAGTTACAACACCATATAATATAATTTAAGAACAATAAAAATAAATATGATATCAATAAAAAAAATTACAATAACGAATCACAGGAAACAACTATCCAAACAGGTGTAAGAATAGGTAGGAAGTATGTTAATCTTTTGATTGGACATCGTTTTGTCACATCAACTACTCATCCTTTTGCTTATAGCTATCAAGATCTTTAGAAAAAATGATAAAATTTTTGGACCAAAAAAGGATTGTTGGAGCCTTGAAGATATGGACCAACAACTTTCAGAATTTTTGTAAGGAATTCAAAAGGTGGCACCAAGAACAAGGTGGTTTCATCACCAAATTTCACAACCCAAGTACAATCTTTTAAACCGGGGTAACTCAAAAACTCTGTATATGCAATAAAATCCTCCTCATTATCAGGCAAAAAATAAACAACGTTGTGCCCAAAAACTACACAAATGTTGCTCAGTTCAACATCGTTTACTTCTTTCCTGACAGTGAAGAATATTTTCTTGATATACAGAGTTCTTGAGGTACCTGGGTTCAAAAGATCGTACTGGGATTGCGAAGTTTGATGATGGAACTACTTTGTTTTTGGTGTCATCTTCATACATCCTTACGAAATTTCTGAAAGTTGTTGGTCCATATCATCAAGGCTCCAAAAGTCCCTTTTTTGATAAACAATTTTGTCATTTATCTAAAGATCATGATAGTATCAGCATAACCTTTTAGAAAAATGGGCTACTTGCTCAACATGAAAGTGCAGAGAGTGTAGATATTGTGAAGTTATGATAAAAAATGAATATCCCTCCCCTCCTTTTATAATAAAAAATAGTCATCTATTTTTTTCAATACCATGTGCCTGTTTCCAAAACCATGTCTCTGCCCAAAACTATGGGCTCAAAATCATGTGCCAATATCATGTATGAATAAACTGTGGTGAAAATTATAATGAATATATATATATATATATATATATATATATATATATATATATATATATATATAAAATGAGATTTGAATTAAATAAAATTAATAATTAATTGAAGTAAGACTATGGTAATGTTATGTTTAATATACAAATGACTGCAATAAAATAATAATTGTTGAAATAATTTTAAATAACAATAAATTGATTTTTTTAATATTTACAAAAAATGAGGATAATTACCAATATATTATTTTAAAGTTAAAAATATGTAAAATAGGGTATTTTATTCTATTTAGTAACCAGGAAGTCTGAAGAAGTTATTTACTAGAGAGTCAAAATTGAGTGTCAACAATCATTGATTTTGTTTCCTTTATTGTTATAATAAAATCTATTAGCATATATTATAAAATATCCCCCACATATTTTGTAATATTTAGTGTTGTGTAATTATGATAGATATAAGATCCTTATTGTATTAGGATCCCACATTGTACACACTATATATATTTTTATTAGTAATAAAGACTCCCCAATGGAGATTAAGATAATTCTACATGTTAACAAGAGCCAAAACCTAAAACACCTCTTTTCTCTACCAACAAGTCATCGTCGCCCCCCCCTCCCCACCCCTTCCCCCCACCAAATTTGGCCAAACCCGGTGACTTCCTCTTTTTCCAATTATTTTTCCGTGTCCAATTTGTGGCTACCATGTCTACTCCCACCTCTCCTAAATCTTCCACCTTCTCTGCAGTCATCATAGAAACCCCCCCCCCCCCGCTTGTTCCTCCACATCTTCTTTCCATCCAACGTTCGCCGTTACAAACATCAAGAATTCCATTCCCATCATTATTGATCAAGAAGATAGTCAATACTCCTGGTGGGTCGAACTCTTTCGTATTCATGCTTGCCTGTATAACGTGCTTGACTATATTGACGACTCTTTTCCCTGCCCTATTGACGTTGCAGACTCCATTTGGCATCGTTTCGACGTTATAGTTAAACATTGAATTTACTGCACCATCTCCAAAGACTTGCTCCACACAATCATAAAAATAGGTGCCTCATCTCGTGAGTTATGGCCACGTTTGGAGGAAATATTTTAGGACAACAAACATACTCGTGTCGTGTATTTGGAGGAGCAGTTCAACAATACACATCTCTAAAACTTTGTCAACATGTCCGATTATTGTAAAAAATTAAAACTAGTTGCGGACCAACTATCCAACGTGGGGACACCTGTTTCCGAAACCAAAATGGTCATACCACTAGTTTCTGGCTTACCAAATGGTGCATATGATACTCTCGCGACCATGATTCAACAAGCTGACCCACTACCGAGTTTTAACAGGGCACGTTCACAATTACTTTTGGAGGAAACTCGACATGCCAAACAGGACACACATAATTAAAAGGCTTTAGCGATTGAAAATCCAGCGACAAACGCTACCTTCACCACCCCAGCCGCCACCACGGGACAACCGTGACAGAGGTGGTTGAGGCTGCGGCAATGAAAAAGGGGTAAGGGCCGCGACAGAGGAGGAAAAGACCAGCAGCCGCCCAACAACTGTGCCAATCCAAGCCACTTGCCCAACTTCCCTAGCTGGGCTCCTTACTCGAATCAGCAAGCACTGGCCTAGTCCAGTGGTTTTTGGCAGCCTGGTCTATTGGGCCCCAACCTAGTTCATCAACAACAATTTCCAATAGTCCAACAAGCCCATTTCAACATGGCCCAGATGCAAATGCCGACTGGCCTGGCCCCATCCGTATCGGGCTAGGCCTTCAGCTCCTTAAATATGCAACAGCCCGATGAAAATTGGTACATAGATACGGGAGCCACTTCTCACCTCACACGCTCTGTAGGTAATCTTTCCAAACTGTTTCGTTTAAGGTATCATCAATATATTACTGTAGGCAATGTCCATCACATTCCTATTCAGGGTCATGGCACAACCTACACCCAATCGCCTCATCCACACTTCTCTCTAAATAATGTCCTTTATGATCCCAACATTATTAAAAACTTAATATATGTCCGGAAATTTACTCGCAACAATTCCGTCTCTATTGACTTTGACCCTTTTGGTTTTACTATAAAGGATCTTTGTACGGGGACACCTCTTACAAGATGCAATAGCACGAGAGGCATCTATCCTTTCCCATCCACCTCCTCTGCCAGCTCATGCTCTCCTATGTCTCTCGCTGCCATCTCTCCGTCAACTTGGCATAATAGACTTGGACACCCAGGAGTTCCTGTTTTTAAGTTTCTTAGAGGCAATAATTTTATTAAATGTAATAATGGGAAACTTGCCCATCATTGTGTTTCTTGCTCATTATGCAAACATGTTCGTCTTTCTTTTAAGTCATCTTTAAGTGTTCAAGTCGGAAGTTTATATTTGGATTTACCCACTAAAGTTCAAGTCGGAAGTTTATATTTGGATTTACCCACTAAAGTTCAAGTCGGAAGTTTTTGCCAAATTTTATGAATTTCGTATTTTTATCAAAACGCAATTTGAAAAAAGCCATCAAATATTTTGAGTGTGATAATGGTCGTGAATTTAACAATTCCACATTTCACAAAATTTGCAAAAATAATGGCATGGTTTTTCGATTTTCGTGTCCTCACACCTCCCATAAGAATGGCAAAGCAGAATGAATCATCCACACCATAAATAACATGCTTCGTACTTTCCTATTTCATGTCTCTCTCTCTCCCTCTTGTTGGGTCTATGTAGTCAAAATGGTAGAATACATCCTTAATATTTTACCTACTAGTACTCTTTATAACATGACCCCAACTGAAATTTTATACCATCGGATCCCCTCCTATGATCACCTTCGGCTCTTCGGTTGCCTTTGCTACCCCAATCTCACCTCCACTGCCCCTCACAAATTAGCACCCCGAACCACTCCGTGTATCTTTGTAGGTTTTCCATCTAATCATAGGGGTTATCTGTGCTATGACCTGTCTACTCGTCAAATTCACGTCTCATGTCACATCACGTTTGATGAGACAATCTTCCCTTTTGAAAACATCCAAATATTCTTAAATATGGACTATACCTTTCTAGAGGAGTCCGATACATCCCCCGTCATTCTCACTGAACTCCACCGTACCACCACCATCATTCCTCGGCCACCTGTCACTGCCACTACCGACAGTCACTCCACCAGTTCTCAGTCACTGCCGATTGCTACCCCCATCATCGGCAATCGATCGACTGCATCACTAACACATCCTGGTATCATCTTTTAACCACCGGAAAACTTCACCAACACCCACAATGTCGCCGTTGTCTAACGCCGCCTTTCCAGTCAACCAGCCCAGTCCCTTCACTGTACCGGACCCCTGAACCCTGCATAGACCCAAATCGGCCCGTCACAGCCCTGTCAAAACTATCCCATCCACCGGAACTGACTTCGACAAGTTCCCCGACCCCACCCACCGTATCTCGGTCATCTGCAACTAACCGCCCTTCACCACACTTCATCTACTAACCCTCACTCACACCCAACACCGTCACTGCCACCCATACCCCTGACTCGACTTGGGATTTGGTTCCTGGGGTGAATGCGATCTGATACATGTGGCTTTTTCATCACAAATATAGAGATAGTGGTGACCTAGAATGATATAAGGCGAGACTTGTGACTAATGGTACTAATCAACATGAGGGTATTAATTATGGTGAGACATTCAGTCCGGTTGTTAAACCGGCTACGATTCACACAGTTATGAGTATATCAATGGGTAATCATTGACCGATTCATCAGCTTGATGTTAAAGATGCTTTTGTACATAGGGACTTGAGAGAAACTATTTACATGCACTAGCCGCCAGGATTTGTCCATCCAGAGTCCCCTCACTATGTATGTCATCTTCGTAAGTCACTTTATGGTTTGAAACAGGTCCCTAGAGCGTGGTATGAATGTTTTGCACAGTACATCATGTAGATTGAGTTTGTATGCAGCATGTGTGATAATTTTCTATTTATTTTTCATCGAGGTAGTACGTTGCTTATTTGTGGTTATATGTGGATGACATTGTGCTTATTGCCTCCTCTGATGTATTGAAAATGAGATCATTGCTCTGCTTAAATCTGAATTTGCTATGACTGACTTGGGAAAGTGAAGTTATTTCTTAGGGATATCAGTGACTAGATCTGCAGATACTATGTTCCTGGGCCAGCGTAAGTATGCAGAGGAGATTGTGTATAGGGCTAAAATGGTAAACTACAAGGTCATGCCCACTCTGGTTGACTCTAAGTCAAAGCTCAGTGCTGTTGATGGTGATCCAATATCCGATTCTACAATTTATAAGATCCTTGCAGGTGCACTTCAGTATCTTATTTTTACCAGGCATGATATTTCTTATGTCGTTCAGCAGGTGTGTCTGTTTATGCATGCCCTAGAGAGCCTAATTTTACTGCTCTTTAACATATCATTCGATATGTTAAGGGCATAATTGATTATGGATTGCATCTCTACCCCTATGCACTGATCAAGTTGTTATCATATACGGATGCAGATTGGAAAGGCTGTCCGAAAACGCGACGCTCCACTTCCAGCTACTGTGTGTTCTTAGGAGATAATCTTATTTCGTTGTCTGCCAAGAGGCAAGCCACTCTATCCCGTTCGAGTGCAGAAGCAAAGTATAGATGTATTTCTAATGTTGCAGAGATCTGCTGGCTCCGAAACCTCTTTTTGGAGCTTCAGTGTCCCTTGTGTATGGCGTCTTTGGTGTACTGCGATAATATATCCGCAATATACTTATCTCATAATCCGGTTCATCATTAGCGAACCAAGCATATTGAGATGGATATACATTTTATTCGTGAGAAAGTTGCTATCGGATATGTTAAGGTGTTGCATGTGCCTTCTTCGTATCAGTATGCGGATATATTCACGAAAGGACTACCTAGACATCTATTCCTCGACTTCAGATCCAGTCTAAGCATCCGACCTCATCCCGCTCCGACTGAGGGGGTGTATTAGTATATATTATAAAATATCCCCCATATATTTTGTAATATTTAGTGTTGTATAATTATTGTAGATATATGATCCTTATTGTATTAGGATCCCACATTGTACACACTATATATATTTGTATTAATGAAAAAGACTCTCCAAAGGAGATTAATACAATTCTACAAAATCAAATGCAAAATGGTTCTTTTAAGTTGTTCTATTAATCATATATAACATAATTACTATATAACAAGTAGATTTTATTTACTTAATTGATCCATCAAGTTTTTTACAAATAAATTATTATGCTTCCTTAAATTATTCAATCCTTAAAAATTCGTTAAATTATTTAATTTAATTAATTTCTTAATAAAGCCCGAAATGTATCGACAAGTGTTATGTTCCATATATAGTACACTAGCCATTAATCACCCTAATATGTATTTACAATTTATGTATAAAAGTGATAGTCATTTAGAAAAGATAACATAAACTATTGTGACAGGCACAAAAACATATAGAGTTCACTTAAAAGACAATGCACTTATCACTATGTCAATCTTAAAAGTTAAGGTCAAAATACTTATTTCAAACATGTCATGCATGGTTTTACCACCAAACTATACCATACTAACGTAATCCCAGAATGACTTGCATGTAAAATAGATAACATTTTAGTAGAAGTTCATCAAATAAAAATTCAAAAAAAGACCCTTGAAAGTGTGAATAACCACCGATGAAAGAAACATTCAATTCCCACAATCTTCTATTACATTACTCGAGAAAGATCAGAATATAACCTTGTGTGGAAAGCTGTTCGGAGCTTCTATTCTTGAACCTATAGAAAAAAAAAACTGTTACACCCCATAGTTTTCTTTACGCCGGAAAGCACTGTTAACTAAAGTAGGTAATAGAATAAGGTACGAGACCTTACGTGAAGATAAAAGGGTATTAAGACAAGTTAAGGGGAGTACAAAGAAGTATAAAGGGCAAATGAATCAAAGGGGATAAGTTTCGTCGCGATTTCAGAAGTTGACATATTTTACGGCCAAAATCACGCCCATAACAGGGTTTTACGGACCGTAAAAGTGGTGGAGTTCCATCGTAAACCTTAGAAAAAATCTGATTTTTAATATGGTGTTTTATGACATCTTTAATGGAGCATAACATGTTTTACGGTGGGTGGTGTCACTGAAAAATATTTTACGGTGGGAGTTGTCACCGTGAAATATACTGTAAAAGTGAGGCGGTGGGGCGGTGCTTAACCTTTTAAAGTCGAAGAAGGCTCATTTCTCTTTATTTATCAGCTGTAAACAAACACTCCTAACCCCTATCAAGGAGTTCCACACTTGTCCTAGCCCAATTCAAGAGGTGAAATTATGTAAATTTCTCGTAAGAAGCTTGTAATACGAAGTTCCACTCTTGTTAACTCCTTACTACTATTTTGGTGGAATTTCTCAAGGATAAGAGTTGTGTTGCAAGGTGTAATCTTGGTATTTAATGGTAAGTTTCATCTTCTACATGTTCTTTTAAAACTTTACAAGTATTTAGGATGGAAATATTGAAAGATTTTAAGGAAAAAACAATTGTAAGACCCAAAAATCCTGTCTTATAGTTGTGGGATGTTTTTCATGGTTTGAAAGTGCTATTAAAAATTGTGGAGTCATGAATGGGGGTGATTATGATAGGTAACAGTAGAAATGAAGATTTTGTAAAGTTTTGAGTAGAATTTTATCTACAAACAATCCTATACAGTTGTGTACGCGGGTTGTTCGATAGAATGTCTAAGCAAATTTATTTATGAGTTATGGATTCGATATTGATGCAAACCATTCGTATGATGTAGATAATCATTCGTAGAGCTTGCAAGGATCTACGGAACTTGTTTAGCTTCGACGACAAGATATGTAAGGCTCACTTCTTTCTCTTTTTCGCATGATCGACATCGAAATGATTATTTCAAAATGAAATCCGATAAAGACTATACTCTTTAGTCCTTAAGGAAGTACTTGTGGTTTTTCCTATAAATATGTTGTGATTTATTACCCATCCATCATCGAGCTTACATCCCCATTTCAAGGCACTCTTCTGATGTCAATAAATGTAGGTTCCTTATTGTTTCCTTAAAGCTAATCTAATAATGTGATCTATGGTTCTTGTGGAGTATTTTGAAAGAGTAGGTGATTTGTCAAACCTCATAAGGGAGTCAGAGGTACAACGACCTTACATCACCCCGACTAGTTGATAGGTCATTCGTAAGGTGGGTATGGTCCCTATATATATATATACTACATACTTTTGTTGCCTGCAGAGGCCTATGTCATTATATACGCGATTGTACATATATGAGATTAATGATATTGCCCCCAGAGGCATATGGCGCTATTGCACAATTTATACAGATATGATATTAACAGTACTGCCCACAGAGGCCTATGGTGTTATATACGCGATTATGTTTTATTATGCATATTCTGGCCCCAGAGGCACTTCGAGTACAAGTTATCTTTTTACTGCTTTACTTTATAGTAGTACATTCAGTTACAGTTTTACTTATGCTTTATCTACAGTGTTATACTTATTTACAGTTTCAGCCTTACATATTCAGTACATCTTTCATACTGATGTTCCTTTCCGGGGACACTGCGTTTCATGCCCGTAGGTACACATAGGGATATAGATTATTCCTCTCAGTAGGTGACTCGACTCAGCTGAATGTTGTCATGTTCCTTTCTTCCAGAGCTGTCTAGTGAGCTATGAGGTATAATGGGTATGCATATGTATATAGTTGGGAAAGGCAAGGCCCTGTCCCCACCAGTTTTTGTTAGTATATTCTGTGGAGACTTGTAGACAATCATGTTGTGTATAGAAATTTGGTGTGTGGTCTTGTCGGATCCTACATTAGACTTGTTGTATTCATGTCGGCCTTATAGACCTTGTTGTTATATATACATGTCTAGGTTGGGCCTTTTTCTACGTGCAGATGATTGTGTTCTTTGTTAAGTATATCATGGTTAGAGGCCATGCCAGCCTATGTGTTGTTGAGTATGTCACAAATATCAGGATTGGTATGCTCGAGCCTTAAGGCACCGAGTGCCGGCCACACCTCCCAAGGTTGGGGTGTGATAAACTTGGTATCAGAGCTAGGTTAGTCCTAGGGATGTCTACAAGTCATGTCTAGTAGAGTCTTGCTTATGGGTGTGTTGCGCGCCACACTAATAAACATGAGGCTACAGGACATTTAAGATGTTACCTTTCTTGAAAATCTAGATCATTCATTAGAAACGATGTTATAAGTCATTGAATTCCTATCTTGATCATTTTTTCCAGTAATGCCAAGATCCAAGGAAAGTACTGATAGTAGGAGGTGGGTTAGAAATGCGGGAGAATGTACTAGCCGACAACCACCTATTAACATAAATCCAAGGAATATAAGGTCACTAGAAGGAGATATGAGTTATTCAATAGAAGAAGATCTGTCTATGGAGGAAGATCCGTCTGAGGATCCTTTTATGGAGGAGGGCCCATCTAAGGTCCCAGAGGAATCACCCTTCTGAGTACCATCGATTCCAAGGTCCGCACGACACAGAGGCCATCAGCACAACATATATTTCCGTTTGGGTTAGGTGTGAGTGGTACTGTGTATACAACATCGCCTTTAGTTATTTTCCCAGAGGAGAGTCATGTTCAGATGCCCCTACAAGATAGACATTTGAGAGACTGAGAAGCCCATTATCATGGAAATTAGTCAACCAAGGATCGCCCTTAACGAGTAATATTGAGGAAGAAGTAACCAGTAGACATACCAGAAGGTTTGGGATAGATGTAGATATCAAAGAATTTTTGTTGCGAGATGCGTCAAATTGAGATTCCCAGGTAGAAATCAGGAAAACACCAGAAGATGTTGAAAGTATTAGACCACGATGTCAGCAATGTGGATAGAGACATGATGGGGTTTGTTTATCCGACATTGAGTTATGTTCTAGATATGGAGCTTTAGGCTATAGAGCCAGAGAATGTCCCGAGAGGTTTCAGTCGATGTGTCATCAGTGTGGACAGGTACATTATGGACAATGTCCAAGTGATCTTGAGGAATGTTACTGGTGTGGGAGCGAAATCCATAGGGTGTATAGATACCCGATATTGAGTCAGGGGAATAACATGTCTCAATGTTACTCAGAGTTATGTGACTAAGCAGGTATGTTGATAATTTTTATTAAGAATAGTTGTATTTATGCTTATGACCGACCGGTTATTATTGATGTAGAAAAGTGTGTCATACAGATGTATATAGACCGTAAATGGATAATAGAAGTTGGAGGTGATAAGTGAAACTACAGTCATGTTCAATTTTTTAAAGTAAAATGATTCAAGAACCAACCATCTCTTAGCTACATACATACCCAATACTCTTAGGCTATGTAGAATGCATGATATTGGAACACAGAAGATATACGAATACACGACTTAAAAAGAGGATACTCTCAAATTCTAGGAATTTAAGGAAACCCCAGAAGAATGATGAGGACAATGTATTTTTGGGATAAGATACCTGAAGCTGTGTATCAGAAAGCAGTTAGAGAAAAGAGGCGCGAAATACCATGCCCGAAGTAGTAACCCCGAACTCCTCTACAAGGACTGAACCATTTAGTAAGACCGTTAGACGAGATGAGTTTTGTCAGTTAGAGGCAGACAATATACTTTCTTCACTGTAAAAAACAGCAGAGTTTTTGATATTAAGTTATGAGATTTTGGAATTCTATGGTATAGTTTTTTGAGTCGATCAGGCACAAATAGCTGGTTGAAGATAATTTGCAATAATGGTTTGATTTAATAGAAAAACGATAACTAATGGTAAACGGATGTCTGGTAAGCACAAATGGAAGATAATGACAGAGTAATGAGACTGAGGAATGTTTCTCAAGCTAATAGACCGACTAAAATACGGTAACGGTAAGGATATCGATAACGAGATTAGAATGGGACTCAAAACAAAATGATTACCATTAAAGATGAGGAAATTAGTAAAGAAATGGTACTTAAACTTTCCTAACCAAAAACACAATACCTGACGCCCATAAATGATGGTACTGGGAGTACACTAAAGTGACGAATCCTTAAAGGAATTCAAGCTGGTAATGTACACGTTAACTAGCTAAATGACGAGTGAAGAAGAGCTCTACTACCAACTAGGGAAGGGGGGAGCCCAAATCAGTGGTAAGACTAAAACTGGCTACGATTTGTATTTGAATACGTCAAGCACTAGTTCTATTACAAATGTCGACAAGGCATTTAAGGATATGTAGGTGGAAATAAGGACGAATAAAATCCAATGTAAGTATATGACGAAGTGATGAAAATGGTCCAAGTTATGAGCGGGCGAGTAATGGTAAATTTTGACTGCCGAATGAACTAGAAACTCCACAAGCAGGATAACGCAATGGTCGTAAGGTTGAGTACATTGGTTGCAAAGGAAGCTGAGATCGGGAAATAAAGGTAGAAGTGTTATCTCAAGTATGGAGATCACGAGGGGATCAGGTAGATCAATGCCTGGTAAAGGTAAATCCTTTGGTGAAAAAGGGAACAGGATGACCCCTACCATAAGCAATACTGAAAAATAACAAGGGTATATAAAAAGCTTTCTTTTGGGAAAGGTTGTACAGGAGATACCAACTATGACGTATAAAGGATTTAGGGATTTCAAGAATCCAGTGTTGTGCTCTTAGTGTGAAGTAAAGGTTGTTTTCAGAAAAACACCAATCTAGAGTCGATAAAAATGGTAGACACCTAAAAATGAGGCCAACAAATAGAGGAAATGCCATAGAAGGTGAGAGAATGTCTTGTTCCAATATTTAACGAAAAAAGGGAAAATAAGGTAAATACAAAGAGGATGATGCAAATGGAGAAATAATAATTGAACAAAGGTGGAATAAAACTAAGGAATAATGAACCTATCTTAGAATTCATAGCATCACCCATAGGATATGCCAATTGGAGACATTATGAGAAACAAGAAGTTCCAACATGATGAATAGGGAGATAATGGATGATAGGATCGTATATCGTTGAAAATAAGGGCCATTGCTACAAGAAGAAATCGACCCAAGAGGTAATAGGTGGCCAGTTGTAATGGACACCAGACGATGATAATTCCCCGAAGCAGAAGACAAATGAACTATTCCTTATATGGAGAATTGGGGGAGCGTCAAGACAAAGAGCCCTGTTTACAGTCCATGAGAAGGTGTTGTGATATGGAGAAAAGGGAATAGCGGGAACCTTATCAATATCCAAGAATTAAGTGCATTAGTTAATAACACCCAAGGAAATTTGTATTAAAGTTGAAATATTACTTGAAAACCAATGAGTGGTCCGAGGATTATTGTGGGCTATCTCATTACTATTAGAAGCTATTCTGGTTCGAAAAATTAATATCCAACTAACCGGTCAACTTGCTCCATGACAACTAAGATTGTCTATACAACCAAAGTTGACCGATAATTTATCTTAAAAGTTATCTCGAGTTGTTGTACAATTACTCTTTAGTATAAGCAACTATTGGGGGAACCGGTCGAAAGAGGCTCTGGATACTCAGGATTATCCACGCCCCCGTCCTAAGGAAATCAATCAAAACCAAGGTTTAAACTACCGAACTCAAGTAGTAAATGAGTGTATGGAACTTGGAAGAAGTTTGGAATAAGGATAGATAACTAGTAAATGACACACTAGCAGATCGATTAATACAGAGTTATATACATAACAAAGGAATAAGACTCTTATTGAATCACGACAATGGAAGAAAAATGAAGTAACGATATTAGATTTAATATAGTAAGTTATAAGAGGATGTTTGGAGAAATACGGAGATACTCTTAGAGATTTGGTAGCAGGAGCAGGATACAACTTGAAAAAGAAAGAAAACTCCATATGAAACATTTGTGATTATAATACTGAACTCGGTCAGGAAATGCAGCAACCCATAAGTAGAGTGTAATCCCAACCATAGATGTTTATTGAAAATCCACTTCAAGTATTGCTACGATAGGAATGTAAAAGTAAAAAGGAACTTACTGATGAGAGAAATTCCAAAACTGGTGAGCTGGTCATAGTTTATGTCTGTGGATGTGATAATGGGAAGGTATCAAGAAAGGGTTGTATAAGAATATTATAGAAAAATGAAAAGGAAGAGTAGGGGAAGAGATGGATTCAGATAACCCCTTCATTTCCAAAACCCTTGACTTTGACGATCATCGTTCCACGAATTCTCATCATAACCTTGTTTATGCTCCATGCATATGAACTCGGTCACCTAAACCTCATCATGAGACAAAAATTGTAATGGATAAATGAAAGACATAGTTCAGATGTCAAGATTCAACGGTTCGAATAAATTACAGGTTACTAAGCAACTTTGTAAAAGAGATGTATGACCGTGTGAAGGTCGATGATGTATCGATAGTGTTATTGTGTAATCCTATGAGGCAATAGCTATGGCATCTGATTATACCATAGGATTGGAATAACCATAATACAAAAGAACTCTACCAGGATTATCCGAGGATGTACGAATCTTTATACTTAACTGTTTCAAAATTCAGATTCATATTAATATCCATGCGATACGATCCTTCTATTCCTATTATGTTTACCAAAATTGATCCATGTACCTTATTTAGACAGTGTTGCTAAAACAAGTGTACCAGGTGTAGCCCAAGAAGTCTGCAGAAGAACGTTAAGGTATGTTATGGCTAACATTTCTCTGGTTATTGTAAGTATAAGCGGTCGTGTGAGGCTCATTTGATATTGTCTTGTTGTTATATTACCTTGTGTAGTATTGGAGGTGTATTTGGGCTACTTGACAGGTTTTGTGTAGTCATGTTTACAAGGGAAACTCTGTCGATTTTTTTTGGAAAAACTTGAGAGTTAAAATATCTTCAACACTCGCGGACGAATGTTTCTAAAGGGGGAAGGATGTTACACCCATAGTTTTCTTTACGCTGGAAAGTGATGTTAACTAAAGTAGGTAATAAGAGGAGGTACGGGACCTTACGTGAAGATAAAAGGGTAGTAAGACAAGTTAGGAGGAGTACTAAGAAGTATAAAGGTTAAATGTATCAAAGGGGATAAGGTTCATCACGATTTCGGAAGTTGACATGTTTTACAGCCAAAATACACCTATAACAGGGTTTTACGGACCATAAAAGTGGTGGAGTTCCATCGTAAACTTTAGCAGAAATCTGATTTTTAAGATGGTGCTTTACGGCACCTTTAACGCAGCGTAAATTGTTTTACGGTAGGTGGTGTCACCGTAAAAGAATTTTACGGTGGGAGTTGCCACCGTGAAATCCACCGTAAAGTGAGGCGGTGGGAGGCGGTGGGGCGGTGCTTAACCTTTTAAAGTTTAAGAAGGCCCATTTCTCTTCATTTCTTAATTGTAAACAAATCCTCCTAACCCCTAAACCCACCCAAGGAGTTCCACACTTTTCCTAGCTCAATTCAAAAGGATAAATTGTGTAAAATTCTCGTAAGAAGCTCGTAATACCACGTTCCACTCTTATTAACTCCTTGCTACTGTTTTGGTGGAATTTCTCAAGGATAAGAGTTGTGTTTCAAGGTGTGATCTTGATGTTTAAAGGTAAGTTTCATATTCTACATGTTCTTTTAAGACTTTATAAGTATTTAAGATGGAAGTATTGAAAGATTTTAAGGAAAAACAATTGTAAAACTCAAAAACCCTGTCTTATAGTTGTGGGCTATTTTTCATGGTTTGAAAGTGCTATAAGAAATTATGGAGTCATGAATGGGGTGGTGATGATAGGTAAGAGTAGAAATGAAGATTTTTGTGAAGTTTTGAGTAGAATTTGATCTACAAACATACCTATACAGTTGTGTACACGGGTTGTTCGGTAGAATGTCTAAGAAAATTTATTTATGAGTTATGGATTCGATATTGATGAAAACCATTCGTATGATGTAGATAATCATTCGTAGAGCTTGCGAGGATCTGTAGAACTTGTTTAGCTTCGGCGACAAGCTGTGTAAGGATCACTTCTTTCTCTTTTTGGCATGATCGACATTAAAACGATTAGTTCAAAATGAAATCCGATAAAGACTATACTCTTATGTCCTTAAGGAAGTAATTGTGGTTTTCCTATAAATATGTTGTGATGTATTGCCCATCCATCGTCGAGCTTACATCCTCATTTCAAGGCACTCTTCTGATATCAATAAAAGTTAGTTCCTTATTGTTTCCTGAAAGCTAATCTAATAATGTGACCTGTGGTTCTTATGGAGTCGTTTGAAAGAGTAACATGTGATGTGTTAACCCTCATAAGGGAGTCGGAGGTGTAACGACCTTATGTCACCACAACTAGTTGATGGGTCCTTCATAGGGTGGGTATGATCCCTATATGTATATACTACATACTTTTGTTGCCCACAGAGGTCTATGGTGTTATATATGCGATTGTACAAATATGAGATTAATGACATTACCCACAGAGGCCTATGGCGCTATTGTGCAATTTATACAGATATGATATTAACAGTACTACATATAGAGGCCTATGGTGTTATAAACACGATTATATTTTATTATGCATATTCTGGCCCCCAAAGGCACTCAGAGTATAAGTTATATTTTTATTGCTTTACTTTACAGTAGTACATTCAGTTACAGTTTCACTTATGCTTTATCTACAATACAATAACAACATAACCAGTGAAATCCCACTATGTGGGGTCTGGGGAGGGTAGAGTGTACGAAGACCTTACCCCTACCAAGGTAGGAAGGTTGTTTTTGAAAGACCCTCAGCTCAAGAGAAACCATAGAAAGAGGTCAGATAAGGACAAGAAATTCAAAGCAGTATGAAAATGGAAATAACAAAAACAACTAAGCCAAGATAAAGTCGTTTGAAAAAGGGACATTAGCTACCACAAATAAAATAACATAATAAAAGTACAAGAAATACTAAATAGTAGCATAAATCAAAGCACACTAAACTATAGAGCAATACTGCGACTACTAATTTCAAAGGATAAGCGAGACTACCTACTAGACTTATACCCTAATCTGAGTCCTTCATAGCCTCCTATCTAAGGTCATGTCCTTGGTAAATTATAGTTGTGCCATGTCCTATCTAATCACATGTCCCCAATATTTTTTCGGTCTACACCTACCATTTCTAAATCCGTCCATAGCCAACCTCTCACACCTCCGCACTGGGGCATCTGTGCCTCTCCTCTTTACATGCCCAAACCATCTCAGTCTTGCTTCCCACATCTTGTCATCCACCGATGCCACTCCTACTTTGTATCGTATAGCCTCATTCCTAATCATTTCACTCCTCATGTGCCGACGCATTAATCGCAACATTCTCATCTCCACAACTTTCATCTTCTGAATGTAATAGATCTTAACTGGCCAACACTCTGCCCCATACAACATAGTCAATCGAAGCACAACTTTGTAGAACTTTCCCTTATGTTTTGGTGGCACATTATTATCACATAGAACTCCAGAAGTGATCCTCCATTTTATCTAATATGAACCAATATGATGTGTGACATCATCTTCAATCTCCCTATTGCCTTATATAATAGATTCAAGATACTTGAAACTACTTTTCTTCTGGATGGCATGTGAACTAAGCCTCACTTCCACGTTAGCCTCATGAGATGTGTCACTGAACTTGCACTCCAATCTACAGTGTTGTACTTATTTATAGCTTCAGCCTTACATATTCAATACATCTTTCATACTGATGTCCCTTTCCGGGGACACTGCGTTTCATGCCCGCATGTACATATAGGGATACATATGATTCCTCTCAGTATATGACTCGACTCAGTTGAAATTTTTTATGCTCCTTTCTTCCGAAGCTGTCTAGTGAGTTGAGAGTTATAATAGGTATGCATATGTATATGGTTGGGTAAGGTGGGGCCCTGTCCCAACCAGTTGTTATTGGTATATTCTCTAGAGTCTTGTAGACAGTCGTGTTGTGCATTGAGATTCTGTGTGCCCCTCTTTCCAAATCGGATCACACCCTTCATGGGTGATATCTTCAGAAGAACATGTTCACCCACCATAAACTCTAAGTCTCAGACCTTCCGGTCCGTATACATCTTCTGTCCACTCTGAGCTGGCAGAAGCTTTTTCTGAATAATGAGTCCTAAAGGCCATCTTCAGAATATCCTCAACCCAAATCTTCAACTGGTAATAGCCTTACATCAAGTCATTCTTTGAAAATACCAAAGCACCCTGAAGCTGGTCGAACAAGTCATCGATATGAGGAATATGGGACTTGTTACTAATGGTGACCTTGTTCAACTGATAGCCAAAAATGATTTCGAGGGCCTCGGAAACCGAACCAACTATCCCACCAAGTCATAAAAAACCCTCCGGACCTCACAGAGTTGATGGAATTTCGAAAAAGGTCCGTTCACGTAAAAGTCAACTATTCGTCAACGCTTTCATACTTTAAAGTTCTAATTTCTAAACTTCTACTAGAATCGTCCGATAACTCCAGAATTCGAGTAAATGGGGGTAAAATAGTCAAAGTATCTTGTAACGACGGAACAGGTCATTACACTTCTTATACAACACTAAAATATATAATCAAATTTTTTAAGTGAACAAATTTTGATCGAAGCTCAATGTACTTCATTATAAGTTGATGGACTTACTGACATCTAACACACATAATGCTTATGTAAGAAAACTAAGTACGATATTTAAGGATAAAACCTACATCTCCTTAATTTAAGTGAATATTTGAGTTAAAAATTATTGAGTTTCTAGAAAAGGTTTTAGCTATACCTAGATTTGTTAATTGTCTCACAAAAACAATTTCAAGGTAAAATCTTAAAATTTGTCTATATCTACAAAACCAAAACATTTTCCTTCTTTGCGGCTTTATTTAGATTTTGAGATATAAAATTGAAGCTTACTTAATAATTTACCACTTATGCTATTGATTTACAATGAACCAAAAATTAGAAAAATTAACTTAATTTCCTTTTTCCCCTTATCAATCAAGATTTGATTTATAGTATATAGGTTTTTAAATATTTCCATCCTTGTATGTAAAGTCTTCACATATCTCGTTCATCTAAACACTGTCTCACTTTTTACTTCTTTTCCCCGCAAATAACTCAGTCTAGTTATTCTCATTCCATCTACAATGTCGTATGAGTAGACAATTGAACCATAAGATGTCTAGAAATCCTTATCGTTGAAGCACCGGAGAAGGTGAAAGTGGATAAGACAATAAATAGTGAACATAATTTGGTGAAATTTCTATATATATTTTTTCAAAATTTGAAAGCTGGTCAAGAAAAATCTTTTCTACTCACAAAATGTCAACTTGTTAACAAGTTAAATGCATGTCCAAAATACAACTTCAATTTCCAAATATAATTCTCAACTTAATTTCAAATACTACTTTTTAAAAAATATCACATTTTTTATGTCCAAATGTTTAACTAGATTCCAATAGCTACAACCTTCCTGTCACACAGGGTTATAAGGAACACACAGATATGGAGTGTCAGTCAATATAATCGCAGGACGATTGGAATGCCTTTTTATTGGTGATAGAAAGAAATATGTTGCTCAAGAGGAACAAAAGACCCTTGTTTAATTCCATACGAGGGAAGAGGCAAAATTATCCCATATGAGGACAAGGACAACGAAAAATGCAAACACAATGGACAAGGACAAGGAAAAATGATGGGAACGTCGATGGGAGACTTTCCTTTCATCTTCCCACCATTTCTCATTGTTCTTGTCCATTGTCTCTGCATTTCCTTCCTTTTCCATTAAGCGATTCCATAGTCTGTTGGTCTTTGGGTCAAGTCCATTTTAGGTCATGGCTTACGTCTTTTATGGGATAATTCTGTCACTTCCCTTGTATGGAACAAGGGCCTTTAGCTCCTCTTGAGCAGCATATTTCTTGCTATCACCGATAACAAGACGTTCTAATTGTCGTGCGATGGCACTATTGACAAATGAAAGCTGATGGCACTATTGACAAATATAAGGCAAGACTTGTGGTCAAAGGTTATAGACAAAAAGAAGGCTTTGATTACTTTGACACATACTCGCCGGTAACAAGAATAACATATATTCGGGTGTTAGTGGCACAGGCGGCCGTATATGGTCTTGAAAACCATCAAATGGATGTCAAGACAACTTTCTTAAATGGAGAATTGGAGGAAGAAATTTACATGGAACAACGTGATGGCTTTGTGGTTCCTGGTAAAGAAAGGAAAGTGTGCAAACTTGTTAAGTCACTTTATGGACTTAAACAAGCACCCAAACAATGGCATGCGAAATTTGACCAAACAATGTTGGCAAATGGATTTAAGATTAATGAGTGTGACAAATGTGTCTACATTAAAAATACTCCAAATCATAAAGTCATTGTTTGTTTATATGTTGATGACATGTTGATAATAAGTAGAGATATTACCGATATCAATGCTACGAAGCATATGCTGGCTAGAAAATTTGATATGAAGGACTTAGGAGTTGCTGATTTGATCTTACGCATCAGAATTCATAAAACTCCACAAGGTCTAGCATTATCGCAGTCTCATTTTATTGAAAGAGTACTTGACAAGTTTAAGTATTTAAATTTCAATGTTGCAAAGACTCCAATTGATGTAAGTTTTGCACTTCAAAAGAATGAAGGTGAAAGTGACTCACAATTGGACTATGCACGAGTTTTGGGAAGTTTGATGTATATTATGAATTGTACACGACCAGATATAGCATGTGCTATAAGCAAGCTGAGTCGATTCATGAGTAATCCCAATCAAACTCATTGGATGGCAATGAAACGAGTCTTGGGGTATTTAAAACACACCCAAACCTATGCTTTGCATTATAATAAATATCCCGCATTAATTGAGGGATATAGTGATGCAAACTGGATCACCGGATCATCTGAAGTTAAATCCACGAGTGGATATACTTTTACCGTTGGTGGAGGAGCAGTGTCTTGGAAATCATCAAAACAAACATGCATCGCCCGCTCTACAATGGAATCTGAATTTATAGCTTTAGACAAAGCCGGTGAAGAAGCTGAATGGCTCCGGAATTTCTTAGAAGATATTACATTCTGGCCCAAACTTTTGGCTCCTATATGTATACATTGTGACAGTCAAGCAGAAATAGGTAGGGCAGGGAGCGTAATGTACAACGGAAAATCTTGTCACATACGACGAAGACACTATACCGTTAGACAACTCCTCTCTAGTGGCGTTATCACGATTGACTATGTAAAGTCAAGAGATAACGTGGCGGATCCGCTTACAAAAGGCTTATCTAGAGAGGGAGTTAGTAGATCATCAATGGGAATGGGGTTAAGGCTGAGGACAAGTCATCATGGCGGTAACTCTACCTAGCAGACTGGAGATCCCAAGAGCTAGGTTCAAGGAGATCAAACAAAGTTGTGACTGACGGTTCAACATTATCAAATAACTCAACCCATTCTCGGATGAAGACAATGTTCAGAAATAAGGATAAAATCTTATGGCTTGTTAATGAGTTAATAAAGCATTAAGGTTCTTAAATGATTATGTAAATCTGACAGTGTATGACCAGATAATCTGACAGTGTATGACCCTTGTTTAATTCCATACGAGGGAAGAGGCAAAATTATCCCATATGAGGGATTTGATCCTATTAAAAGATGTGAGCCACAACTTAAGGTGAACCTTGACTTAGAAACCATCAGACTATGGAATCTCATAGTAGGAAAGGAGAAAGTGCAAACACGATGGACAAGGACAACGAAAAATGGTGGGAACGTCGATGGGAGACTTTCCTTTCATCTTCCCACCATTTCTCATTGTTCTTGTCCATTGTCTCTGCATTTCCTTCCTTTTCCATTAAGCGATTCCATAGTCTGTTGGTCTTTGGGTCAAGTCCATTTTAGGTCATGGCTTACGTCTTTTATGGGATAATTCTGTCACTTCCCTTGTATGGAACAAGGGCCTTTAGCTCCTCTTGAGCAGCATATTTCTTGCTATCACCGATAACAAGACGTTCTAATTGTCGTGCGATGGCACTATTGACAAATGAAAGCTGATGGCACTATTGACAAATATAAGGCAAGACTTGTGGTCAAAGGTTATAGACAAAAAGAAGGCTTTGATTACTTTGACACATACTCGCCGGTAACAAGAATAACATATATTCGGGTGTTAGTGGCACAGGCGGCCATATATGGTCTTGAAAACCATCAAATGGATGTCAAGACAACTTTCTTAAATGGAGAATTGGAGGAAGAAATTTACATGGAACAACCTGAGGGCTTTGTGGTTCCTGGTAAAGAAAGGAAAGTGTGCAAACTTGTTAAGTCACTTTATGGACTTAAACAAGCACCCAAACAATGGCATGCGAAATTTGACCAAACAATGTTGGCAAATGGATTTAAGATTAATGAGTGTGACAAATGTGTCTACATTAAAAATACTCCAAATCATGAAGTCATTGTTTGTTTATATGTTTATGACTGTTGATAATAAGTTAGATAGCAGTTATAGCGATGTTTCATACAGAGGCGGAGCTAGTGTATTACTTTCGAGTTCAGACCAACCCAGTAGTATTTTATTAGCCCTGTAATTATAGTAGGAAATTTATTACATGTGTAGAAATATTTTATTATGAATTTAGTTACTAAAACGAGCTATGAGTGCAATGACACGTTCAGAATCTATAAATTTCACATCTTGGCTCCACCTCTGATGTCAGAGTTAATCAAGAGGTGATACATAAGGCGTAGCGATCAAGTAAAGATCATTCTCTCTTCTAGCAGTTATTCCATTTGATTCAGTCATGTCCAAATTAGCTGCATTAATTCCTTTAGGAAGTTTCCAATCAAACTTGTAAAGCAAATGGGCTAACGGCAGAGTAACAATAACTAAGCCAAATTGTATTCCCGGACAAATTCGTCTTCCTGCGCCGAACGGAAGAAACTGGAAGTGATTTCCGGTAAATTCAACAGAGCTGTTTTCGAATCTTTCTGGTATGAAACATTCAGGATTTTCCCAACTCTCGGGATCCCTTCCAATGGCCCATACATTAACCAAGATTTTGCTTTTCAGTGGTATAGTGAATCCATCTATGTCTGTTTCCTCCCTGCATTCTCGCGGGACCAACAAGGGAGTTGGAGGGTGTAACCTGAGTGTCTCTTTGATCACTAGCTTTAAGTAATTAAGCTTTTCAAGGTCAGTATCATTATTTCCATTAAAGACTTGTCTCACTTCAGCTTGTGCTTTGGCCATGACACTTGGACTCTTCATCATTTCTAATAATGCCCAAATAACGGTTGAAGATGATGTATCTGATCCTGCTACAAACATGTCCTACACCATATATGATCATCAATCAGGTCAAACATGTTAGTAACTATACTTCCATGGACCACCCAAAATTGTGTTTTACCTTTTTAAAATCCCCATATAAGCTTCTTCATATAAAGTTAGATATTCTGAAACAAGTTCAGTATGTTTACGGAAAACTTAAATTTATTGCCTGAAGTTTTGAAACGACAATATAGTAACACTTAATATTAAAAAGACCATAATCTAAGAGAAAAAAAAAAGTGTGGTGTTAGTCGTTAACAAATTGTAGCAAGCAATAATAGATACACTTACAAGAATAACTGCTTTGATATTGTCATTTGTTAGAGGAAATTGAAATTCGCCGTTCTCCATGAGTCTTAAAAAAACATCGATCATATCTTCAGTTCCGGACTCACTATTACAATATTTTCCATTTGCCCGATTCTCTCTATGCACATTGATAATGTTGTCCAAGACTGTGTCTACCTTATTCCGAGCTTTCATTAGTTTGGATTTCATCCCGCTTATCCCATGTAGAAACTTTTTCGAAGGGAACAAATCAGCCAGCTCAAATCCACCGGATAATGATTGTGCGCGATGAATCAATGTTATCAACTCATTTTGATCTTTACACACTTTCCCAAATGCTGACCTACATGTCACAGCATTCATAAACCAAAAAAGTTTTTCTGCTAAGTTGATTGGTGAATCTATCATTGACCCGATGGATGATAGAAGATTTGAGAGCTCATCTTGTTGAATTGGGCTGAAGGACTTGACCATCTTGGCACTAAGTAGCTCCAAGACACTCAATTTACGCATCTGCCTCCAGTAATCACCATATGGGGAAAAGGCAATGTCCGTACAATTGTAACAAATGAATTTTCCCAACATGGTTTGTGGCCTAGATGCAAAGGCGAGGTCATGAGTTTTTAGAATTTGTTTGGCCGTGTGAGGCGAGGATACAACTATGGTAGGAACTTCACCGAGTTGTAAGTACATAATGGGTCCATATTTTTGTGTTAAGTTGTTGAGAACTCGATGTGGTACACCCCTTGTCAAGTGGTGTACACTTCCAATAATAGGTAACCTCCACGGGCCAGGAGGCAGCTTTTTCTTGAGGGTTTTCGACTTCCTCCAATTTTGAATCAGAAGAAAGAGGAAGGAGATGAATAGTAAAAATGAAATGAAGTGTTGAAACTCCATTTCAGTACAAGAAAAGAAAGGTAAAACTCAACTTGATGGATTTTGCGTTGTGAGATGGTTACTTATAAATGTGATCAGTTTGAATAAAACCACACGGGATGTTGATTTTTCTCGTGGAGGCAGCTTACTTTATTGAATTCTTCTTCATCTTCCTCCACACATTTATTCATATGACCTACCAATAATAACTCAGCCTCTCATTTTTGTCTTTGGAGCTCCATTATTATTATTATTGTATTAATATGGGAAAAGGGTCATATTTGTCCTCCGTTAAAGTATTGGGTCAAATATGCTCTTTCCGTTACCAAAATTGTTATATTTGCCCTCTGGTGGACGGATATCCTATGTGGACGCCACGTTGGATCCACGTGGAGGGTGAGACCCACCTTCGTCTTCTCCACCATGCTTCACCCACTGCTCGCCTCCCTTTCTCGCTCCTTTTCCCTGTTCTTCAACCACGACCCCCATCTCCGGTAGAACACCACCATTGCGACGTCAGAAATAGCTCCAACTAAACCAACCCCAACAACCACAAACAATCGAGAGAGAAAGGAGCGGGGTCGCGGTTGTTTGTGGTTGGAGTTATTTCTGACGTCATTTTCTATGCATTGTATACATCATGAAATTGACATTAATCTACTACACATCCTAAGGAAGGGATATATTAGTAACATTTTTGTACAACTTCTATAAATTCAATAAACGCATGCATAAGAAGACCACATAATTTCCAAAACGAAATCAAAATCAAAAGGAAAAACTGCGGGATTTGAAATGTAATGCTATTTTGTTGCATCATTGCTGATGTACCAGCGCCATTGTTGGAAGTCATTTGGTTACAAAAATAAGCGATAACAATTATACGGAATAAATGTGAGATTATTTTATATCGTGTTTAGTTGAATTTTTATTTCAGTGCAACTAAACTCGAGATTATTATATATACCAAACCATACTCAATGTGTGATAATAATTCTGAAATTACTAATTACGGAATAAAATAACAAAATGACAAAGATGTCCTTCTCCAAAATTCTTCTCCTAAAATCCTTTAGAAAAACAAAGGTTAAAATTGAAAATGAAAAATTGTTCAAGTTTATTTAGTATAAAATCAAACACATTTTATATTACTATATATCATAAATCACATTGTAGCCCACTAAACATCATCAAAAAAAGGTATATTTTAAAATATGAATATTTTCAGAAATTATAAACATAGTGTTAAGAACGCTAGGACGGAAGAATATGAACTTCCGACTCAGCTTGATGCTTTAAACAAATGGAAAATTCCATTTGTTGCCACAAAAGAAATTTATAATTTCGGTATTTTTGAAAACCTTCGAAATCGTCATATTATTAAGACGATAGAAGAATCGGTCCAAATGGATAAACAAGAAAAAACTATTCAGTTATTTTCTGATTCTGATATTGATAGATATCAAAAAATGCATTACAAATTTCTGCATATTGGTTTAGTGTAAATTGCTTTTAAACCTTTAACCTTAGAAGGTTTGCCAGAAAGCTTTATGACTGTTCTAAGAGATGCCAGAAACTTAAACTGGAAGCAATCTCTTATGAGTGCTATGCAATCAAGCTTAGCCTATGGCCCAGTATATTTTAATGTCAGACCCAATCTTACTTTATCCTTGTCTGATCCTAATATGCTGCATGCTTTAACTTTATATGTGAAAGCTAATGGGTATAATTACATGCACGAAGCGAAGTTATGAGTATACATTATCGTGTTTATTTAGTGTGTTAGATACCATGAATCCCATTTGTAGAATCATGGACGACAAGAGAAATAAGCGGTATCTTGATTGAGACAAACTTAGCCAAAAGGTCTAAAATTACTACTAGAAGACCTATAAGCTGGGATGAAATTAATTATCCCGAACATTGGCTAATAGAAAAAGCTATCCCGGTTCACCCCAGGATAGATTCCCAGATCGCTCATGTGGTCCAGACGACTGACGGCAATATTCGCCTTCAGTTTACAAAACAGCCTAAATTAGGCAGATCCTTGTCATCTCATTATTATATATCTCCTTTAGATGACATCGCTGGTACATCTGCTGCTAGAGCCTCAACGTCTCAAGTAGATGAAGACCTTTACAAAATCACCACCCCCTCAAAAATTTCTCGGCAGGAAAAGGTTGACAAAATAAAGGTTGAAAATCAGATTCCTGCTGAAATTCCGGCAGAAAATATTAATTCTGATTATACTAATTATTTCCATGAAGGTTGATTATCCTGATGATCCCCTTTATTGCGGTCTGAATTATGCTCCTGATTCTGACTTGCGCAAATTGATTAGAAATAATTTCAATAGTTCTGATTACACGCTTTTTCGTAATTGGTTTCAAACCTTTTTTACAAAAGAAGAGCAGGAGGAGATTACAGAACAATATTATGATGATCTTCAAACAAAGCAGGATTTTAAATATTTTGCTAATTGGTTTGTTGAAGATTATGCTTTGCCTAATATCAATGTTATAGAAAGGCAATGGCATTTAGACTCGAAAAAAGTTCTTAAGAGTCTTTATCCGTCGGATGAGCCCTTTTCATTAAAAAGGGAGAGCAGCAACCATGATTTGCAGGCACAACCCTATCTTAAGATGTTACAAGGCGTTTTCAATGCCGATAACTGGAACAATCTTTACAGACAGGGAAATAACACTAATGTCTCTCTCAAAGTCCTAGGAGAACAAATGACTTTTTTACATAATAAGGTCGACAGGCTCAGCTCCCTTATTGAGGAGCAAAGAACGAGGATAATTGCAGAGGAGAGAGCTAAGAAAGCTTAAAAGCCACTGGAAACCAGTGCAAATGTCCAACCCCCTGCATCAATGGAAGGGATTAGTTTGGCAAAGGATCAGTCAAATCCGTTAGCCAAAGATATCGAAAATTTGATATCTCAACTAAGTGATAAAATGAAAATATCACCTTCTACTTCCAAGTCTGTGATCGGAGTGGTCAATACCGAAGACACAGGGGAAAGCAGTGACAATCGCATTGCTGCAGTTAAAAAGGGAAGTAACTGGGCTCCCAGAAATGCCTCGGAAAATTATTACTATCCAAGGCCTACTCCTATGGATGTCCTGATCGAAGAAGGAACATGGAAGAATGATCATGCCGCCTACACAGGTATCGAGATCATTGAATGGAATATTGACGGTGGCGCTGAGACCCAGATCTTCAGAACCAGCCACAAAATGCTTATGTATGCTGCAGCTGCAAAAGGTAATAACCAAACAGAGGTTAGCATAACAAAAATGATCTGTGTTGGATTTACAGGTCAGCTCAAAACATGGTGGGACAATTATCTCTCGCCGGAACAAAAAATCCAAATTACAAACTCTGTAAAACATGAGGGTAATGTTCAAGTTCCTAATTCAGTTTATACCCCCATTCTAACCATTTTAGATCATTTTACAGGGAATTATTCGACTTATTATGATAATACCAGGACACTTCTCCAGAATCACAGATGTCCTACCCTAACCTCGTTTAGGTGGTATAAAGATGTTTTCCTTAGCAGGGTTTATAATCTCCCTGAAGCAAGTGATCGCTTTTGGAAGGCCATATTCATAGATGGTCTCCCTCCGCTTTTTGCAGAGAGAGTCAAGAGGACTCTAAGGATTGATTCCTCAGATTCCCAGATCCCTTGGGATATGTTTTCTTATGGCATGCTTATCAGCAAATGCATGGAAGAAGGCCTAGCCTTATGCAATGACATTAAATTGCAACGACAGCTGAAGAAACAGAGACTCACTGAGAAAACTCAGTTAGGACAATTCTGTCAGCAGTTCGCCATGGATGAACCTACCCCTGCACAAAAAACGGGGAAGAAGAGGAAACAACATGTGGTCAAACCACATAAAAAGGAGTACTACGAAAAGTACAAAGCGGCCCCATACAAAAAGAAAGCTGCAAAGCAGAGGGTCAAAAATCAAAAGAATGGCTATGTCCCTAAGAAAAGGACTACCAAGACCACTACATGCTATACGTGTGGAGAAGTGGGCCACTACGCCAATCGGTGTAAAAAGAAAAAGGCCGACAAGATTAAGGCACTAAAAATTGATGATAATATCAAAGATGCCTTGATGAAAATCATGATCCCCTCCGACGATTCCGATGAATCATATGTTTTCATTACCACGGATTCAGAGGATCCCTATTCATCTTCCTCTGAAGAAAGTGATTCATGTATCTGCACCTCCAAAAGTTGCCGGAAGGAGGAAGATACAGAGGACGAGTTTTATAAACTCCAAGCACAGTTCTCCAGCTTCAATGTAAGCGTCATCAATGGAGAAGAAATTAATGATCTTCTAAAGGATATTCCAGAAGACGCCCAGAAGGCAAAGATCCTTGAGGCTTTACTCAAAGCTCAAGAAAGGGACAGGACTCCCCGAAAGATCAAATCCCGAATTGATCCTCCGTATAATTTCTCGGAGATATTAACTGATCTGCAGAAAAAGAGGAATGGGGGCAATACCCTAACAACTCAGCAATTAAAAGATGAGATTCATGATCTCAAGATCGAGATAACCCATCTTCACAAAAGTTATGGTAGTCTCGAAAACAGGATTGCTCAGTTAGAACAAATCTCTTATGAAGAGAAGAAACCAGAAAGCCTAGAAGAGCTTTTGCACACTCCTATTATCGGCGAGCCAGGAACTTCTTATGATAATGAAGGACCTACAGGAGCTGTCAGCGTTATTACGCGCCAAAGATGGATTACCTATATAACTTTGTTAATCAAAGGCGGAACCATCTTCGGAGATGTTCCTACTCTAATTGATTCAGGAGCAGATGTTAATTGCATCAGAGAAGGATTAATTCCAACGAAATACTTTACCAAAACCAACAAGAAAGTATCTGGAGCAGACGAAAATGATTTCGGTGTCTCCTACAAATTAACTTGCGCATATATTTGCCATAACAAGGTTTGCATTGAACATTCCTTTACTTTAGTAAAAAATCTTACTAATGATATTATCTTAGGCATACCGTTTATAAATGGATTAATGTCTCTTAACAATGTTACTGAGAAAGGTTTTTCAGGAACATATGAAGGAAAGCAGATTACTTTCCCTTGGGTTGATTCTTATAAAACTATCAGCTTTGTTAATCTTGTGCAGAATAAGCAGCAGCATCTGGACTATCTGCAGCAAGAGTTAATGGTTTACAACATTGAAAACCAGCTTACTAATCCCAAATTGCAGGATAAAATTAAAGAAATAGGTTATGATTTTGCTATTTCTATTTGTGACGATTTGCCAACAACTTTTTGGAACAGGAAAAAGCATATCGTCAAGCTTCCCTATGAGGAAGATTTTCAGGAACAAGATATTCCTACCAAGGCCAGACCTTGCCAGATGAACATGGAATATTTGGAAATTTGCAAAAAAAAGATTGCTTCTCTAATAGAGAAAAAGCTTATCGGACCTTCTAACTCCCCATGGAGTTGCACAGCGTTTTATGTTAATAAACATTCAGAACAAGAACGAGGAGTTCCCCGACTGGTTATTAACTACAAACCCCTGAATAAGGTTTTGAAATAGATCAGATATCCCATACCCAATAAAAAAGATTTATTGGACATATTGTATCAATCTAACATCTTCTCTAAATTTGATTTGAAATCAGGTTTTTGGCAGATACAGGTTAATAAACCTGACAGGTACAAGACGGCTTTCACAGTCCCATTCGGTCATTATGAATGGAATGTTATGCCTTTCGGCTTAAAGAATGCCCCGTCAGAATTCCAACATGTCATGAATGACATTTTTACCCCTTATAGTGGGTTTATCATTGTCTATATCGATGATATTTTAGTTTATTCAAAAACTATTCAAGAGCATATTAAGCATCTTGACATTTTTAAGAAAATTATTATTTCTAATGGTTTAGTTATTTCAAAATCAAAGATGAGCATCTTCCAGACCAAGATAAGATTTCTCGGTCATAACATTGAAAAAAGACAATATTATCCCTATTCACAGGAGTATCGAATTTGCTTCTAAATTTCCCGATGAACTCCTCGATAGAACTCAGCTTCAGCGGTTCTTAGGTAGCCTTAATTATATTGCTCCCTATTATAAGAATTTGTCTACTGACGCAGCTGTGTTATATGACAGGCTGAAGAAATCTGCCAGTCCCTGGACCAATGTTCATACTGAAGCAGTCAGAAAGATTAAGAAGATTGTTCAAGCTTTGCCATGTCTTATGCTTGCTATCCCAAATTGGGGAAAGATTATTGAAACTGATGCTTCTGATATTGGTTATGGAGGAATTCTAAAACAAATTAATCCCCAGACCAAACAGAGTTATCTAGTCAGATATTATTCTGGCAAGTGGACTAATAGTCAAAGGAACTATGCTACTGTAGCCAAAGAAATTCTTGCTATAGTTAAATGTGTCCTGAAATTCCAGGATGACCTTTACAATTCTAAATTTCTTATTAGAACGGACTGCAATGCAGCCAAATTCATGTTTCAAAAAGATTTTAAACATGATGTATCCAAACAAATGTTTGCTCGATGGCAGGCCCATTTAGCCCCATTCGACTTTAAAATTCAGTATTTAAAAGGTGAAGATAATTCACTGTCTGACTTCCTTACTCGTAAATTTTTACAAGATTAGGCATGCGTCCACAATGGACACCACCCACTCCTAATAGGAGCAAGGGAAGAGGTCGCGGAGATCATGGCCGAGGTCGAGGCAGAAATGACCCAAGGACTATTCCTAAGGTCAAGCTAGTGGAACAAGCTTCCTCTAGCCAGCAGGGCTCATATGCCCAAAAGTTGTTACAGCAAGAAGAAGACAGAAACCAATATTTGGTTCGTCCTCATGAAGAGACTATTCTCTTACTTACTCATGAAGATAAAAATTATCTGAATGACCCTTGGATTCTCATGGATCGATATGTAGAAAATTTCTACCATCCCTTCCAAGAAGGAAAAAATAGGATGTACTATGAATATATCTTCACAGCTACCAGCACAGCTGACACTACTTCCTACCCAGAGCATAAACCTGGTGTGTAAAAGAGTTATTCAAAACTCTATCTTAAGAAGATCATATCTCCTTATGAATGGGGAATCAGCCCATTCCGATCCAAGGAATTCATAATTCCGAGAACCGATATTCGGTTGGCTTTCAATTACAATGATTATATTGATGCCTTCACTTATGTTTTTTATTATGAAAACAAAAAACATGGTCATACATGGTGGATTAAATTAAATTCAGACATTTTTAAAAACAACCAAAATGGTTTGTTATTATCAGGCTGGATCTTCCCTTGGTGGAATATCATCGGACCTGAAATTCAGATCCTACTAGCCCCTTATATGGATTATTATAAGGAATTGATTCATATGACACCATGTGTCAAGCCTGAAAACCCTTCTGACTATGTCGAAGGATCGGCATCACTAATGTTCTTTTTGCAGACCGGAACCCCATGGATCTGGAAGTGGATTCCCGAAGCAGGGAGAAACCAGCGAGGCACATTATGTCTTAAGAGAAAATTTCTCTGCAAATTCTGGTCTAAATTACTAGACAAAGATCCAGAAAACCCAACTCGAACTTATGGATGGGAGCTTGAGGGAGAAATTACTTCCTTATTAAAAAATCTCAGAACTATTTACCGAATTAAGGTTGAATCAAAGGACGAGACTCCATATTCTCTAAATTAGAGAAAACCATTAAATTGAAAAATCCTCATGCTTCGGAGGAAGAACTCATGACTGCCTATCTGGATAAAATTAAGGCAGACTTTATTAAAAACTTTGCTAAAAAGATTGATGAAAATCCTTATTCGGAAACATCAACTGCCTCAATGAGAGACACCCAGGACGACGGACTATTCCAAGATTCCCAGGGAGAGGAAGACTATTCTTATCACCCCTCTACAACAGATTTGTTCGATGGCTTGATTGAAGCTGTCAAGGAAAAGGCCAAAGCCCGACAGGAAGATAAGTCTTCACGTGGCAAAGAAAAAATGCAAGAATAAAAGCAGAAGGGACCCATGTCCTGTCAAGACAAGTGAAGGTCACATTCGACCACCGTTAACTTTATGAAAAGTTTATTCCGACCTTATCAAAAGTCGTTTGTTTTCTTTTACTTTTTATTTTTAAAGATAAGAAAGCGACATGTGTCGGGAATCTTATCTTACTTTATGTAAAGTTATTTACTTTCCGTAAAGTAGTTTTGTTTTGTTGTAATAATTTAGATTCTTTTACTGTTAATTCTGTAAATTGTAATCTTAGTTGAAGTCCGCCTTCGTCTATAAAAGGGGACTCTCATTCATTTGTATAGATAAGAAAAAAACCCCAAAATTGAGCTTTGTATATTCTCCTTTCAATAATAAGATTGAAATTGGCTCAACTCTTGTGTTCTTGGCTTCGTTTCGGTATACCTCCCTCTTTCTTTATTTTTCTGTATTGATATTTCATATGATATGCTAATAGCCTATACTGTCTAAGAATGCTCTGAGAATATGATTTAGATAAGTAAAGGTTTTACAAAATTCAAGTTCCAAAGCAGTACATATCACTGTGAGTTATGTTAATACTTGGGTAGACTATTCTTAAAGATGACCGTACATTTGCTCATATCAGCCGCAGCCGAGGGTAGGCGTAATGGCATTTTCTTGAGCTACAGTTCAAGTCTGGTGAATAGCTAACATACTGGTATTAATGTTGTAAAGCTTATCTGAATAGTACTATTTAGAACTTGAAGGTTGTTGATTAAATCCTATACTTATGTCTTATTTCATGATAAGATCCTTACAGATAAGTATTCATAGACAGTATTTCTTAAAATATGAATATTTTCAGAAATTATAAACATAGTGTTAAGAACGCTAGGACGGAAGAATATGAACTTCCGACTCAGCTTGATGCTTTAAACAAATGGACAATTCCATTTGTTGCCACAAAAGAAATTTATAATTTCGGTATTTTCGAAAACCTTCAAAATCGTCATATTATTAAGACGATAGAAGAATCGGTCCAAATGGATAACCATGAAAAAACTATTCAGTTATTTTCTGATTCTGATATTGATAGATATCAAAAAATGCATTACAAATTTCTGCATATTGGTTTAGTGCAAATTGCTTTTAAACCTTTAACCTTAGAAGGTTTGCCAGAAAGCTTTATGACTGTTCTAAGAGATGCCAGAAACTTAAACTGAAAGCAATCTCTTATGAGTGCTATGCAGTCAAGCTTAGCCTATGGCCCAGTATATTTTAATGTTAGACCCAATCTTACTTTATCCTTGTCTGATCCTAATATACTGCATGCTTTAACTTTATATGTGAAAGCTAATGGGTATAATTACATGCCTGAAACAGAAGTTATGAGTATCTGTTATCGTGTTTATTTCCGTGTGTTAGATACCATGAATCCCAACTGTAGAATCATGGACGACAAGAGAAATAGGCAGACTGTCTTGATTGAGACAAACTTAGCCAAAAGGTCTAAAATTACTACTAGAAGACCTATAAGCTGGGATGAAATTAATTATCCTGAAGATTGGCTAATAGAAAAAGCTATCCCGGTTCACCCCAGGATAGATTCCCAGATCGCTCATGTGGTCCAGACGACTGACGGCAATATTCGCCTTCAGTTTACAAAACAACCTAAATTAGGCAGATCCTTGTCATCTCATTATTATATATCTCCTTTAGATGACATCGTTGGTACATCTGCTGCTAGAGCCTCAACGTCTCAAGTAGATGAAGACCTTTACAAAATCACCACCCCCTCAGAAATTTCTCGGGAGGAAAAGGTTGACAAAATAAAGGTTGAAAACCAGATTCCTGCTGAAATTCCGACAGAAAATATTAATTCTGATTATACTGATTATTTCCATGAAGGTTGATTATCCTGATGATCCCCTTTATTGCGGTCTGAATTATGTTCCTGATTCTGACTTGCGCAAATTGATTAGAAATAATTTCAATATTTCTGATTACACGATTTTTCGTAATTGGTTTCAAACCTTTTTTACCAAAGAAGAGCAGGAGGAGATTACAGAACAATTTTATGGTGATCTTCAAACAAAGCAGGATTTTAAATATTTTGCTAATTGGTTTGTTGAAGATTATGCTTTGCCTAATATCAATGTTATAGAAAGGCAATGGCATTTAGACTCGAAAAAAGTTCTTAAGAGTCTTTATCCGTCGGATGAGCCCTTTTCATTAAAAAGGGAGAGCAGCAACCATGATTTGCAGGCACAGCCCTATCTTAAGATGTTACAAGGCGTTCTCAATGCCGATAACTGAAACAATCTTTACAGACAGGGAAATAGCACTAATGTCTCTCTCAAAGTCCTAGGAGAACAAATGACTTTGTTACATAATAAGGTCGACAGGCTTAGCTCCCTTATTGAGGAGCAAAGAACAAAAATGATTGCAGATGAGAGAGCTAAGAAAGCTCAAAAGCCGCTGGAAACCAGTGCAAATATACAACCCCCTGCATCAATGGAAGGGATTAACTTGACAAAAGATCAGTCAAATCCGTTAGCCAAAGATATCGAAAAATTGATATCTCAACTAAGTGATAAAATGAAATTATCACCTTCTACTTCCAAATCTGTGATTGGAATGGTCAATACCAAAGACACAGGAGAAAGCAGTGACAATCGTATTGCTGCGGTAAAGAGAGGGAGTAATTGGGCTCCTAGAAATGCCTCAGAAAATTATTACTATCCAAGGCCTACTCCCATGGACGTCCTGATCGAAGAAGGAACATGGAAGAATGATTCTGCCGCCTATATAGGTACCGAGATCATTGAATGGAATATTGACGGTGGCGCTGAGACCCAGATCTTCAAAACCTGCCACAAAATGCTTATGTATGCTGCAGCTGCAAAAGGTAATAACCAAACAGAGGTTAGCATAACAAAAATGATCTGTGTTGGATTTACAGGTCAGCTCAAAGCATGGTGGGACAATTATCTCTCGCCGGAACAAAAAATCCAAATTACAAACTCTGTAAAACAGGAGGGTAATGTTCAAGTTCCTAATTCAGTTTATACCCTCATTCTAACCATTTTAGATCATTTTACAGGGAATTATTCGACTAATTATGATAATACCAGGACACTTCTCCAGAATCACAGATGTCCTACCCTAACCTCGTTTAGGTGGTATAAAGATGTTTTTCTTAGCAGGGTTTATAATCTCCCTGAAGCAAGTGATCGCTTTTGGAAGGCCATATTCATAGATGGTCTCCCTCCGCTTTTCGCAGAGAGAGTCAAGAGGACTCTAAGGATTGATTCCTCAAATTCCCAGATCCCTTGGGATATGTTTTCTTATGGCATGCTTATCAGCAAATGCATGGAAAAAGGCCTAGCCTTATGCAATGACATTAAATTGCAACGACAGCTGAAGAAACAGAGACTCACTGAGAAAACTCAGTTAGGACAATTCTGTCAGCAGTTCGCCATGGACGAACCTACCCCTGCACAAAAAATGGGGAAGAAGAGGAAACAACACGTGGTCAAACCACATAAAAATGAGTACTACGAAAAGTACAAAGCGGCCCCATACAAAAAGAAAGCTGCAAAGCAGAGGGCCAAAAATCAAAAGAAGGGCTATGTCCCTAAGAAAAGGACTACCATGACCACTACATGCTATGTGTGTGGAGAAGTGGGCCACTACGCCAATCGGTGTAAAAAGAAAAAGGCCGACAAGATTAAGGCACTAAAAATTGATGATAATATCAAAGATGTCTTGATGAAAATCATGATCCCCTCCGACGA
The DNA here is from genome assembly GCA_029783415.1 of Anisodus acutangulus. NCBI lineage: Eukaryota > Viridiplantae > Streptophyta > Magnoliopsida > Solanales > Solanaceae > Anisodus > Anisodus acutangulus. Next base: position 54,392,605 of record CM056493.1, on the reverse strand, counting down.
TTTCGATGAATCAGATGTTTTCATTACCACGGATTCAGAGGATCCCTATTCATCTTCCTCTGAAGAAAGTGATTCATGTATCTTCACCTCCAAAAGTTGCCGGAAAGAGGAAGATACAGAGGACGAGTTTTATAAACTCCAAGCACAGTTCTCCAGCTTCAATGTAAGCGTCATCAATGGAGAAGAAATTAATGATCTTCTAAAGGATATTCCAGAAGACGCCCAGAAGGCAAAGATCCTTGAGGCGTTACTCAAAGCTCAAGAAAGGGACAGGACTCCCCGAAAGATCAAATCCCGAATTGATCCTCCGTATAATTTCTCGAAGATATTAACTGATCTGCAGAAAAAGAGGAATGGGGGCAATACCCTAACAACTCAGCAATTAAAAGATGAGATTCATGATCTCAAGATCGAGATAACCCATCTTCACAAAAATTATGGTAGTCTCAAAAATAAGATTGCTCTGTTAGAACAAATCTCTTATGAAGAGAAGAAACCAGAAAGCCTAGAAGAGCTTTTGCACACTCCTATTATTGGCGAACCAGGAACTTCTTATGATAATGAAGGACCTACAGGAGCTGTCAGCGTTATTACGCGCCAAAGATGGATTACCCATATAACTCTGTTAATCAAAGGCGGAACCATCTTCAGAGATGTTCCTACTCTAATTGATTCAGGAGCAGATGTTAATTGCATCAGAGAAGGATTAATTCCAACGAAATACTTTACCAAAACCAACAGGAAAGTATCTGGAGCAGACAGAAATGATTTCGGTGTCTCCTACAAATTATCTTGCGCATATATTTGCCATAACAAGGTTTGCATTGAACATTCCTTTACTTTAGTAAAATATCTTACTAATGATATTATCTTAGGCATACCGTTTATTAATGGATTAATGCCTCTTAACAATGTTACTGAGAAAGGTTTTTCAGGAACATATGAAGGAAAGCAGATTACTTTCCCTTGGGTTGATTCTTATAAAACTATCAGCTTTGTTAATCTTGTGCAGAATAAGCAGCAGCATCTGGACTATCTGCAGCAAGAGTTAATGGTTTACAACATTGAAAACCAGCTTACTAATCCCAAATTGCAGGATAAAATTAAAGAAATAGGTTATGATTTTGCTATTTCTATTTGTGACGATTTGCCAACAGCTTTTTGGAACAGGAAAAAGCATATCGTAAAGCTTCCCTATGAGGAATATTTTCAGGAACAAGATATTCCTACCAAGGCCAGACCTTGCCAGATGAACATGGAATATCTGGAAATTTGCAAAAAAAAGATTGCTTCTCTAATAGAGAAAAAGCTTATCGGACCTTCTAACTCCCCATGGAGTTGCACAGCGTTTTATGTTAATAAACATTCAGAACAAGAACGAGGAGTTCCCCGACTGGTTATTAACTACAAACCCCTGAATAAGGTTTTGAAATGGATCAGATATCCCATACCCAATAAAAATGATTTATTGGACATATTGTATCAATCTAACATCTTCTCTAAATTTGATTTGAAATCAGGTTTTTGGCAGATACAGGTTAATAAACCTGACAGGTACAAGACGGCTTTCACAGTCCCATTCGGTCATTATGAATGGAATGTTATGCCTTTCGGCTTAAAGAATGCCCCGTCAGAATTCCAACATGTCATGAATGACATTTTTACCCCTTATAGTGGGTTTATCATTGTCTATATCGATGATATTTTGGTTTATTCAAAAACTATTCAAGAGCATATTAAGCATCTTGACATTTTTAAGAAAATTATTATTTCTAATGGTTTAGTTATTTCAAAATCAAAGATGAGCATCTTCCAGACCAAGATAAGATTTCTCGGTCATAACATTGAAAAAGAGAATGTTATCCCTATTCACAGGAGTATCGAATTTGCTTCTAAATTTCCCGATGAACTCCTCGATAGAACTCAGCTTCAGCGGTTCTTAGGTAGCCTTAATTATATTGCTCCCTATTATAAGAATTTGTCTACTGACGCAGCTGTGTTATATGACAGGCTGAAGAAATCTGCCAGTCCCTGGACCAATGTTCATACTGAAGCAGTCAGAAAGATTAAGAAGATTGTTCAAGCTTTGCCATGTCTTATGCTTGCTAACCCAAATTGGGGAAAGATTATTGAAACTGATGCTTCTGATATTGGTTATGGAGGAATTCTAAAACAAATTAATCCCCAGACCAAACAGAGTTATCTAGTCAGATATTATTCTGGCAAGTGGACTAATAGTCAAAGGAACTATGCTACTGTAGCCAAAGAAATTCTTGCTATAGTTAAATGTGTCCTGAAATTCCAGGATGACCTTTACAATTCTAAATTTCTTATTAGAACGGACTGCAATGCAGCCAAATTCATGTTTCAAAAAGATTTTAAACATGATGTATCCAAACAAATGTTTGCTCGATGGCAGACCCATTTAGCCCCATTCGACTTTGAAATTCAGTATTTAAAATGTGAAGATAATTCACTGCCTGAGTTCCTTACTCATGAATTTTTACAGGATTAGGCATGCGTCCACAATGGACACCACTCACTCCTAATAGGAGCAAGGGAAGAGGTCGCGGAGATCGTGGCCGAGGTCGAGGCAGAAATGACCCAAGGACTATTCCTAAGGTCAAGCTAGTGGAACAAGCTTCCTCAAGCCAGCAGGGCTCATATGCCCAAAAGTTGTTACAGCAAGAAGAAGACATGAACCAATATTTGGTCCGTCCTCATGAAGAGACTATTCTCTTACTTACTCATGAAGATAAAAATTATCTGAATGACCCTTGGATTCTCATGAATCGATATGTAGAAAATTTCTACCATCCCTTCCAAGAAGGAAAAAACAGGATGTACTATGAATATATCCTCACAGCTACCAGCACAGCTGACATTACTTCCTACCCAGAGCATAAACCTGGTGTGGAAAAGAGTTATTCAAAACTCTATCTTAAGAAGATCATATCTCTTTATGAATGGGGAATCAGCCCATTCCGATCCAAGGAATTCATAATTCCGAGAACCGATATTCGGTTGGCTTTCAATTACTATGATTATATTGATGCCTTCACTTATGTTTTTTATTATGAAAACAAAAAACATGGTCATACATGGTGGATTAAATTAAATCCAGACATTTTCAAAAACAACCAAAATGGTTTGTTATTACCAGGCTGGATCTTCCCTTGGTGGAATATCATCGGACCTGAAATTCAGATCCTACCAGCCCCTTATATGGATTATTATAAGGATTGGATTCATATGAAACCATGTGTCACGCCTGAAAACCCTTCTGACTATGTCGAAGGATCGGCATCACTAATGTTCTTTTTGCAGACCGGAACCCCATGGATCTGGAAGTGGATTCCCGAAGCAGGGAGAAACCAGCAAGGCACATTATGTCTTAAGAGAAAATTTCTCTTCAAATTCTGGTCTAAATTACTAGACAAAGATCCAGAAAACCCAACCCGAACTTATGGATGGGAGCTTGAGGGAGAAATTATTTCCATATTAAAAAATCTCAGAACTATTAACCAAATTAAGGTTGAATCAAAGGACGATGACTCCATCTTCTCTAAATTAGAGAAAACCATTAAATTGAAAAATCCTCATGCTTCGGAGGAAGAACTCATGACTGCCTATCTTGATAAAATTAAGGCAGACTTTATTAAAAACTTTGCTAAAAAGATTGATGAAAATCCTTATTCGGAAACATCAACTGCCTCAATGAGAGACACCCAGGACGACGGACTATTCCAAGATTCCCAGGGAGAGGAAGACTATTCTTATCACCCCTCTACAACAGATTTGTTCGATGGCTTGATTGAAGCTGTTAAGGAAAAGGCCAAAGCCCGACAGGAAGATAAGTCTTTACGTGGCAAAGAAAAAATGCAAGAATAAAAGCAGAAGGGACCCATGTCCTGTCAAGACAAGTGAAGGTCACATTCGACCACTGTTAACTTTATGAAAAGTTTATTCCGACTTTATCAAAAGTCGTTTGTTTTCTTTTACTTCTTTTTTTTAAAGATAAGAAAGCGACATGTGTCGGAAATCTTATCTTACTTTATGTAAAGTTATTTACTTTCCGTAAAGTAGTTTTGTTTTGTTGTAATAATTTAGATTCTTTTACTGTTAATTCTGTAAATTGTAATCTTAGTTGAAGTCCGCCTTCGTCTATAAAAGGGGACTCTCATTCATTTGTATAGATCAGAAAAAACCCCAAAATCGAGCTTTGTATATTCTCCTTTCAATAATAAGATTGGAATTGGCTCAACTCCTGTGTTCTTGGCTTCGTTTCGGTATACCTCCCTCTTTCTTTATTTTTCTGTATTGATATTTCATATGACAGGCTAATAGTCTATACTGTCTAAGAATGCTCTAAGAAGGGCATCCATACAATTAAATGAGAAGGGCATCCATAGAATTAAATGGATTCATAACATACAATTACGATCTTAAAATCTTGAAACCGTAAGTGCATTCACTCATAACGAGCTCTTGGCAACATCGTGGCCTTTAGATGGTCATACCTTCCCTTCAAACTAGTCCATAGTTCAAATGGATTTTTCAAAGTTAAATATTAACATTTTAACCCTTCATCAAGATGATGGCGAAGGAAAATCAAAGCTTTTGCTTTATCCTGACTTGATGCTTCATTTCCTTCTACTATAGTATCACCAAGCTCCTTAGCGGCAAGGTGTATTTCAGCATCAAGTACCATGACAAACAGTTCTTTCCAGAGATATCAAGTTTCACAAATTCAAGCTTTGATAAATTTGACATAGTAAAAACTATCATAAAATAAATAAATTAGAAATGATAAAAACTTTTATCAGTGAAATGTTTCAAAATCATATGGCAGTATATTAACTCATGAAATAAAAGTTTACATCTACTGTTATTTTATCATGTATCATAATAAATTAATGCTTAATATTCAAAAACACCATGTATATTAAATGCAATTGTGTAATTAGATAACCTCAATAAGTTTAATTAATAAAGCATCATTTATGTCAATTACTTAGATCATTCAGAAGATTAAACAATTATAAATCATTCTATGGTGTTAACACTAGATAACATTCTATCATACATAATGATGGTTGCATGAAAATAAATTATTATTATTTTTCTTCTAAACTAATATGCTAACCTTTGGTATTAAACATGTAACAGATGATTACATACATTATATTTATCAAAAGCTAAATTAGGATTCGACAGAAGCTGGTGAAAATTATATTAAACATTGATTTAAAATTGAAACTAGTGTAAAATCAAAGTTAAAAGCCTTCTGCCATATAGTTTATTGATATTATAATATTGGTAAGAATAAAACTATAAACACATACCGGATGAAGAAGTAGGACCAACTTCAAAAAAACAGGAGTGAAATTAGAGCCTTGTGGAGGATGTTAGCGACTATGATTTGAGCAATTCGTGTTGATAATGTGCTATAAATTGAGAGCAAATAAGACAATATAAACACAAGAAATAGATGAGTTTAAGAGAAGACTTTCTTCTTATTTCAAGTATGTTCAACTCTCTTCAAATGTATACATGTGTTTTCAACTGTGTCTTATATAATGTGGGAACACTTCTATTTATAGGATGTTGTGATCATCCTAAGAGTTACAAGACTTAAGTACACAATTTAATAGATATATAAATTAGGTTGGTTCATAGAATGATAAGGACATCCATAGAGTTAAATTGATTCATAATATATTTGAAAACTTGAGAAACTAAATGGACAGCCACAAAACGTATTAGTATTTATTTGTAACAAAACTCTTTTTAATTACTCTTTTCTTTATTAATTGTGGACGTTTCAAGTCCTCCGATCCTAATGATTCATTACACACAACACACGTACCAGATTGTATTATTCCAAAGTAAATTAATGGTAAATTATATTATTGATCAATAAATAATGTAATAAATGATAATATGAATCTTTTTGCTTTCACGTTCCTCGAGCGTTATTTTCGAGTAAAAACAATTACTCCTATTGAATATTGATATTGCACACCACTTAAGAAATAATAAATAAATTGCATAATTTAGCATGATACTCATATTAATTGATGCATAGTTTTAATGGACTTGAAAAATAATTGAAATGAGTAATTAATACTATAGGAAAAAATAGAAAAAAAATTATATTTTATTAATGCTAAAAGTGACAAGTAAAAATGAAAATCTATTGTTAATATAGTGCACCAGTAAAAGTGAACGGCGGAGTAACAATCAAAGCTCTTTCACCACCTTTCTCCTCCAGAGTAGCATAAATGATATACAAAAGATATTACCGATGTCAATGCTACGAAGCATATGCTGGCTAGAAAATTTGATATGAAGGACTTAGGAGTTGCTGATTTGATCTTAGGCATCAGAATTCATAAAACTCCACAAGGTATAGCATTATCGCAGTCTCATTATATTGAAAGAGTACTTGACAAGTTTAAGTATTTAAATTTCAATGTTGCAAAGACTCCAATTGATGTAAGTTTTGCACTTCAAAAGAATGAAGGTGAAAGTGACTCACAATTGGACTATGCACGAGTTTTGGGAAGTTTGATGTATATTATGAATTGTACACGACCAGATATAGCATGTGCTATAAGCAAGCTGAGTCGATTCACGAGTAATCCCAATCAAACTCATTGGATGGCAATGAAACGAGTCTTGGGGTATTTAAAACACACTCAAACCTATGCTTTGCATTATAATAAATATAAATAAAAATATTAGGCACTAGCAAATTTAATTTTGTTTCCATTCTCACCTTCTAAAGAAGTTGATTAATTTCCCTCTGTTATTTACTATATGCCTTCAAGATTTAATACTTTTGGAGTGCAACAATTAGGTAAATTGTTTGTACACCACCTATATATATCACAAAACATCTAGTGCATTCATATACAAATAAAAAAAAACATCAAAATATAGTTGTATAAAAAATGGAGAAGGCTACAAGTATATTATTCTCTCTTATTTTCTTGTTCATTTTGTTAGGTAAGGTTTTTTTTTTCTCTTTTTTCATAAGAGTGTCTCCTCTTTTTCATTTCTAGTAGCGGTTAAACTAAATCCGCGACTAAAATGAAGGTAGAAAGAAGAAAGAATTATTTGTGTGATTTGATCCTCGTATTTAAATGGTATTGGATAAAATTATAACTATCACATGAAATCTATAGATACATTTTTTATAAGTGTCGTTCCATGCTAATTGTCTCTCTCCACCATATTCCTATCATACCTAGGCTCCACCCCAACCCACTCCAGCACCACCCTCTACCCTCACCCACCATACCTCTGTCATCGTAGTGTTTGCCTTGTGTGTGTACACACTCTTGGGACAATATTTTTTGATTACTTATCAAATACCAAAAAATTATAAGAAAATCAATTATTTTTCGAAAAAAACATTCTTCTTTTGTACCAAACACACCATTAATTTTTATATATTTGTCAATGAAATTAACTATTGATCTCTTAACATTTCTTATGGTTTATTCACATGTTTACCATCATATATGGTATTGGGGCAGGTTCAAAAGTGTAAAATCTCACAAGATTTATAAACACGGAATTCAATTATGTATGAAAGGAAGTTATATATATGATGAGCCATCAATGTAACGGATAAGTTATAGTTCTTTAAGGACGAATCCTGTTAATTCTTGCAAGGGGGATAATGATTGTGATCCAAAGGGATATCCTCCCTTATATGTTGGTGCAGTTTGCTTTTGTTGGTGATCCTGAGTGTAATCAGAGTAAATATTTCAAAAGTTGCCGCAATTATGTGGCAAAGTCATTCAAATTTGTTATGTATCAATAAAATTATTCAATTTAAGGCTTTTCTTTTATAAAATTATTCAACCAAATTTGTCATTAAGAAACGACAAAATAAATTACTTTTTATATCACGAAGCCATGAATACCAAAAATAAAATTAAAGAATACTCATATTTTACCCCCGACTTACCCACACACAAGTCAAAATGAAACTAAGAAATATATTTTAGTGATATTTTTCAAATACTTAATTGCAAAACTTGTCCGCCAAAATAAAAAAGATTGTAGCTCACACATTAGTTTCTTTAATAAAAAGACTCAAAATCAAACTAAAGCCAACTTTCTGTAATATAGAATCACCTGATTAGAGGTGGCAAACTTAATCCATAAAACTATAACTCATCCAATCTATTCAAGTTTGAGCGGGTTATGATCTGCCCGTTTGTTAGTTCAATCGATTAAAATTTGGATTGATATTTAGCCCAAATTAATCCATGAGAAATCTATCAAAATATGATTAAAAATATTTTTTATTTGATATGTTATAAATAGTCATAATAAAGAAAAGTATTAATTTATTAGGTATTAAAAATTATTAAAAAACAAATAAGGCAATTAAAGCTTTGTAAGAATTGGGCGGGTTGAATTTTGACCCGCTTTTTAGCCCATTTCAATCCAACCCATTACAGCTCAAGTAACATTTGAATGGGTCAATAACCGCCCATTTATTAACTCAACCCATTTTGACCCGCCCAAATTCAGTCCAAACCGTCCATTTGCCACCCCTACACCCCACCACCGAAAAGAAAAATGAATATCCCAACTATTTGGGTAGTGGAATTTTGTGCAGTGATAATGTACACAGAATTTTTATTATTGGATTACAATAAGTATGAAATAGATAATTCCATTTTACATAAATTTATATGAATAAATATAGAATATAAGAATGAAACAAAATAGTTTCTGTGGTGTTACACAATATAATATTTATACGGATATAAAATCGTGATATAAAAATAAAACAGTTTAATGTTAAAATATTTTTATATAAATAAACTATATTATTTCTTGAAATATACTCCTTAAAAGAAATTTTGTTTTATTTTGTCTTACACAAAAATTAAAGAAGACTCAAATTAATTTATTTTTTCATTTTTATGATAAATTTGGTTAAGTGATTTTATAAGAGAAATGTCTTAAGTTGAGTGATTTTTTTGATACAAAATAAAATTAAATGATTTTGCTACATAATTCCTCATAGTTGAATGACCTTTTAAGATATTTACTCGTGTAATTGAGACATGAAATAGATATAAGAGAAAAAACATCTCTTTTTTTAAGCAGAGCAGATTAATAATAATAATAAGATGAAATATTTCTCTTATTCCTCCTATCTATAGAAGTTACTATACTATCTTGTTTTTCTCCACATGAGAGATATACACATTGTGCACTTAAGATGATGACCGCTATAAGAAAGATAGAAAAAAGAAGATTGTCTCGATTCTATTTTTATTTTCAATATCTCATCTCTATAACTTATCGTAGATAATAATGGATGGAGATTCCTTATATATTCTACTAATTGTGGAAGGCAAATAACTTTGGTCTAGCGAGTATGGAAAAGTCAAAACTTGTATAGCTGATGCCCCGACCCTTCCTGCATATACATATGTGTCCTTGATGTATTCAATTGTTGACTTTTTGATATCCTAACTTTGTATTGGAATTTAAAATATAAGAGTGACTTACTCCCTCTGTTCACTTTTATTTATTCAATATTGTATAAATAGATTTTTACTTTTATTTATCATTTTAGCGTATTAAGAAAAAATAATTTCTTTTTTTCAGTTTTGCTCATAGTATTAATTGCTCATTTTAAATCATTTTTTAAGTCCATTAAAATTATACACTAATTAATATGAGTATTATGATAAATTTTGCACTTCATTTATTATTTTTTAAGGGGTATACAAAATCTATAGTGGACAAGTATAAGTGAACGGAGGGAGTACTTCATCATAATAATATACTGATACGATTCCTAAAGGAGAAACTCTAGGATTCGATACGCGAAATTGAAAGATAGAGGATTGATACAATCAATGACATTCAAAGCAACCTAAACTATATAAAAGCTTAGACCTCAATGAAATAAACCAAATCAAGCAACAATCAAGATAGAAAGCAAGACACAAGAATACAAATCGATAGACAACCAAAGGTATATCAAACCCAAGACCTTTTAAAGATTAATACATAAAAGTATATATGCTATGAAGATGATTGCACAAGTGAGTGATTTCATGTGAGAATCATGAATAAGTTCAATAGACAACCAAGGAATCCATCCTAATTGTGTTATCGCTCTATAATCTACACTAATCACTAGCTAAGACTAAGCTAACACTACAAAGTAGCTAACAAGAGTTTTACTCTCAACTCATCAATCATCAAAATCTAAGTAATGAAATGATCAAGTATGGTATTTATACTAAACAAGCTAAAGAATACTAGTCTAGTTATTACAATAATACTCTTAATGAAGTAAAGGTCTTGTTTGGTAGTCTTCATTATGGATGATGTCTTGAATTTAGAAAATAGCCTCTTTGTATGGCCAACCACTATCGTTCCCCTCCATCTCACTTCACTCCACACGACCAAGAAATCATTCATACATCATACGCTCTCCTATGAAGCTCCTCAAAGGTCTTCAAAGCCTCTCTTTGCATCAACATGGCTTGTAGGGCTTGAAGTTCCTTGGCTCGGCCTCGAGTGAAGCAATTTGAATCATGTGTGCTCCTCGGGATCGTATTAGATGTCTTCTCAGATTGTACTTAAAAGTCTCTCTCCAACATACTCCATCCGTGATCCGTTCACTTTTATTTATCCACAATGAACTTTGCACTTCTCTAAATAACTTATATATAAAGTATATATTTTACTATAATACTCATTAATTGGTGTATAGTTTCAATAGGCTTAAAAATATATGGGGAGTGAGTAGTTAATATTAGGGTAAAACAAGAAACAAAAAAGTGTCTTGTGTTTGATATGCTAAAATGGACAAATCAAAGTGAAAATTTATTTTTAGTGTAGTGGACAAGTAAATCTGAACGAAGGGAGTATACTTTTGTCAGCTGGGCTTAATTTTACTCTCTGTGTGTTAGTTTATGTGTCTTAGTATGTTCAAAAATAGGGTCAAAACCGAGGGCCAAAACCAATGAACTACGTTGGTTTTTTTATGAAAACCGACCCAAAACTGACGGAGTAAGACACGTCAGTTTAAGGCACGTCGATTTGATGAAATCAACGAACTCCGTCGGTTTTGTTAAATTTATTTCGCTCGATTTTTATTTAAAACCCGATATAAAAAATCAAACCGAGGGACTACGTCGATTTTAATCGTGCGTCTCCGTCGATTTTGTTAAATTTATTTCGCTCTATTTTTATTTAAAACCCGATAAAAATGATAAAAAAAAATATGTAGTTACTTGGATTCAAACCCAAGTATAGACCAAGACTTTAAACAATTTTAACACTAGACAACTCAAACTCTTTGATCACTTACATACTTTCTATTTACTTATACTTGTCAATTGCAGTTTTGTGCTTTACAAACGTCGATTTTCTACAAAAATAAAATAAAAATCGGTTTTCTAAAAAATTAAATTTTCCGTGGCATTTTTCCACAAAAATAACCGGCGGACGGCCATCGATTTTCCAAAAAGTCTGTCGGTTTTCTTAAAAAAAATCACTGAAAAACCGACAGTCTTTTATGTCGGTTTTTCGAAATCTTTTTAGTAGTTATTATATGTCTATCCTTGAAATACAAGTAAGCTCATCTATTTTGTCTAATTTTTGAATTTATTGTGCAAGTCTGTCAATAATCTTAGCTTCTTAAATATTAAAGATATTGTCTTTGTCAACATATCCAACAATAGGTTTGCGAGTTCGGCAGAACCAATACTTTTGGTATAGAATTAACCTGATATATATGTGCAGGAAAACATACATTTTCAAAACTACCAAGTCTCTCAACTTAGAAGCCCACAACATATGAATTTCGGATTTGCCACTAGCTAATCTTTGGCGCGGGTGGCTCTTCTTAAAATTAAACACTTTTACATATATAGAGAAGACCAAAATTCTACATGAACAAAATATATTTCTCTATTCTCCTTTCACATTGTTAAAAATTGTACTTCTGTTAGTTAAGCATGATTGAGTACATTGGTGTTGTTAGCTTGTTGATCCTCCAAGACAATTTTCTTCCAGAACCAATGCTTTTCCCAAAGGCGCGTCATCTCTTCAATCGGAACTCCCTTTGTCTCAGGCAAGAAGAGGTAGATAAAGATGGTCATGACAGTAATCCAACCGGAGAAAAAGAGGAAAATTCCGAACCTCATAACACATAAAAGTGAGAGGAAAGATTGTGCTATTGCAAAAGTGAAAAACAGATTCACAGTCACTGTGATGCTTTGGCCTGCAGATCTTGTCTCTAAGGGGAAAATTTCACTTGGAACTGTCCAGCCAAGTGGCCCCCATGAGTATCCAAAGGCTGCTACAAATAGGCAGATAAAAACCACTACTATAATTGAGTAACCTCTTGTAAGCTCCTTGTCACTACCAAATTTAAGTCCCAAGATTATGGCAACAACAACCTGCAAGGAAAGCAAATTATCTTTCATATGATCTACAGACAAGTTTAACTTATAAATACTGACATTGTAAAAAAACTTTTACTCCTTGTTGGTTTTTAACAAAGAAACGTAGGAAATAACAGAGAAAAATATACAGCAATATAGTCAAAGAGAATTATTTTATTTAGCTATGTTTAGCTCTGCATTTATAGGGAAAAAACAGTAAAAAGATAACCATAGACTAGCCTAGAATATCTCTGCAGAGTATATCTTTAACTAACTAACCTAGCCCAGAATATCCCTGCAGAATATATTATTCTAACTAACAATTACTAACAGTAAAAATAAAGTTATTCAAAAACAGTAAAACAAAGTTACTGCAATCCAAAAGCAAATATTCTATCACTTCTTGGTTTTGGAACTGCAAATTCTAGACTTGGTTGGAATTAACTTCGTGAACCAATCTGCCAATTCATCTTTGGTCTTGTAGTTAGCTTGATCCGTATCTCCTAGTTGCAGCTCTTGATTATCAACAAATTCTGGCATGTGTTTATCTTCTGTTGGATTAAATGAGAAGTTTTTACCTCTCATTTTAACTCGTAAAATCTCCTGCTTAGTGGCATCAAAGATTCGACAATACTTGTCTTCGAATAACAATTTAAAACCTTTTTCCACTAGCTGGCCAACACTTAACAGATTTTGATCAATATCAGGCACGTAAAGAACATCTGGATTTATTTTTGTACCTGAACCTGTTTTGATTGCAACAATCCCTTTTCCTTTTGCAGGAATATAGTCACCATTCCCGATTCTGACTTTCTTGTTTCCCACAGACAAACTCTTTACAAAAAAATTGTCATATGTTATATGGTTTGTACAACCACTGTCAATCATCCAAAAATCAATTTTTTTGGTTGAAAAATATGTTGCCACAAACAAGTGGTCTTCTGCGACTTGTGCATTTGCTTCATATTTTGGAAATTTGTTTTTGCAAATCACTGTTTCATGATCAAGTTGATTGTAGATCTTGCACTGTGCATCTGGCCTCTTCCAACATTTAAATGGAGGATGACCTTTTTTGCCACAATGCTGACAAGGTGGGTAATTTTTCTTTGAATTATCACCCTTGCTTTAAGTCTTGTGGTTGGCTATCAAGGCTCCTTCAGCCATATCATCTTGCCTCATAAGCCTCCTTTGCTCTTGTGCCTGCAATATATTTAGCAATTCGGCCAACGTAATCTTGGACAAATCTTTTGTGTTTTCCAAGGTAGATATGGATACTTCATATCTTTCAGGCACCGTAACAAGAATTTTTTCAACAATTCTTGAATCTTTAAATTTAGTGTCAACAAATCTTACCTTGTTCATAATGCCAAGAAGCCGGTCTGAGTACTCTTTGACGGTCTCAGATTCCTTCATCTTTTGCAATTCGAATTCCCTTATTAAATTCAACACCTTCATGCCCCGTATTCTTTCATCTCCTGTGTATTCTTCCTTCAGATAATCCCAAATTTCTTTTGTTGTTTTGAGAGCCATAACTCTCGTGAAAATTGTTTCAGACACACCAGCAAACAAAGTTGCTTTCTCCTTTGATTTTCTTATTTTCTTTTCCTTCTGCCTTTTGATCTAGGCCATGGTGGGATTATTTGGCAGCGGAAGAACATCATAATCCTCTTCCACGGCCTTCCAAAGATCTAAAGCCACAAGATAAGTCTCCATTTTTACTGCCCAGAGATGGTAATTCTCACCATCAAAGACAGGAGGAGCTATTTGAGAAAAGTTATTTTCATAATCCATCCCACTCACAGGTCCCTCAAGAAAATGGCTCTAATACCAATTGTTGGTTTTTAACAAAGAAACGTAGAAAATAACAGAGAAAAAAATACTAAGAGAAAAATATACTGCAATCTAGTCAAAGGGAATTATTTTATTTAGCTATGTTTAGCTCTGCATTTATAGGGAAAAAACAGTAAAAAGATAACCATAGGCCTAGAATATCTCTGCAGAGTATATCTTTAACTAACTAACCTAGCCTAGAATATCTCTGCAGAATATATTATTCTAACTAACAATTACTAACAGTAAAAATAAAGTTATTCAAAAACATTAAAACAAAGTTACTGCAATCCAAAAGCAAATAGTCTAACACTCCTAATAGATAGTTACACAAGGCGAAAGATCGATGTACTTAGAATTCTAAAAAGATAAATTGAGTGCCGTTAGGTCCCGTCTTTCTTGATTATGAATCAAGGCAGAAGGTCGGATATACTTGTTTTTGTCAGGTCAGAATCAGAATAATGACATCCTTTTTTGCTTTAGAACGGAGAAAGGAAAAGGCAAATTTTCACCACCATCCTTCCCCCAAGATTCGGTTAGTTTGGATAGATTTCTACTTTCCTTAGGCGACTTTCCTACCTAACAAAAAGAATTTCACATAACAGTCCATAAAAGTGGGAGTAGTAACCTGGAGAATAAGGTAGTTTTCCTGCTAGAAAAATACACTAATGTGTAAAGAAGTTCTTATGTTGTCACTGTATATAAGTTAAATCTTTTACCGATATATCTGGAAGAAAATCTGCTTGTTATACATTCAGTATGCAGTTCTTTAGCAAATGTGATTGGATATTCTTTACTGAGTTCAGAATCGAAGCTTTTTACTGCTTTACAGTAAGATTCTGTGGGATTAGCTTTTATAATTTATGGATATAGCTAGATAGGAATCCTTGTTATAAGTGTATTGGTGATATAGACATGCATACTAGTTTTTGTTTTTTTCTTGCTTTATCAATTTATTTCCTTGTTCTTGACATAAGAATTATGTATTACGAGGATTCATCATAAATTGACTAGTTTTGTGTTTGCTGTCAATTAAGACACAGAAATGTGGGCCCAATAATTAGAAGATCTTTACCTGGCAGGTGATCATTTGGATTCCACCGGTAATAAGCAGAATTCTTCGACCCCATCTATCGACTATGGCCATTGATACGACTGTAGATGAGACAAGAACCGCACCAGTTAAAGCAGAGGAATAAAGAGAGGCTGTTCTTTTAAACCCCATGCTCTGAAACAATACAGGGGCATAAAAAAGTATGATGTTAATGCCTGTAAGTATCTGAAAAGTCGGCATCAAAATCGCCATAATTAACTGCGGCCTATTCCGCCTTTTCAAAATATTTCTAAACGGATGCTTAATGGACTGAGCCAATTCACTTGCATCCACCATGTCTTCGAATTCTGCGTCTACATTCTCAGTTCCTCGTATTTTCTCTAAAACTCTTCTTCCTTCTATCTTATTTCCTTGTTCGATTAAGCTGTTTGGCGTCTCGGGAAGAAACAGGCCTCCTACTGTCATTACGAAAGCTGGTACTGCTGCTAGGCCTAACGAAAGTCTCCATCCCCATGGATGAAGTTTACTTGTGCCATAGTTTACCATGTTTGCTGTGAAGATTCCGAGTGTTGTTGCTAATTGAAACATCATGTTCAGGCATCCTCTTAGATGTGCTGGTGCCATCTCTGATAAATATAATGGAACTGCCTTCAAGCAGTGACACAAAGTTAAAACATTTATCTCAAGAAAATTCTCATAGGAGTAACTTTTCTGAATTTAACTTGTATACGCTGACAATATAGAAGAATTTATGTGCTATCAGATAACTCAAAAGATAATTATAGATAATTGTCCATTAGTACACCAAAAATAAGGCATATTACCTACTATAACATGTTAAGATACACCGACAGTGTAAACATTTGTCGGGAGAAAGAGGCAAATACCCTTTACAGAGATGGTGCATTTGATTATTTTTCCTCAATTCCATATTTATTCAGTTCTACCTAGAAGAAAACACGTGATTCGAGAAAGCAAGAAGGTTGAAAATATGATTATAATCTTTTCGTCTCTGGAATTTCATTAACCAGAGAACTTTAAATAGCCGCATAAACAATATAATAGACTCTTCCGACGACTATAGTATAAGATTCTTACTATAACTAAAAATTGAATATTCTAGTAAATCAAATATTAGACTCCTTCTACAATTAAATAACTAATTGTTCTAGAACAATTGTAGCATTAACTTATGCAACATCCAACATTTTGAAGGTAAAGTGAACTATCAGTGTATATAAAGTTATATTCATTGTTTATATTTTATACAAACAACTGAATATAGCCAACGTGGTCAGTGAGGATTCATATATCCGATCTGTTTGGGATTAAGGCCTAGTTATTATTATGTCCAGATGACAAGAATAGGATTTTCAATTTCCTTGTGGAATTAGATTTCTAAAATGTGATAGGATAAAATTGAAGGGGAATCACCTGGTTGCCAAAGCCAATGCCAACACCTAGCATAATTCGTCCGAAAAGAAGCATACCAAGGTTGACAGCAAAAGCATTAAGAATTGCTCCGACAAAGAAACTAATGCCACCACATATTATACTTGCACGACGACCATGGTTCCTTGTGATAGGAGATGCTACCAGAGATGCAACTAAACCAGCTAAGTACAAAGACGAGGTAAATGCAGCAAGAACTTGGTTGTTGTACTTGCAATAGTTGTTTTCATGGACGTGCTGCTTCTTTAGGTACACTGAGTGGAAGAATTTACGAAGAAATTCATCCATTGATGTCACTCCCCCTGTTATGTGACATGCAGTAATTAGTGAGGCAAGTAGGAATATAGAATAATCGCCAAAGATATAATTAATTATAAAAGTTCCTTTTCTAACAACTTAAACTTTTAGATGACATGATCGTACAATTCAATAGGGTATCAGAGTAGGAAGAGGTATCGTGTTCCCGTCTCATAGCCACCTGTTATCAGAAATAATTTCACGTGCCTTTTCAGGCTTCTAGATGGAATGACCGAGGAATCAATTACGAGTTTACGCCAAAGTACCAAATGAAAGTAGATCAACTTTTTTTTATTCCTGAAGAGGTTCATATAGTATCATTGGGTAAATACACAAATCACCTTAGTATCGGTGGTTTGGTTCAGGTGGAGAGGAAAAAGAACGAATTGAACTTAAAATCTCTTCTAGAGATACACATTTTCTGTGTTAGGAAACCACCAGGAACAAGAAAAAGAAATTCCAATGAATCCAAAAAGGTGAAAAAATTGGACGAATGTCCAACTCAACAATAATGATGTAGTACTTCTTTTACACTTTTAAGTTGAGAATCCACAAACACTGTAACAAACTGAAATTCCTCTACCCTTCATTTTAGAAATCTTTTTTTGAAAGGGAAGATTAATTTCTGATACATTTTCTGTTCTCATTAGTATAATCTTTGGTTCTTTTGAAAATCTTGGAAGTTCAAATAGTTTCAAAGACCAACTGTGGCAGTCATAGCCAACCAGCCCCTTCTTCTGCCAGAGGGGTAGGTGCAATTCATTGCTCGGATTTTCCAAAAAATGTCACCGTACTCGTGTCCATCCATAAATAAATGAAATTTCCAAAAAAATGTCACCGAACAAAATGATAATTATTATGTCATCCTACTTCCAGCTCTAGATGCCCCTCCTTTCCCACAGCAAAAAGGAAAGGAAAAGTTCTTTTTGTAGCTCTTTTTAAAGGGGTGGGTGCAACTCATTGCTCAGATCCTCGCAAAATGTTATTGCGCCAGTGTCGGATCCATTAAAAATGTAATTTTTGAAGGATTTAACACGCTACATGACATTTTTGAAAAATTCAAGCAATATATGATAATGCATCCTTCTTCCAATTCTAGAAGCCTTCTCCTACTCATACCAAAAAGAAAAGGAAAAGTTCTTTATAGTTGCTTTTTCTATGTTTCATCATCACTTTATAACTTCTTAGCATATTCATTTAGTCATAACTTTATAGTTTCCTAAAATATTCATACAGGAAAAACACTGTTTTAACAACTTTTCAATTATGACACTTTTTTAACAACTTTTCAATTATGAAAGAATAATATATCACCTGAAATTCCAATGTCATATCCAAAGAGTGAACCTCCAAAAGCAGCAATAATACAAGCTAGGATGACATAAAGTGTGAGTTTTCCTTTGTAATTTTCAGCTCTTTCTTTTGTTACACCAATTGAAGCAACTCCCCCTCCTGCCATCTTCAATTTCTTGGCAAAACAGTGAAGCAAAGAGTAGCAATTTTTTCTTAATAAAACACCTTCATAAAATATGTACACCTTTCCTTCTTTGCTCCCTTTTTCACTTTATTATGTGTCTTCGACTTATAGTACCTTTTTCAAGTAGCAAATCATTAACATAATAAAAAAAGGTGAAAAAGATAAGAAAACTTTTACTCCCTCGGGATAAAAAACATCGTCCACTTAACTTTTATTTTCTGATTCAAAAGATTATCTACTTATCAAAGAATTAATTTTATTTTTCAAATTTATCTTTATTAAGGGTTAAAAAACTTAATCCCAATAATTTATAGTCAAACAAAGTTTAATAGTCTGGTTGACTAAAATTTTAAAATTTGCTTATTTTGAAAAGTGATTTTTATTAGAAGTACTTTTGAAAAGTATCATTTTGTTTAGATAATCAATTTAAAAAATATTATTTTCAATATTATAGCATCATTTTGTGCTTGAGGAAGACTTCAAAAGTCTTCATTAGGAAAACTATTTTTTTCAACTTCTGAAAAAATAGTGTTTGTTACTATTCAAAAGTACTTACTCTCTCTGTCCAATTTATAGAATACATTTTTCTTTTTAATCCATTCAAAAACAAATAATATATTTTCTTATTTAACAATAATATAATTTTAAATTTTACATTTTACGCTTAACGAGATGATTTGTAATCACACATTTATCGTTGTCTTGTTTTAGACCACAGAATTCAGAAGTATTCCTTTTTTCTTAAACTTCGTGCGCAGTCAAACTATATCACATAAATTGGGACGGAGGGAATATCTTTTCCTAAAAGCTTATCAAAGGACCTCAAGTCTTTAAAATGACACTTTTGACATTCCAGAAGCTTGGCCAAACGGGTTATAAGACTTGTTTTGGACCGTAAAATAAAATAAAAACCCTTTTTCTATTAAATTTTCTATCCAGTCAAACAATATCACATTAATTGATAGAGACTAAGTATAAAATTTTACAAAAAAGACACATAAAGAGAAGGAAATTCACCTTTTTGTGCTGATTTTGATGGTGAGTGCTATGTAGTTCGATTAATTATTAACAGGATTTTTGCTAAATAGTTTGGACCCTTTCTTGTTAGGAGGTTGTTTTCATCAACATATTTTCTTCTGGCTGACTCTTCATCTATTTGTCTCATTTGTGTGGTTATGATTCCATATCTACCTCATTTTTTACTTTACAAACAAATTGGCCAACTTGTTAACAATTGATTTATGAAAGAAATAATCCCTTCATTATTTTCATTAATGAATGATGTATATATACAAGTTACTATCTCCAAATATGGAAAATTTTATTCCTACTATACTTCTAACATTCTAATTCTACAGAATTCTACAATTATGATAATTATACAATATTACTTTAATAATCTAATTAACTGTGATATACACGGTCTATCACACCCTCGCAGTCATAGCGGGCAGTTGTCGTTACTTGAAAGTGAATCATTCAGTGGTGGGAGTACGCTGAGACTGTCCCTAAATTCTTTAAATAGAATTGCGGGAAGGCCCTTCGTAAAGATGTCAGCAATTTGGTATCTGAAGGGCACATGTAAAATGTGTACTCGTCCACGACCTACCTTTTCGCGAACAAAGTGAATATCCATCTCCATATGTTTAGTGCGCTAATGTTGGACCGGATTGCCAGAAAGATAGACTGCACTAACATTATCACAATAGACAAGGTAGCTTTCTGAATAGGAAAGTGTAATTCTAATAGAAGATTACGCAGCCAACATGATTCAGATACCACATTAGTCACGCCTCGATACTCAGCCTCTGCACTAGATCGCGATAATGTAGCCTGGCGTTTTGCAGACTATGAGACCAAAATATCCCCAAGAAACATACAATAACCAGATGTCGAGCGTCTGGTATCAGGACATTCACCCCAATCAGCATTTGTGTATGACACAAGAGTAGAGACGGAATAAGGATATAAATGCAATCCATAATCAAGTGTGTCCTGGATGTACCGTATAATGCGTTTAAGCGCATGCATGTGCTCAACCTGTGGGTCATGCATGAATAATCACACATGCTGAACTGCATAAGTAATAGCATGTCTCGTGAAAGTAAGATACTGAAGTGTCCTTGCAAGACTGCGATAGTGGGTGGGATATTCATATGGTGTGCCTGACGTAATACTCAGCTTCGGTTTGGTATCAACCGGAGTGGAAGTAGACTTACAAGATAGCATACCAGCTCTCTCAATAATCTTCACAGCATACTTCATTTGAGATAAAAAATAGACCACCTGAATGACGCGTGACAACGATGCCCAAGAAATAACTCAGGGGTCTCAAGTCTTTCATTGCAAATACAAAATTGAGAAATGACATGATAGACTTGCGTAGATTATCAGATGAAGTAGTCAATATAATATCATCTACGTACAATAAAATGCATGCCAGCGAAGTACCACGACGATATATAAATGGAGAATGATCAGATCGGCTGTGAGAAAACCCAATAGTAGATACATAATCTGCAAATCTCTTATACCAAGCCCGCGGGGTCTGCTTAAGCCCATACAAGGACTTCTTCAGCAAACAGACATGATAAGGATGATTGGGATCTCAAAAATCCAAGGGCTGATGCATATAGACTGTCTCATTAAGATCACTGTGTAAGAAAGCATTCTTTACATCCAACTGATGAATAGGCCATGCTTTTGAGAGAGTCAAACTAAGAACAGTGTGAATGGTAGCCGATTTGACCACTGGACTAAATGTCTCACAACAATCTACGTCAACCAGTTGAGTTTTACCATCCCCTACAAGACGAGTCTTATGCCTCTCAAAAGAACCGTCAGAATTTTCTTTATGAGTAAAAATCCACATAGACCGAATAATATACCAGATGGACGGGGTACTAACTCCCACGTTTTATTTTCAATAAGAGCATTATATTCGTCAGTCATAGCCAATTTCCAATTCGGGTCATGTAGTGCAGACACAGGGTTACGTGGTAGTAGGGATTTAGAGACATTAGAATTGAGATTAAAATACCATTTTTGGTTTTAAAATGCCCCTTTAACTACGAGTAACGGGCCCTTGACTCGAGGTAGAATTGGGTGAATTTTTGGTAGTGGGTAGGCTGGGACGGACTGGCCAGCAGGCAATGGGCCTACTGGCCAAACATGTGAAACAAGAACTGAAATTGTGCCGCGAGTGGGCTGGATTGACGGAACAGTACCGAGATCAGTATTAGGCCGTGATACTGGCCTACTGGGCAGACCTGTAGGACCATCGGGTACGGGAATGTGTGGGCCAGCAGGCAGTGGGCTTGCTGGCGGATTTTGGTCATGGGACAAGTCGGATAAATGGTGTATAATATATGGTGAGACCCCGTCATCCAAAAAATTATACGAATTAGGCACGGAACTACACAGTTTAGCAAACGAAAATTGAGTTTCATCAAAAATCACATGGCGACTAATTATGATTTTATTAGAGGATAAATCAAAACACTTGTAACCACGATGATTAAATGGGTAACCCAAAAACACATAAGAGGTAGAACAAGCTTGAAGTTTGTTAATTGTACTGGATGGAAAAAGAGGATAGCATAAACACCCAAACACCCTAAGATGAGAATACGAAGGATCTTTATTGTAAAGAAGTTTTAGTGGGGAATTATATGCTAGGTTTTTGTTAGGAAGTACGTTAAGGAGGTAAGTAGCCATTTGTAGGGCATGATGCCAAAAATAAGGGGGTACGGAAGCAAGGGCTAATAAAGTTCGAACAATATTATTAATGGTACGAATTTTTCGTTCGGCTTTCCCATTTTGTGAGGACGTATGAGGACAAGAAAAATGAAAGACTATGCCATTAGCATCACAAAATTTCCGAAATAACCCATTATCATATTCTTTGTCATTATCACATTGAATATTTTTAATTTCCCGTTCGAATTGTGTACGTATGAATGCTCTAAATGTTAAGAATATGGAAAACTTGAGATTTTTTCGCTAAAGGAAAAGTCCACCAAAAATTAGAATAATCATCCAAAAATAGAACATAATAACGATGTCCCAAAGAACTTAGAACGGGAGATGTCCATAAATCATTATAAATAATGTTAAAAGGCATCAAAGTATGAGACGTAGATGCTACAAATGGTAATCTAACATATTTCCCTAACGGACAAGAAGGACAAAGTGGAGTACTACGCGTACCCTGACAAGAAATAAAATTATTTTTATGTAAAAAAAGAAATAATAGACGATCCCGGAGGACCCAAACGTGCATGTCACAAGGAAAGAGCAAAAGCGACAAATGTAGATGGTATGGCTTGACTCGTAGAAGTGGTGGTGGTTGTGAGTGAATAAAGCTCTCCCCTACTATTGCATCGCATTAGAGGTATCCTCGTCTTGAAATCCTTGACAGAAAACCCAAAGGGATCAAAATTAACAGAAACTCAATTATCAGTGGTGAATTTTTTAACAGACACCAAATTTTAATTAGGTTAGGGGCATGAAGAATATTTTTCAAAACTAGACGTGGATGTGGAAGGACAAAGTAGTATGTCCATAACCTCAAATTGGAATTGTGTTTCCATTACCAATAATAATACCACGATTGTTGCTCAAATTGAAATAAGACGACATAGTACTTTGGTCGGACGTCATATGAGACGTGGCGCCGGTGTCTATATACCAATTCGCGTTCGGAGGAGTTAATCCAAGTGTATGCATTATTTCCGCAATATCTGTAGGTGTCGGGATCTGACTTGGGCCGGCAGTATGAAAAGCCTACGAAGGCTGAGGCCCAAGCAGGCTTGCCTGCGGCCACGACCCAGAAGAGTACTTGCCGCCACTGTTTGGACCCAAGAAGCTGGGCCTAGACTGTTGCTGAAACTGGGCCCAGTTACCCAGTTATAGACTGGGCGAGAAATAGGGGTTGTTAGGCCAATGGCCATTGGCCCAGCTCCACGACCAGGGAGCCCATGGCTGGGACCAGTTGTCCTGCGGCCCACTACCTTGAGATCCACTGTTGCTGCCACCACTGTTCCGTCCGCCGCCGTTACCACCACGATTTCTGTCATTATTTTATGATTTTTACCCTTTCTGCCACCACCATTTGCAGCGATTTTGGCTTGATTTTTTAGAGAATGAGGGAGGGTCGTCTGACGTTGTCATCATCATGATGGAATTTGCTCCGATAATCGCCTTTTTAGCCAAGCCGGCCTCTTCTAACGTGAGCATGGAAAGGGCCTGATAAAATGGTGGTAGAGGATTATTTTGACGAAGCGGTGTGCCAACGCCATTATATGCCTCAGATAAGCCGGCAACCATTTGGAGAACAAGACGATCATTGATAACAGGTGCACCAACGTTGCGGAGTTGGTCTGCCAATTCCTTGAGTCATTTACAATAGACTGAAACGTTAGGAAAATCTTCTATGTTGACGTGTGAAAATTTCTGCTCAAGAGTGACAGCTCGGGATTTTTTGTTATCCTAGAATATATCACGCACCCTATTCCAGGTAGCCATTGTCGTAGCGTCAGGTTCAATTATCGTCTGTAAGAGGTCTTAAGAGATAGTGGAGTAAATCCACGGGAGAATAGTAGCATCAAGGGTTGTCCATAACGTAGGATTTTCTTCGGGGGTAGGCACCTTCTCCACGCCAGGGACCGAGGGAATTATGTGATGGAGGACTTGATGCGAGCGTGCGTGAACTTTGAATAATTTCGCCCACGTCACGTATTGGACGTTTTCCATTTCAAGAACAATAGGGATGTGGTTCTTGATGTTGGAAACTGTAAGGGCATGATGAAACATGTTCTTTGACGTAGACATAACGAAAGAACAATAGGTGAATTAGATATTTGGAAGAAAATTTGGGAATAGAGGTGGAGAAAAAAATCCACAGAATTCGATAGTAGGTCACGGAAACCGAAAAAAGAAGGGGACAACGGAAGTGTTTGAGAGAATGTATTTTAGCCCTAGACTTCTGATACCAGGAAAGAAATAATCCTTTGATTATTTTCATTAATGGATGGGGTATATATACAAGTTACAATCTCTAGATATGAAAAATCATATTCCTACTATACTTCTAATATTCTAATTCTATTTATATAAAAATTCTATAATTATGATAATTATACAATATTACTTTAATAATCTAATTAACCATGATATAGCAAAAATAAATGAAGTCATATTTGAAGATAAGAAAGTTGTTACTTTTCTTTTCTTTTTTCAGGTCCTTCATATTTTAACTCACCGAAAATTTGGTACCTGGAAGTTTCTTGGAGCATCTAAACACTGCAGAAAAGGGGGGGAAATATCACATGAATGAAATAAAATTGAGTCTATAACTTTTAATATAATGAAAATGATCTAAGTTGATAGGTTTTTGCCTAAATATATTATATTTTATAAGAAAAATAGAGCACTGATCCAGTTCGACAATCCATCAAGTGGGTTTATTTATCCTTCTGAGTGTCTTCTTAGGTATTTATAAGTTATAACGGTCCTTAGGCATAAAATATATCTTGTGGTGTGTTTTTTATATTATCAGTTCATCTGAAAGATAAATATAGATAATTATTCATAAAAATTTGAAAGTGGAATAGAAAAAGGACAAGTTAGTACCTATCATCATAGCTAGAAGCCTAGAACTAGAAAGATAATGTGGATATAGGATTGGAGAAGTTTTTCAATAATATAGCAATTTGTTCAAGAAATTGTATTACTTCAGAATATTGCATGTGGTAGTTATTGGTGATGGGTCCCAAAGTGGTAATTTTTTTTATATTTAGTTAATTTATTGCTTGTAGGACTTGTGATGATGGTGATGCTAGTAACATGGTATTACGTGGCTTCATCTATCTTTGCACATATTTAATGCATGGGATATTATAATTACAGTTTGGTCAGAGATTTTGAGTGTTTCACACATGACATCCTAATTAATTACAGTATTCTTTTATCTTGAATAATTAGAGAGGAAGGGAGTATTAGACTAACAGTAAGCTATCTTCTTAGGATTTATAGGTTACGGATTCAAGGTATGAAATCAATTATTTATATTTGTGTTAAGATTGAAGGCTATTAAAAAATCTCTATTTTGCACTGATTTTTTCATTAGATTATCGGTGGGAAAACCTTAGTGTGTTTACACGAAAAAAGTAGGAGTTTTTCAGCGCCTCGATGGGAACATGTTTCCCACAATGCGTTTTTTCAGTGAGCTAGTTTAGTGGTTATGAGGTGAAAAAATCATATTTTATAGCGTAAATTTCCTATTGAATGTCGATGGAAAAAACATCTATTTCTACTTGTGAATTAATGTCTACATTAAGTTCTCTGGGGTGCGACTCTTCCTTAAATTCTACGTAAACACAAGATGATTCATGCATCGAACTATCTTTTTTCTCTTAAATAAATAGACAAAATAACAATTGGTTGTTTTTGCATTAATTGTTACTTCATTAATCTTATTGATTAGTGTACATGTTGTATTTGCTTCTCCTCTCCTGATGGTTGGTCAAGTAATAAAAATATTATATTTTCTAATATATCTTTATGGATTAAATTAGTCTTTCGGGTGGGTATCCTTAATTCTCTCATCTCTTAAACCTATGCAATAAAATTATTTTTTTGGTTTTATTGATGCATATATGAATTATCTTCCCAGCTGATAATACTAAGAAAAGAAGCTCTCCTTCACAGACCTGTCGGACCGGAGTGTGGGGGCTCCTGGGGTGGGAGATTCCACCTTTTTGGAATAAGAAAAGAAGCTCTCAAGTAGAAAGTAAAGCTATACTCACATAAATGCTTGATTAAAAGCTTTATCCTCCTTTCTCTTTTATCATATCGAACAGAATATACAATATTAATACCACTAATGAATTATGGAGTATAATGAGTCATTTTCAAGGTTTAGAAGGCTAAACTAGACTAGATAGAAAGGAGATTTATGAAAGTTGACCCTTACGTACATTATTGTTTTGTTTTTCTTCACACATTATTAATTTAATATACAATCATATAAAAAAATATTTTGCAGAGTAATTAATTATATTAATAGTATAAAATTGTCAACTGAACTGAGATTCTGTTTCCGGGTAAGTGGTGAACATCTCATACTTTAAAATTTAGATTGGTGATTCAGCAAGTGGACGATCCACTATCACGCCACCCGATGTTTGACCATATATATAGCATATAATATTTCCAAATAACACCGTCTACAACGTTCACTAGTTTGAAAAATTGTACTCGTTCAAAAAGATTTACGCATTCATTTTTTCGAGAGTCAAATTAATTATTCTTTGATCTATTATAATTTTTTAAATATATTTTAAAATTTTTAAATTATTAATTATGGTGATTTATAATTTTTAAGTATATAAATTTTATTTTAAAAAAATTAAAAGATTTTATGTTCTAATACATGATCAAAATTAAGAAGTTTGACTCTCGAAAAACGAAAAATATCAATTTTTTTGGAATAGATGAATTAATTCAAATCTGAAGATTGGCCATAAAAATTGTACTTACTAACTGTTTGGCCATGAGATTATCAGTTTTGTTTTGGAAAAGTTTTTCATTTTATTTGAAAATTAATGTTTGATCATTGAAATTACAAATTCAACTTGAAGTTGAATTTCAAATTTAAAAAACAGCTTATAACCTGTTTTTCTACTCATCTTCATAATTTTAAATAAAATACTCTCTTCTTTTCTTTAGAAAAGGTATAATCGAACACAAGTTCATCTTCAATATCAACTTCAAAAAATTTAAATAAAATAAAAAATATTTTATTTTATGGCCAAACGCCTACTAAGAGTACTATTCAAAGTCATATCTTTTGGTAGAGTAGCCCAGGATCAATAAAAATTCATTTGACAACTCTTGCACAACCAATAAGGGATGTAACATGATTGACACGTGGCTAAGTTTGTTGTTCCTTTGGTTCATAAGGTCTCTTCGCCATTTATACATTTCAGTATACCTAGTATTTTCATAATATCAGTCAATTTCATTCTTTTAATTCACTGAGAAAGAAATTGTAAATTTATAAAATTTGGTGGGCGAATTTTCCATCTCCAAAGAAAAACGCTCTGATCTCCTATAAAAAAAATTCCTGTGGTGATATTATAATATTAATTATACTATAACCACCAAAAAGAAAAGAAAAAGGAACAAAAGAAGATATTAAATGAAATTAGATCTTACCTTAATTCATCTTGTATATATGTATGTCCAGCACAGTTAAAATAAAGCTCCACATATCTCTCATGGCTGAAAGTTAAATTAAAGTGGCTTGAAAAATTGTTTCATTTTTTGTAATCAAGAAATCACTGGTCTCGTAGCGTACATTTAAGGGGAGCCAAAGTACACTAAGCTCCCACTATGTGCGGGGTTTGGGGAAGGACCCGACCACAAGGTCTATTGTACGTAGTCTTACCTTACATTTCTGCAAAAGATTGTTTCCACGACTTGAACTCGTGACCTTCAGGTCACATGACAACAATTTTACCAGTTACTTCAAGGTTCCCTCCAAATAAAAGAAGAGATATAGTCACATTACTGTCTCTGTGACCGTCATTTACCTTTTAAATAAGAAAAAGGTGTTATAGTCACATTAATTGCTTAAAAAATTGTTTGATCTTCTATAATCAAGAAAGCACTTATCCCATGATGGAGATTTACCCTTGAAATAGAAGATATATAGATAGTCACATCAGGAAATGCATTTCTTAATTTCTAAGATCACTATGATAGAATAATAATTATTAATATTGTTAATAATTATTATTATTGTAATTAACTTGTATATCTTGTATATATGGTAGGAGGTAAAATATTTATTAGGATTATCTTGTCATTAGGATGATTATCTTATCATTAGGAAGATTATCTTTATCTTAGGGAGATAATTAGGCATAATCTTTTTCTTATCATCTACTAATTTCTAGCATGTATAGTTGTATATTAACCACATTTGTGGGAGGAGAATGATGAGAAAAATATTCTAATTACTCTAATTATTCTTACATGGTATCAAGAGATTATGAAAAGATTCTACAATTAACCCTCCCAATCAGCCACCCCCCACCCTCTTAGCCGAATTGTGTGTCTTCTTGTTCATTTTTTTTCTTCATCTCCATTATTGTTCTTCATATTTTTTTTGTCTTACAATCAACAATGTCTGACTCCAAAAATAATTTTCATCCAGCCCTTACCATTTCAAACATCAAAACAAATGTTTCCATCACTCTTGAGATGAAAAATGTTCACTATGCAACTTGGGCAGAACTTTTTAAGATTTACTGTCATTCCCACCGGGTTATTCATCACATAATCCTGCCGGAAAATGGCAAAGGGAAGGAGTTAAAGACCGATGATGACAAAGAACTACGGGAAACTCTTGATGCCATAGTTCTCTCATTGATTTATGCAACAATCTCTTCTGATTTGTTACACACAATAATGAAACCTGATTCTACAGCAATGGAGGCTTGGAATCGGTTGCGGGACATTTTTCAAGACAACAAAAATTCTCGCGCCGTCACTTTAGAACAAAAATTATCCACCATTGATATGGCGGATTTTCCAAATGCGTCGGCATATTGTCAACGCCTTAAAGTCTTGTCGGATCAACTTAAAAATGTTGGTTCACCGGTTACCAACAATTGCTTAGTCTTACAAATGATTGTCGGTCTTACCGACACCTATAGCGGTGTGGGGACACTCATCCGATAAAATAATCCTTTACCACTTTTTTACCAAGCACGTTCGATGCTTATACTTGAAGAGGCGGGTTTCGCCAAAAAGTCCGCCACCGTTACCAATTCCGCCATGATTGCTACCCCCACGAATGATAGTACTACATATTTTGAACCTTCACAACCAAATCGGTTACAAAAAGGACGGAATGGTGGTAAAAATAAAAGTGGAAATCGAGGCAATAATAAAAGCGGAAGCCACCGAAATTCCGGTGGCGGAGGAAATTCCGGTGGCAGTGGCAGCGGTAACTCCCAAAATAGTAACATGGGAGCCCAAAACTGGCAACCCCGCGGTCCACCCCAGTGGGCCTGGCAGTGGCCTTGGACCTTGCCACCATGCCCTGTCCCGGCTGGAAACTGGGCCTGGCCAGTCCACTGGACAATATCCTAATTATTTTGGGCCATCACAAATAGGGCAGAGAAGCAGCAATTGGGCAGTGAATTCTAGGCCACTGCTGACCCAGTGGCAGGAGGCCCATTCGGCAGTGGCCCACCCGACGGATATTGAGTCTGACATGCACACACTTAGACTTAATCCACCCGATGCAAATTGGTACATGAACTCCGGAGCGACGTCTCACATGACGTCCTCCCAAGGTAATCTCTCGTCTTATTTTAATTTGAGCAAAAATAATGGTATAATTGTCGGAAATGGGCATTCTATTCCAATTCGGGGTAATGGTTCTACTAATTTGCCACCACCAAACCCACCACTAGCCTTAAAATGTCTTTCATGCTCCACAATTAATAAAAAAAACTTGGTGTTTGTTAGAAAGTTTACTACTGGCAATTGGGTGTCTGTTGTTTTTTACCCTTTTGGATTTTCTATGAAGGATTTTAGACGGGGAGCCATCTCATGAGATGTGATATCCAAGGCGAGCTATATCCAATAACATCACTTATCCAACAGTCCAAGTTACCATTTTATTCTGCAAGAGTAGCCTCTTCTTTATGACATGAACGGTTGGGTCATCCGGGGGCACCAGTTTTAGCCTCCCTTAAGCAAAATAAGTTTATTTCATGTACTCAATCCAAAATGTTAAATAAATGGAGTACATGCCCACTTGGTAAACAAGTTAAATTGCCATTTATTTCCTCTAATTCATGCACTCTTATGCCATTTGATATTATCCACTGTGATATTTAGACTTCCCCCGTTTTGAGCTCTTCGGGCCATAGATATTACTTGCTTCTATTAGATGATTACTCTAATTTTTTGTGGACATTTTCCTTGTCTAAAAAATCACAAGTTTTCTCCACTTTTCTAAAATTTAGAGCTTTCATCAAAAATCAGTTTGAACGGAAAATCAAGAATATTCAATGTGATAATGGCAGGGAGTTTGACAATTGGCATTTTTGGGATTTCTGCAATTCTCATGGTTTAAACTTCCGCCTTTCATGTCCCCACACATCCTCCCAGAATGGGAAGGCGGAACACAAAATACGAACCTTTAACAATATTGTTCGCACATCCCTTGCCCATGCCACATTTCCCTCCTCATTTTGGCACCACACACTACAAATGACCACATACTTGTTAAACATACTCCCTCAAAAGAACTTGTCCTACCAAGCTCCATTAAAAATCATATACCTATGGGACCCTTCTTACTCCCATTTACCGGTATTCGAGTGCTTTTGCTATCCTCTTTTTCCATCAACTACCATCACTAAACTTCAACCCCGGTCGACTCCGTGTGTGTTCTTGGGATATCCATCTAATCATCGAGGTTACAAATGTTACGACTTATCTTCAAATAAAATAATTATAAGTCGTCATGTAATTTTTGATGAAACAAATTTCCCATTTACTAAAATACACACGTCTAGACCCCACACCGATGATTTTCTTGATGATAGCCGACCCCCGTACTTAACCCAATTTTTTTACTCTCCCGAGGCCACTGTTTCAGGTAACCCAGTCGATTTGGGCTAATTGGGCCCCAAAACAGTGGCCCAGCCGCAGGATAATACATTTCAGCGAACTTGGCCTCCAATCCTAAGGCCCACTGCTCCAAATTTGTCTACTGCCATGCCCTCTGTGATTTCCCAGCCCAATGCCACTATCCAGCCTTCTGGCAGTGACTTGGGTCGAGGCCCAACATCCTCCGTCGTGTGTTATCCCCTCGGCCTAAAACTCAAACAACCGACCTATTACCTGAAGCCAACACAGTATTGTCAAACCCAACACCAAATATAGCCTACACACTCAACTCTCAAAATCACCATTACTCTGTAATCCTGTGACTGCTCTTCATGACCCAAATTGGAAAATGGCTATGGACGATTAATTTAATGCTCTTATTAAAAATAGGACGTGAGAATTAGTACCTCGTCCACCTCATGCTAATATAATTCGATTTATGTGGATATTTAGTCACAAAGAAAACTCTGATGGTTCTTTTGAGCGGCATAAAGCCCGTCTTGTAGGTGATGGAAAAACACAACATGTTGGCGTGGATTGCGGTGAGACGTTCAATCCGGTGGTCAAATCAACGACTATCTAAATAGTACTTAGTTTGGCTCTCTCAAATGGTTGGTCACTTTATCAATTGGATGTCAAAAATGCATTCCTCCATGGACATCTAAATGAAACGGTATACATGTACCAAACTTTGGGGTACATGGACTCTAAATACCCTAATCATGTGTGTCTTCTCAAAAAATCATTATATGGACTAAAGCAAGCTCTCAGGGCATGGTATAAGCGGTTTGCGGATTTTGTTTCACATATTGATTTTTCTAACAGTAGTTCCGATCACTCTCTGTTTATTTATCGCCAGGGTAATAATATTGTTTATCTTCTCTTATATGTGGATGATATTATATTAACTACCTCATCAGATGCTCTTCGAAAGTCCATCATGTCATAGCTTGGCTCTGAATTTGCAATGAAGGACATGGGCCCACTACACTATTTTTTTGGCATAGCAGTAACACGACATGCATGTGGTTTATTTCTCTCCCAAAAGAAGTATGCAACAGAGATTGTGGAACGAGCTAGTATGTCCTCTTGTAAACCCTCAGCAACTCCGGTGGACACTAAATCCAAATTGAGTGCATCTTCCAGCAAGTTTTTTGTCGACCCGACACTCTACTGCAGCCTGGCAGGACCCTGCAGTATCTAACCTTCACCAGATCGGATATATCTTATGTTGTACAACATGTGTCTTTTCATGCATAGTCCGATGGATGATCATATGCATGCTCTGAAACGCATTGTGCGATATATACAGGGTACCCTTGAATATGGCTTGCACTTATATCCATCATCCACGTCCACACTTGTCTCCTACACAGATGCAGACTGGGGAGGCTGCCCAGACACCAAATGCTCCACCTCATGTTATGGTATGTTTTTGGATGATAACTTGGTTTCTTGGTCCTCAAAAAGACAAGCCACATTATCAAGATCCAGTGCCGAAGCAGAATACTGAGGGGTTTCCAATGTTGTATCTGAATCATGTTGACTTCGAAATCTTCTTCTTGAGCTACACTGCCCGATTTCGAAAGCCACTTTAGTATATTGTGATAATATTAGTGCTATCTACCTGTCCGGCAATCCGGTCAATCATCAACGCACAAAATATATTGAGCTGGATATCCATTTTGTTCGTAAAAAGTATCACGTGGTCAAGTGCGGGTGCTACATGTCTCGTCGCGCCATCAAATTGCTGATATCTTCACTAAAGGTCTTCCGCTGGTGTTATTTGAAGATTTTCGGGACAACCTCAACATCCGTTTGCCTCCCGCTTCGACTGCAGGGGAGTGATAGAATAATAATTATTAATATTGTTAATAATTATTGTTATTGTAATTAGCTTGTATATCTTGTATATATGGTAGGAGGTAAAATATTTATTATGATTATCTTGTCATTAGGATGATTATCTTATCATTAGAAAGATTAGCTTTATCTTAGGGAGATAATTAGGCATAATCTTCTCCTTATCATCTACTATTTCTAGCATGTATAGTTGTATATTAACCACATTTGTGGGAGGAGAATGATGAGAAAAATATTCTAATTACTCTAATTATTCTTACACATTCGATTATGATTGATCAATCTTTTGTCATTGCTATCTCGTGACGATGTAAAACCATATTAGGTTTTTAATGAGAATAGTTGAAGTGGGAAATTTGTACTCTTTCATCTTGCTGGTTTTTCTCCTTATTTTGAGATGAATTTGTGTTAAGAGTCTCACATCGAATATGGAATGGGAACATGAACTCCTTATATAGACTTAAACAATCATCACCCTACAAGCTAGCTTTTGGGGTTGAGTTATGCCCAAAATTCATTCTTTACATGATATTAGAGTCAGATGCATTCCAATTCTTTGTTCACCGATGACATGAACTCCTTATATGAACTTGGACTATACTCACCCTACAAGCTAACTTTTGGGGTTGAGCTAAGCCCAAAATCCATTCTTTACAATTTGGAGACTCATTCTTCATTCGGTCAAGTTTAGTAGCCCTTAGGTAATTAATGAAACTCACTTTATTTTTTATTTTGGCGAGTCATAAAATTTCTTTTTTTTTTCAAAAAAAAAGGAAATTCCAAAAATTAGTTGGTTATAGAATGGGTTGACTTGTTTGGTTAGTTTTTGAAGATAATTTTTTCAATTTGAAAATTAATTTTTCAAATGAAACTTCAACCTTTTTCAAATAAAATACATTCTAAACATAAGACTTGAACTTTTAAAAACCATTTTTCAAATACAACTTTAATATTTTTTCCAATTCTACGAAATAATCTACTATATCTGTGTTTAGCTATAAAATTTATAAATTCAACTTAGAGTTGAATTTCAAATTATAAAAGTGCTCCAAACTTTATCTAACTCCATCTTTCTAAATTTTAAATTAAGTGTTCGCTTATTTCTTTTGCAAAAAAAATAATTAAATATAATTTTATCTTCGACTTCAACTTATTAAACTCCAAACAAAATAAAACATATTTGAAATTTATGGCCAACGTATGCTATTCTTTGTCAACTTTCTGGCTGTCCCACCCTAATCATTAGATCTATTCCAACAACTTAACTGTCACTCGGACCAATTTTTTTTTTAAGCTTCCCGACTTACGCCAGACTATTACGGGAGATAGTAATCCCGATCCCTCAGCACTACTACCAGTAAATCGCGGGATGTGCCTGAATGGCAGGGTTTGAAAACATAGCAACTGATATCACCTGTAAGGTCCTACCCCATAAGAGAGAAAATTGCTTTTACCAGGGTTCGAACACACGCTGCAGGCCTCCAACTGGATTTTAAGTTCCCTCCTTTGCCATCCAGCTATGCTCGGGGACTCACTCAGACCAAATCGCATTGTAGTAATGTACACCTTTTTAAAAAAAATTATAATTCCATTGAAAGAAATAATCTCTTGATTATTTTCATTAATGAAAGAGTATATATACAATTTATAATTTCCATAATAGAAAAATCATATTATTATTCTACTCCTAAAACCTTATTCTACTTGTACAATAACTATACAATTATGGTAAGTGTACAATTCTAATTACAACAAAACATCTCCTAAAATAGGCCACTAAATTGTGATATACACAGTATGTATACACCGTGTATATCACGGGTTTAACATCCCATCTTTGCTAAGTCAGCCCGTGATATACATGGCCAATATACTGTGTATATCATGGGTGTTTATCACACCCCCGCAGTCATAGCGGGCGGTCTTCGTACGCTGAGATTGTCCCTAAAATCTTCAAAAAGGACCGAGGGAAGACCCTTAGTAAATATGTCTGCAATTTGATACCTGGAGGGACATGGCAGACGCGTACTTGTCCACGAGCTACCTTTTCGCGAACAAAGTGAATATCCATCTCGATGTGTTTTAGTGCGTTGGTGTTGAATCGGATTACCAGAAAGGTAGACGACACTAATATTATGACAATAAACCAAGATTGCTTTCTGAATAGGACAATGAAGTTCTAAAAGAAGATTACGTAACCAACAGGATTCAGACAACACATTGGTTACCCCTCGATACTCGGCCTCTGCACTAGAGCGTGATAATGTAGACTGACGCTTCGCAGACCATGAGACCAAGTTATTACCAAGAAACATACAATAGTCGGACGTTGAACGTCTGGTATCTGGACAGCCACCCCAATCAGCATTTGTATACGAGACAAGTGTAGACGTCGATGAACTATATAAATGTAAGTCATAGTCAAGTGTTCCCTGAATGTATCGAATAATGTGTTTGAGCGCATTCATGTGCTCGACCCTGGGATTATGCATAAACAAGCACACTTGCTGTACGACATACGTAATATCTGGTCTCGTGAAAGTAAGATACCGAAGAGTCCCTGCAAGACTGCGATAGTGGGTCGGATCCTCGTACAGTGAGCCAGCCGCAGCACCCAGCTTGGGTTTAGTATCAACTGGAGTGGAAGTATACTTGCATGAGAAAATACCAGCTCGCTCAATGATCTAAGTTGCATACTTCTATTGTGATAAGAATAACCCACCTACATGACGAGTGACAGCAATCCCCAAAAAGTAACTCAAAGGCCCAAGTCTT
Organism: Anisodus acutangulus; assembly: GCA_029783415.1. Lineage (NCBI taxonomy): Eukaryota > Viridiplantae > Streptophyta > Magnoliopsida > Solanales > Solanaceae > Anisodus > Anisodus acutangulus. The sequence goes on along the minus strand of CM056493.1, from coordinate 54,356,718 downwards.
TCATAGCAAACATAGAACTGAGCATTGTCATGATAGACTATCGAAAAGCATCAGAAGAAGCAGTCAAGATAATAGCATCCACATATAATAGTATATGAGCTAGGGAAGTACCACGACGATATATGAACAATGAATTATCAGACCTGATGTGTAAAAACCCAATAGATGAAACACGGTCTGCAGATCTCTTATACCAATCCCGTGGAGCCTGCTTAAGCCCATACAATGACTTCTTCAATAAACAGATATGATGCGGATATGTAGGGTCTCGAAAACCCAAGGGCTGATGCATGTAAACGGTTTTCTTGAGATCACTATGTAAGAAAGCATTTTTTGCATCTAACTGATGAATAGGCCATGCCTTGGAAAGAGCCAGATTGAGGACAGTACGAATGGTAGTCGGTTTGACCACCGAACTAAACGTCTCACCACAATCCATGCCAACCTGCTGAGTCTTACCATCACCTATAAGACGAGCCTTAGAATTTAGATTAAAATGTCTTTTTTGGTTTAAAAATACCTTGTTGACTACGAGTGACCGGTCTGTGACTCGGGGGAGAATGAGCGGGTTTTGGGAAAAATTCGGATGGGTGACGGATCGCCAAGCGATGGGCCGCGCCCAACACGGATGCAGGATCGGGACCGGGAACAAGAATGGGAAATCTTGGGTAGACAGCGGCCTAGTAGTTGGACCTGAGACACGAGGGACTGGCCCACTGGGCAAAGTGGACGAAATAGGTGGTCTAGCGGGCAGTGGGCCCGCTGGTCCGCTGGTGGATTTTGGGTGTGGGATGAGTCCAATAAATTATGGATAATATATAGGGAGACATCGTTATCTAAAAAATCATACGAACTAGGCCCGAGACTACGTACTTTAGCAAACAGAAATTGGGATTTATAAAAAATAACGTGGCGACTAATTATGATTTTATTAGATGATAAATCAAAATATTTGCAATCACGATGATTAGATGGATAACCCAAAAAGACACAAGGGGTAGAACATGCTTGAAGTTTGTTAACAGTAGTTGACGGAAAGAGCGGATAACATAAGCACCCAAAGAACCTAAGATGTGAATACGAATGATTCTTATTATAGAGAATTTTAAGAGGGGATGAATATGCCAATCTTTGGTAGGAAGAATGTTAAGAAGATAAGTAGTCATTTGTAGAGCATGAACCAATAGAGTTCGGACAATATTATTAATGGTACGAATTTTGCGTTCGACTTTCCCATTTTGTGAGGAAGTATGAGGACAAGAGAAACGAAAAACTGTGCCATTAGTATCACGAAAATTCCGAAACAACTCATTGTCATATTCTTTGCCATTATCACATTGAATATTCTTGATTTTCCGTTCGGATTGGGTACTGACGAATGGTTTAAATTTTAGGAATGTGGAAAAAACTTGTGATTTTTTCGCTAACGGAAAGATCTATAAAAATAAGAATAATCATCCAAAAATAGAACATAATAATGATGGCCCATAGAACTTAAAACGGGAGATATCCATAAATCACTATAAATAATATCAAATGGCATTAAAGTACGAGAAGTAGAGGCTACAAATGGTAATCTAACATATTTTCCTAAAGGACATGAATGACAAATTGTAGTACTATGCATACCCTTACAAGAAATAAAATTATTTTTATACAAGGAAGAAAAAATAGACGACCCAAGGTGACCCAAACGTGCATGCCATAAGGAATGAGCTAGAGTTGCAAAAGTAGATGGCAATGCTTGACTCGAGAGACCGGATGCGGGCGTGAGAGGATAAAGATCTCCCCTACTATCACATCTCATGAGAGGAATCCCCGTCTTGAAATCCTTCACAGAAAACCCAAAAGGATCAAAATCAACAGAAATCCAATTATCAGTGGTGAATTTACGGACAAAGACCAAATTTTTAATTAAGTTCGGGGCATGAAGGGCATTTTTCAAGACAAGAGGTGGATGGGGGGAGACAACGTTTTATGACCGTAACCACGAATTGGAATTGAGTTGCCATTACCAATAATTATGCCATGATTTTTGCTCAAATTGAAATAAGATGAGAGAGTATGGGGCCCAATTCAGATCTGGGGGATTTAATCCAAGCGTATGCATCGTGGCCTCAATATCTGTTGGAGTCGGTATGAGGCCTATTGCCTGGAATGCCTACGGAGGCCGAGGCCCAAGCACACCGGCCTGCTGCCCCGACCCAAAAAATGATCTGCCACCCGAAGCTGGACCCGAGAAATTGGGCCTAGCCTGTTGTGGAAACTGGGCATAGTTTCCCAGGTAAGGGCTAAAAAAATATCCACTGCATGGGGGCCCAATTGGGCTGCTGCCCACTGCCCCGAGGGCCGCTGCCGCCACCAATGTTCCCGCAGCCACCATTATTGCCGCCACGATTCTTGCCATTATTTTTACGGTTTTGACATTTGTTGCCGCCACCGTTTTTGCGGTTTTGGCCCAAATTGTCAACAAAACCATGAGAATTATCGGACGAAGTCATCATCACCACAAAATTGGCGTCGGTAACCCCTTTTTTGCCAAGCCGGCTTCTTCTAAGGTGAGCATTGAGCGGGCTTGATAAAAGGGTGGAAGCGGATTACTTTGACGAATGAGAGTCCCAATGCCATTATAGGCCTCAAAAAGGCCGGCAACCATTTGTAGAACAAGACGATTATTGGTCACATGTGTGCCAACGTTACGGAGTTGGTCCGCCAACTCCTTGAGCCGTTTGCAATACACAGAAACGTTCGGAAAATCTTTCATACGGACTTGGGAGAATTCTTGATCAAGGGTGACGACTCGGGAATATTGGTTATCTTGAAATATATCACGCAATCTATTCCAGATAGCCATAGCCGTAGTATCCGGCTCAATGATCGTATGTAAAAGGTCGGTAGAAATAGTGGAATAAATCCACTGAAGGACGGTAGCATCAAGAGTAAGCCATAACTGAGGATCCTCCGCAGGAATAGGGGTAGCGGGAGGAATTATGTGATGGAGGACTTGATGTGAATTTTGAACAACTCTGTCCACGTCGCATATTGGACGTTTTTCATCTCAAGAACAATAGGGATATAGTTCTTGATGTTAGAAACAGTAAGGGCAAGATGAAACAGACTCTTTGACGTTGACATAACGAAAGACCAAAGGGTTATTGAGGGATTTGGAAGAAAATTTATGGGAGGGAGGAGGTAGCAACTGGCACGGAAACCGAGGAGGGGCTCGAATTTCTAAGTGGCCGAGAGAAGCGGAAGCTTTTGGAGAAGGAGGTATGTGAGACCTAGACTTCTGATACCATGAAAGAAATAATCCCTTGATTATTTTCATTAATGAAAGAGTATATATACAATTTACAATTTCCATAATAGGAAAGTCCTATTCCTATTCTACTCTTAAAACCTTATTCTACTTGTACAATAACTATACAACTATGGTAAGTGTACAATTCTAATTACAACAAAACATCTCCTAATATAGGCCACTAAACCGTGATATACACGGTATGTATACACCGTGTATATCACGGGTTTAACAACCCATCTTTGCTAAGTCAGGCCGTGATATACATGGCCAATATACCGTGTGTATCACGGGTGTTTATCATCCATCATTATGATGGAAGAGTTAAGGCATGACTACAAACTGTATATTTACCGAAAACTATAATTACACGGAGAAGGACATAAACCTTAGCCTCCAGAGCAGTATGAGAGATGGAAATGCTCAAACCTATGATGCAAGATTACACAAAAAATTCGAGCTTAGATCAGAGATAGGTTGCGCATCCTAGGGAAGTTTGTAACATCACAGAGGGATGTTATGTACAAAAAGGTGAGAAATTGAACAATTTGGCTATATGTTGTCATTGATAACATACTTGTTTCTCTTTTGTCTGAATCTAAAGTTTGGGATCCCATCAAGTTGTAACTTCATTGAAGCTCTAACATTATAGGGTAATGAGACAGCCTCGTTGAAGATAGAAACTGTCTTGGATTCTTCTCCCAAGTTAGCAAGATTGTCAGCAGTGCTGTTTCCCTCTCTCATAGTGTGGCAAAAGATGAAATTGTTATCCTTGCTGAGGTCCAAAATTTGAGCAATAGTATCAAGAAGTCTCCAGGGAGGTTTTTTGATCCTATTGATCAAATTCAGAACAATCATTGAGTCTGACTCGATTATAACATTAGTGAGGCCCCTGCTAATACACAGAATGATACCTCTCAGCATAGCCTTTGTTTCTACAACAATTATTATTACAATCTCCACAGAATTCTGCAAAGGCACAAATAAATTCTCCATTGTGATCTCTAATAAGACCACCACCTCCCGCAGAGCCAGGATTTCCTTTGCTACATCCATCCACATTAAGCTTAACCCAATCAATGGGAGGTTTATGCCAAAACACAATCTGAGAATGAATAAGAGGGAATAGCTTCTCGATTCTCCTATATATCTCATGCCACATACTGGGAAGTTGCAAGTCTGGGAATTGATTATGAAAAACCATAATAGTCATCGTGATCACTTGTTGAATAATGAACCAATGTGACATTTTCTTGTTATCATACCTAGTAGTACATCTGTTTTTTCATATCTGCCAACAAATGATTGTTGGTAGGCATTGTAGCGAGGTTTTATATACCTCATTCTTGGGTTTTGTCAATCACCACTTCATTGCCCTATGTCTTACCTGACCTTGGACCAAACTAATTCCACAAGAGTTGCAGAAAAATGACCAAACAAGATTAGCTATATGACCACAACTGAATATATGACAGGTAGTTTCTTCATAGTGATTAGTATAGCAGCAGCTACAGATGAAGGACAGATTAATCCCAAATCTTTTGATATCAGTCAGTTGCCACCTTATCTAAGAGGACTCTCATTATAAAAAAATGAGATTTTAAAAGGAAGTTTCTTTTGCCAAATACTCATGCCAGTCAGAGTAGTACCTTTCCTCCCTCTCAACATTTGCCAAGCAGATTTACATATGAAGTTTCCTGGAGAATCAGGAGTCCAAATGGACCTGTCCTCACTATTGACATTGAAAGAAATGTTACTGATGGAGTTGACCAACTGCTGGGAAGGGTCCTTACCAGTTTTCTCATATTCCAGCAATCATGTGAATAGAACTCATTAACCATGGTTCTTTTAGGAGTCCTATTTTGAACCATGTAAGCAAGTGGTCCAAACTCTGTCCATGAATCCCACCAGAAAGAAACATATCCCATGCCCAATTTCCATGAAATACAAGGTTCTACCTTATCTTTAATATCTATCATTCTTCTCCAAGTATGAGATTGTCCAGGGCTCTCTTTTTGGCAACAAGGTGAAACCTTTTACAGTACTTGGCTTCCAGAAAATCCTTGAGAAGAGACTTTTGTGTTCTGAATTTCCACCACATCTTAGCAGAAAATACATTACAAGTATCTGTTAGAGATCTGAAGCCGGCACCTCCTTCCTCCACAGGAAAACAAAGATCATCCCAAGCAATCCAATGTTTCTTTTTTCTATTACCATCCATACCCCAGAAGAAATCAGTAATGATCTCAATTTGGTAAAGGACAGTCTTGGGGGGATGTACAACAGAAAGAATATGATGAGGGAGAGCCTGTAGAACTGATTTGATGAGAACATCTTTACCCCCATAGGATAATAGTTTCCCTTGCCACCCTTGAAGTCTTTCAGCAATCTTAGCAACCGTATTGTTGAAATAAACAACCTTCTTCCTTCCTATATAAATAGGGCATCCAAGATATTGCATTGGAAACTGGGAGTGATTGAAACCTGTAGTCTGCTTGATCATGTTGATTATTGGGTCATCATCCATGAAATTAACATAAAAACCTGATTTGGTTTTGTTTACAAGTTGTCCTGAGATCTTCTCATATATTTCCAGCTTATCCATCATCACCTTCAAGGAATCATGATCACCTGATGAGAAGAGAATAGTGTCATCAGCATAACATAAATGAGAGATTATAGGACTATTATTATCTATAGAATAGGGGATGAAATCAGTCTGGGTTAGTGAATCCATTAATTTGGAAAGTAGTTCAGGCCCAATGAGGAAAAGAGAGGAAGATAAAGGATCTCCTTGCTTTAATACTCTAGTTGAATTGAAAAAACCAAGTCAACATACATTGATATTAACAGAGTACCAAACATTAGACATAAGCCTCCAGATGATATCAATCCACTTTTCATTAAAGCTAAATTGACTAAGAGCATTGCATAGGTATTCCCAAGAGACCCTATCATAAGTTTTAGCCATATCTAGTTTTAGGATCACATTTCCATGGTTAGAAGGTTTAGAAATGTTGTGGACCATGTCTTGAGTCATCATGATATTCTCAGTAATGGATCTCCCTTTAATGAAACTAGTTTGATTAGGAGAGATCAGTTTGTTCATGAGATGACTCAATCTATGGTTCACTAAGCTAGAGATGATTTTACAGGAGAAATTGCTTAGACTAATTGGCCTCAATTCATTGAAAGCCTGAGGACTGTCCACTTTAGGAATGAGGATCAGGCAAGTGTGAGTGATGGCCCTTGGAATTTGGTTTCCTGCAAAAAAAAAATCAATAATCATTAGTAAACTATATCTTTCAGTGATAAAATTTCCTAGAAAGACCATCTGGTCCAGGGGCACTGCTAGAGCTCATGGAAAAAACTATATCTTTCAGTTCCTTCATAGTGGGGATGACTGTAAGATCAGCATTGTCCATGTCAGTGATCACTTTAGAGATACAGTTTAAAATAGACAAGTTAGTATCAGTGTGCTCTTTAGTAAATTGATTCTGAAAAAAGGATATGACTTCATTGGCAATGTTCTCATCTCCTTCAATCCAGTTGCCATTGTCCAGCTTGATCAACTTGAGAGATAATCTCCTTTCTTTCTTTGACAATGGAGTGAAAGAATTTAGATTTAACTTCTCCCTCGACAAACCATTTGATACCAGATTTTTACTTCCAGATAGATTCCTCTTTCTTGTAAGCCAATATTAAGAGAGCATTGGTATGATTAAGCTCATCCCTGTTTGCTTCAGTGTTGTCAATAATTATATTATGCTCAAATTCTTCCACCATCTTCTCAAGCTCCTTGACCTTATTAAAGATGTTACCAATAGAGGTCTTGGACTATTGGGATAGACTTTTACAAGTGTTTTTCAGTTTCAAGTGAAACTTTCACATTGCAGATCCATGAACATCTATATCCCAAGCTTGCTTTACCACCTCTTTGAAACCTTCTTCTTCAGTCCAAAAATTGAGGAATCTAAAGTATCTTGTATGATCATGGTGATTATTCTTGGCAATAGTGAACAGGGGAGAATGGTCAGAACCAGGTGATTGACATTAGTAGAATCAAATAAGTTCATCCAGTCTTGGTTAACCAAAACTCTATCTAGACTTTTCCAAACTCTTTTGTCAGGGGTCCATTCATTACACCAAGTAAACTAAGATCCTAAGTAACCAGGGTCAATGAGATCACAATCCATAATAAACTGTAAAATGGGAATGCTTTTGGACATTCTATGCAGGTTACCGCCATATTTTCCACATGAATCAGTAATACAGTTGAAATCACCAGCAATATACCAAGGGATATTATAGATCTGAGAAATATCCTTTAGGTTATCCCAAAGCTCCTCTCTCAGCCCAACATCACATTTAGCATAGACAGAAGTCACCAGGATGTTTGTACCCATCCAATCCATGATACAAGTAACATGTTGGTCTGATTCTTTGACCACTCAGAGGTCCAAATATTCTTCCCAAAAAATTCAAATTTGACTGTTGCAATTGGCATAAGCATTAGCATACCATACCCCAACATAATCCTGAATTTATCCAGTTGATCAGCTTTGTGAAAAGGTTCACTAATAGCTATTAAAGGAAGATTTTGAAGTCTGATTATCAATTTAAGTCTATCAAAAGCACCACTAGAACTGATGCTTCTTATATTCCAGTATAAGGACTTAAACATCATAATCAGTTCGAAAGGTTTTGATCCTTTGGTAAGACCACAGCTTGTTGGTAGGTGAATCTCCCACCTCTTCCTATTGAATTGTGCCTGTCTCCTCTAGAGTTGTATCTGCCTCTTCCTCTTCCTCTTCCTCTAGGGGACAGATGAGTTCTGTCAACCAACTTGTCAATCTCAGAGCTCACATTAACTTCCACTAAAGCCTGAGGGCTGAATGATTCAATCAATTGAGCAGCATGTTCATCACTAGTGTGGTTATCAGGTTGTCATTCAGAAAGCTTTCACTGTCCACACTTTCAAACTCATTAGATTCTTCAGAACTCATCTCATCTTCATAATCACCATCTTCAGAGCTACACTCATCTCCATCACCATTATAGGATGATTTTGCAAGAAGATCCTGGTTGGTAATGTAAATATCTTCATTGTCCTGCTCTTCCTCCAAACTGGTACCGCTAATAAGTTTAAGATAGTTACTGTGAACATCTCCAGGATCAATTGAATGATTGTTCAAATTGTTGTTGGATTCTATGATATTCTTGCTGTTAACTTCACGGTCACTGTGATTGTTGATATCCTTAACTTTGGTATTATCCTTCTGGTAAGAATGTCTGCTGGCTTGATCATTGTCGGGTTGAACAGTATTGTTACCCATTTGTTCCACAGAGTTGTGATTAGTATCCATCTTATCTTTGCTTTCCCATCTCCATATTGGTGTTCTGTACTTGACTATCATTATTATCTAAGACAGACTTCTTCTTTTTGACTGAACCTTTTTTTTTCTAGTTGGCCTTCTGATTGTTGATATTGGTTCCTTCATCCATCTTACCTTTACCTTTTCCAGGGACTTCTTTAATTTTGGGAACCTTTTGATTTTCAGAAGGTTCATTGATAACAATACCTTTTACTTTCTCAGTACCTTGATCCTGCTTTGTTTCTTGTTGATTTTGGGGTTGTATTTCATTCAAACTCTGCTTGTTGTGATTGTATTCATTGGGTTTGTTGGGGTTTTCCATTTGTTGAGGGTTAAGTTGGAAAAATCTTACTTTGGCAGGTTTTTTTCTAGAAACAGTCTGGAAATCATCCTCATTTGGTTTATCACTCCTTTGTTCCTTATCCTTCTTGGTTAGAGCTTCCCTTTGTGCTTTAATCCTTTCATCCCTAGCCTTGTTTCTGCATTGGTTCTCATAGTGACCTTGCATCTTATAATATACACAGTAGCTTGGGACCTTTTCATACTCAATGACTAACCATTTCCCAACCATCAAGCCTTTTAAAACCTAACCAAATTTGATCAAGTCTTGGCTTTAGCAAATCGATCTCAACTTTAACCTTTGCAACATTACCTCTGGACTTAGAGAAGGTGGCTTGGTCAGGAGCCACAGCATAACCAATATCCCTAACCAGTCTAGACACAATTTGCCATTTAAAAAGATGCCATGGAAGTTGATGAGTCAGGATCCAAACAGGAACAATAGAGATTTCTTCCTCTGGTTTGAAATCAGCAGTCCACTTAAGAATTTTCATAGGGTAGTCACCAATGTCAATATAATCCTTAGCAAATATATGATTATAATCCACTTCATTTGCAAAGTCAAGATAAATATGTTTGGGGTCGAAATATGTTATGTTAGGCTTACCTGAAAGTTGAAATTGACTAACAAAAGTGGTCCTAATTTCATCCATGGACGGTTTACCTCAATAGAACTTACCAACTATAGTAAATCTGCAATCTTTAGCAAGGTTTATGAAGTAGTCTTTAGCATTGAAAAAAACAGCTGGTTTTCCAAGATGTGTACCATGTTGAATCTCTACCATCTCAGCATCATGTTAAATGAAGTAGTCTTTAGCATTTAACACTTATATAGGGTATAAACAAAAGTTAGTAAGTTTCCTCTCATTTACATGTACACATAATTCAAACATATATGCAATTCTAGAAGCAACCACTATTTGCAATGATATGATGTGTATTAAACTTTTTGTCTCATTCTACACAGTATAGGCAGCACTGCTCAGGCTTGATAACCATTTCAATTATGTTTTAACTAGGGATCAGAATTTAAATTTAATGAGTTTAATTTTTAAACTTTTTAGTATTCACTATTAGAAATAAAGGGTTTTCCTATCGATATTCAGTGGGAAATTTGTGCTATAAAACATGATTTTCCCACCTCATTCCCACCAAACCAGCTCACTGAGAAAACGTATGGTGGGAAACAGGTTTTCATTGAAACATTGGGAAACTTTCTAATTTTTTCGTATGTTCACACTACTATTTAAGTTTTTCTCACCGACATTCAGTGGGAATAATCACTGAACATTTTTCATTGGGAAATTCAGTGGGAAAATATTGATTTTCTAGTAGTGATTATACTCATTGTACCGATAAAATTTAGGGTCTAAATCTAATAATTTTCTATATTTTTGTAGGTTTACATATAAATATCTACATTATGTGATAAAAAGTATGAGTTTAGACTGCTGGTAGCCGGTCGATAAGCAGCAGCTACAGGACGAGAGCTAAGCTAGCCAGCCACCAAGATTTTACCATGACTGCAATTTTAGAGAGTTGGATGCTTTTCATTGAGATGTTTATATATAGTTCGCCACAAGTGCATAGTTCTGCGCAATTGATTCCTCATTCCTATCTTCATAATCATCCTGCTCTGACCCCTGGAATTGACTTGAAGATGATATTTCCAGATTTTGTGACTCAAAAAAGAGAGAATTACCTTACCCCGTCGCCAGAAGGATACATTTGCATGCACATGCATGGAGTAGTGACTTAGCCAGATGGATACATTTGCATTGCATGCACCTGCATGGAGTAGTGAATTAGCCAGATGGATACATTTGCATGCACCTGAATTAGTTGCATGAATTCTGATGAAGTAGGTGAGATATTTATGTAGGTAGTTAATGTAGGCTGGTGAAATTCAGTCAAATAAATCTCAATAAATGATCACTTCACTTCAATATCTTTTGAAAAAAAAACAATAGCTAGAGTGAATCCTCAAACTCCATTTTGATCCCATGGATAACAATGAGAATGTTGCAAACCAAGAACTTACAAACTTGAAACAAGATCATGAAGTAGTTGTAGTCATGGTCCCTTTTCAAGCTCAAGGCCATCTCAACCCCTTTCTCCAATTTGCATGCCTAATGTCCTCTTATGGTCTCTATATTTACTATGTTGGCTTAGCCACTTACAACCGTCAGGCTAGGGCTCGAGCCAACGCCTTAAATCCTTCGGACATAGCCAAGATCCACTTCCATGACCTCCCAATAACGCTTGATTTAGCCACTACTACTCCTCCACTTCATCCCAATATCTTGGGCGAAGACATTTCCGGCCACTTTGGAATGCTTGTATGCTTCTGCGCGAGCCCATTGCTTCCTTCTTACGAGATATTTCGTCTAAAGCAAGACGAGTAGTTGTTGTTCATGATTCTTTAATGGCCAATAATGTTCAAGACGTTTCTTCCTTTCATAATCCAGAGTCCTAAATATTTAACTGCATTTCTTGTTTCGAGATGTGTTGTAGTCACATATGTAGAGCCGCGGGGTTGCCCATCCCGCTTGAACAAGAACTACTTCAAAAGCTAACCTCTCTAGAAGGATGTTACACCGATGAACTGATACACCTAGAAAATTTTCAGGTTCAGTATATGGGGACTAGGGTTGGTGATATCTATAATACAAGCCAAGTAATTGAAGGTAGTACATTTATTGACTTGATGGCACAACTCGTGAGCGCACAAAACAAGAAGCAATGGGAAATCGGACCGATTCTCCCAACTAAACTAGCTAATCATAAAAAGGGTTGCCCGGTGCACTAAGCAATCGCAATGCGCGGGGTCCGGGGAAAGACCGGACCACAAGAGTCTATGGTACGCAGTCTTACCTCACATAAGAAAAATGACCTTTGTTTGGATTGGCTAAACAAACAACCTCCAAGATCAGTTCTTTATGTATCTTTTGGAATGTCAACTTCGTTTTCTCATGAACAAATCAAGGAGCTCGCGATGGGATTAGAGCGAAGCAAACAGAAGTTCATATGGGTGTTGAGAGATGCTGATAAAGGATATATCTTTACTGGAGAAGCTAGAAGATTCGAGTTGCCAGAAAGATTTGAGGAAAGACTAAAGGGGGTAGGCTTAGTGGTGAGAGATTGGGCACTACAACCAGAAATCTTGGCTCATTCGTCCACTGGTGGATTCATGAGTCATTGTGGTTGGAATTCTTGCATAGAGAGTATTACTATGTGGGTGCCTATAGCTGCTTGGCCTATGGGAAATCACCAACCAAAAAATGGTTTATTGGTGACGGAATTATTGAAAATAGGCCTGATTGTGAGGGAGTTGGAGTAACGCGAGGAGTTGGTGACTGCATCAACCATTGAAAACGTCGAGATGCGATTAGGAAAAGAGCACAAGAATTGGGGGAAGAAGTAAGGCAGTCCACGGATAAAGGGGTTGCTTCTCAACTGGAGTTAGATTCTTTCGTTGCTCATATCACTAGATAGACTTGTCTTTTAGAAGAAAGCTTGTTCAACAACAACAACATACCCAGTGAAATCCCATAACGTGAGTCTGGGAAGAGTAGAGTGTACGCAGACCGTACCTCTATCTTGGTAGGTAGAGCGGTTATTTCCGAGAGACCATCGGAAGCATATCACTTGTTGTAACGTCAATTTAAGAATAATTAAGCATGTTGACAATGTCAATTCTTTCTCTTTCACCATCAAAATACATCTTTCATGGCGGAAGAATATCGATCACAAGCACATCTACTGAGTCAAACAACAAGGACATACTTTGCTTTCTTCTTTTGGCTTTTGTTTTTCATATAGACTATTGAATTCCGTTCACTTCGATTCATATCTTAGCTGTGGCGTTTTTTGAATCCCGTTACTCAAATTCCTGGTTCCGCCACCGTTCTCAAACTATTTCTCGCTAATCAGTTTTAAAAATTTATGTCCTTACTTTATGTGCTCCCTTTCTTATTTTACATTGCCTCGTGAAATTGGATAGTTTAAAATTTTAAAGAATATAGTCAAAAAAAGTTCCAATCCACTTGAAATATTTTTGTAATTTTATTGCAAGCTAAACACCAATGACTGGATGGTTAATTTGTTATGAATAATGATGGTGTGTTTCATAGTGTTGTCTTCCTAAATTTGAAATGAAAATTGGATACTTATGTACTAAGCTCTGGAGTCTTTAAAGTGTTCCATTCTCCTTTCTTTAAAGAGTTCCATGGCAGCATATTATTAGTCTGATTTATTCAGTATGCTCTGTTTGAAAGGTGTATGTATGACACAAAAAATCAAGACATTGTAAGGAATCAATATTTTTTCCCCACGGGTTTGTCAGAAAATACAAGAGGGTTTTCTAATTTAGGGAAAGAGTGGAAATTGGGATAAGAAAATAAAAAATTTAAGCAAAGTTTTTTTCGCCATAGAAATCAAATATTTATCACTTTATATGAAAATTTTGAAACTGGAGTTGAAAATGGTGTTGTGTTTGATTTTTTTTTTTTTACAAAGAATATTTGATTGTTTGAATGTATCAAAATTGAAAATAAAATTTTAAGTGTTATCCAAATATTTGGAATTTTTATGACCACACTAATTTTTAAATAAAGTGAAAAAAAATTCAAAAAAAAAGTGAATAATTCTTATGGCCAAACAGAAAGAAAGTGATCATAGTGATTGAGGGCGTTTTCAACTATTGCAAACAATGCACAAACCAGATCTACCAACTAAATTCATCAATACAAGCACATCCAAATATGATTCTCCCAACCAATGAAGCTATAGTGACTATCATGCAACATTTCACAATTAAAGAATTAACAAAACTTGAGAAGTTTATTGGTTTTCTCTTCCAAATACCCTACAAAATGACAATAATATGATAATAAAAGTAAATATGAATGACTTGGACACATCTGTATCTGTTTCTTCAATGCTAGTCTCTTTCTTTCTGCCCAATAAACTTCTTCAATCCAGCTTCACTGAAGAGAACAAGTAATGTACAAACCAGAAAGAGGAAAGGAACCCGACTGTGCCTGTGGCGAGCATGATAGCAAGGACCATGAAGAGGGAATATCCTAGGTAAAGGGTAGCGGAAACAGGCCCGCTCAAGCTCTTGAGATCGAAGATTAGATAGTTAACGGAGTATAGGAAAATGTATATAGCAACTGATCCAGAAGCAAAGAAAGATTTCCACCACCATTTCCAGTCCTCCACACAAAGATGCATGTAGGTAAGAACAAGTGACACCTCAGCACAAACAGTGACAAGAAGGATCATGACAATGAGGAGGAAACCGAAAACATAGTACACACGACCCATCCAGAGACTCGACATGATGAAGAAGAGCTCGATGAAGAGAGTACCGAAAGGAAGGGTCCCTGCACCCAAAACTAAAAGCCAAGATGGATACTTTTGTGGCGGGATTTCTCTTGGGATTTGGTTGGTTCGGACAGGGTATTCAATGTGAGGAGCCTTTGCCCCGAAATAACCACCGACTAGGGTTAGAGGAACGGAAATGCAGAACCAAAGTAAAATGAGGGCGACAAAAAGTGAAAACGGAATGGCCCCTGTGCTGTGACTACCCCATAGCAGGAAGTTCAATGTGGTTAGAATGAGAAAAGCGATTCCGGGGAAGAAACAAGCAGCCTTCCACGAGACTGAAACCCAACCCTTGTGATCCCCACAATAGATCGTCCTCCAGAGACGAACAGCAACATAACCAGCTGCAACACCAAGAATCATATAGAAGAATAGCATGCCGGTAATCAACGTTCCACGAGAAGCTGGGGACATAAATCCGAGGGCAGCGAACATGATCGTCACAACACCCATCCCTAGGATTTGAACCCCGTCTCCAACCATCGCACACAAAAGAGAAGGATTACTCGGAGCCCTGAAAACATCACTCACTACAAGTTTCCACCCAGATAACTCCTCATTCATCTGAGCTTGAGCCTCTTTGTCGAGTTCCTCATACCTCGTCAGATCCCGCCTCACAGTTCTCAAGAAGATTACAAGCACGATTCCGGCCAAGAAAGTGACCACCATAAGGGAGTTAAGGATAGAGAACCAATGCACCTTTGCACCTTCCATCTTCAAATAAGCATCCCATCTCGACGGCCACTTGATATCACTTTCCACAAAGCTCACCTCGTAAGTAAAAGACACGGCCTCGTTCTCTTTAATAGCCATGGCGACGGTTGTAGGGTCGCACTTAATTGGAGTCGGGTACTTATTGTACATTTTCAAGTTCTTCCCCAAATCAGGAGCATGCTGGACACTACAAGGAACAACCTCAAACCCAACAACCATGTAACCAGGCGCCTCGGTTTCACCCTTTCTAACGGTCGAGATCACCTCGGATCCGTCCCCCGTACCCATAACCCGAGCCACATTGGTCTCCTCATACTTATGAACAAGAACAGTAAACTTCAAGTGATTAAACACGTAATACACATCTTGAACCTTAATCCCAACCGGATAACCCGTCCACCGCAAGAAATAACCTTCTTTCCTCGTATACCGAATAGCAGGTAAATTATCAAGAATCAAATTCACTTGATACATTTCATCAATCCTTTTCTTCAAAAGTTTAAACTCCTCACCGGACAAAGGTTTAGTTTGACACATAAAAACCTCAGTCTCATTAGTATACATCTTAAACCTATAAGGTGAATTCTCAATCCTATCACCCATAAGTAGTTCACCAAGATTCTCTGCACTATCTTTTACACCCTCTTGGGGTTGACAAAAAGGCAAACTATAATAACTATAAGGCAACTCAGTATCAATTGATGTCAATGAATTAACCTTAACATTCAAGAAATTACCAACCCCATATTTGTGAGGGTAACTTCCAGGCAAATAAAACCCTTGCCCCAATTGAGATACCAAGCAGATTAACAATACCCAAATCTTGAATTTGTCAAAAGATCTCATTTTTAATGGTTTCTT
Organism: Anisodus acutangulus; assembly: GCA_029783415.1. Classification (NCBI taxonomy): domain Eukaryota; kingdom Viridiplantae; phylum Streptophyta; class Magnoliopsida; order Solanales; family Solanaceae; genus Anisodus; species Anisodus acutangulus. The sequence continues at coordinate 54,340,740 of CM056493.1, read as the reverse complement.
GATCAGATCTGGATGACCCAGATCAGGAACTGTATGTAAAATGTCAAGATTAGTGGAATTTCATAAAAGGGTTTAACACAAAAATCCAGAATTAGTAAAAAATTCAATGGTTTTGGGATCAGATAATGCAAGTTTTTATTATAGTAAACAAGAACAATTACAAAAAAGAAAATGAGAGAGATTTGACTTACCTGTAAATGGGGATAGTGAGAGCTACAATGGAGAGATTGTGGAGAGACAAGAGGAAGAAGCATGGGGATCTGGACGCAAAAGAATTTATATATATACTCATTTATTTGACACTTTTTCTTTCGTCTCAATTTATTTGACACTTTTTCTTTTTTGGAGTAAAGAAATTGTTCTTTAACTAATTTTTTCACGTTGTTTTTAAAATATTTTACATTATTAATTATAATAATTTATATCACTTTTTATTTAATTTTTAAATATATAAAATTTATTTTAAAAATTTTATATTTAAACACACGATTAAAATTTAAAAGAACTTTCAAAAGGCACAAATTGGCCCACGTGATATTTTATTTCCTCGTCGGTGGGAGATTTTGGGCAGCCTTGGCGGGGCCTTCTTGCAGAAAATGGACTTATGTCCTAATCATCTAACAAAATGAAGGGGGTGTTTGGACATTATAATACTTGTAAATAATGGAATATAATTTACAAATTAATGTGTCTAATTTGATTTGGCACAAAATTTAAAAAATAAAAGAAAACTTTTGAAATGTATGATCCAAAATAAATTTTAGATATTTGTATGATTGTAAATGATTTCATAAAGTTAAATTGTCAATCTTTTTGAAATAAATCAACAAATTAATAAGGAAAGTAGATAAATCTTTTTGAAATGGAAGGAATATAATTTTTAGGGAAAAATGATAAATATGGCCTCGTATATTTGGTGATAGGTTAAGTACTTTTGGTCTCCGTCAATATTTAACAAACTATTTTTATTAGATTTGATTGGAATTTTGAAGAAACAAAAAGAATTTAGTTGGAAGTTACATTTAGAGGTACATTTTTTATAGTTTTTGCTAATTTGTTTGGTCATATTTCTGAAGTTTGTGTGCAGTTTCTGAGGTTTATTCTATATTTTGTATTCATTTTAATTTGTTATTACAATTTCTAATATTTGATAAATAAAAAATTAATATTTCCATTTAATTTTTAATAATTCTCAACAAATATTATTGGTTGATCATTAAGGTGTAGTGAGAATTGTATTGATACACTTATAAAGAAATAACACAAGCATGATGGGCTAAGTGTTAGGTCATAACGAGGACATGACATGTTTTATTCTTTGCTCCAAAGGTGGAATCTCCCACCCCAGGAGTCCCCACACCCCGGTCCGACAGGTCTGTGAAGGAGGTAAATCATGGTGACTCAATTGATTTCAAATGTTAGACCAGTACCACGCTGCGCACAAGGGGCCCTCCTTTATTTCAAGAAGAAACCCCCACACTGCCGCTGACGGGATTCGATCCTTGGTCTTTGCTCCAAATATCCCCCTTGAAACCAATTGAGCTGCCCAAGCGGACGACATGTTTTATTCTTTAAGTGCATGAAGAAAATAAGATAGTAGGGAAGTTTTTTCGAAATTAATTTTTTATGTTATATTTTAATTCTCTATAACAACTTTTTATCTATAACAACAATAATCATCTTTATAACAATACACTCTGTGTAAATTACCCCCCTATAACAAATATTTTAGTTTTTGGTAATATAATAACTAATCATCTTTATAGAAATAGAATCTCTAAGATTACAGATAATAGGTCTAAAGATTTTGATCAAATACTTTGATATTTTAATACATAATTTATGATAAAGAATATTATATATATATATATATCTTCATCATTAAAATATTTTCCTTCTTTTATATAAAATTTGATTAAGTTTAGGATTTGGTATTAAAGTTCTTATGTCCGTAGCAGCACTAAATAAATAAATAAATTTTATGCATCTTTTTTGCCTACAACAGCTAAGTATTATTTAAATATCAAATATTGTTATAGGTGTATAACAATCAGTCACTATAACAGAAAAAAAATCTCAAAATCAACTATGTTATTATAGAGAGATTTGACTGTATGTAATTTATTTTTACATTCAAACTATGTGATTGTCGTGATTATATATTCCTTTTAGAGAGAAGGCTACTAATTGTCTGTTTGACCAAGCTTTCAAAATCAGCTTATTTTTAATAGTGCTTTTTTTTAAAATTACTTTTTGTGAGAAACAGTTTGTGTTTGTCAATTAATTTAAAAAGCACTTTTGAGCAACGATTAGTGTTTGGCCACGCATTTAAAACGTGTTTCTAAGTGTATTTTTCTCAAAAACACTTTTCATAAAAGTGCTTACATTTTTTATCTTTTGAAAAACTGTTTCTGTTACTCTCAAAAACACTTATTTTCTTCTAAAAATTTGGCCAAACACCTCACTTTTTTAAAAAAATAAGCACTTTTAAAAAAAAACTTTTGGAGAAAAATAAATTTGACCAAACATGCTATAATATCTTATTCAATATACCTCATTCGCTGACTTTCTCTAATCATTCATAATTACTTACATGTTATGAATACATTGAATGTCTATTCCTATATATTCTTGTACTTTGAACCATCTAACTAAATCTCACAAGTATTTATCAAATATTCCCTATAAATGGAATAATTTTAACCCTGTAAAAGAGATGAATTAAGTGAGCTTGCGGGAGTAACAACTTATACACTTCTCTTTACACGTGAAGTTTTACATATAATTCGACTTTTAGCATAAACTTTTTGCGGATGCTTAAATGGGAAATAAAGGGAAAAGAACATTTTTTTTCTTAACTTAAAGTGCACCATACATCTTGTTTTAATATTATTTTGGATTCTATTTCTTGAACATTATTTGGGATTCTCTTTTTAATATTTAAATCTTAGGACTTAATTGCCATGTGCGGTATACACTTTTCGATTTTAAGAAACAATCTCCTGTGACTATTTACAACAAAATGACCTCATAAAAATCTTCTCTATTTTATTTATCGATTGCCAATATTTTTATTACCAATCTCCTATAAAAATGATCATATAACTAAAAGAACATTCATAATGAACTATAAATCCAAACTTCACACCTCTAACGATTGTGATGGAGTGATAAATACTATTCATCTTTAACCAGAGGTCTCGAATTCAAACCCTGAATACGGAGTAGCCTTTAGTAGGGGGGGGAGCGCTTTATCCGCACCACCCAGCCCCCAGCCCCCACCCCCAAAGTGAGACTCTCCAGCGCAGATCCCAATGGAGCTCCAAAGCGTATACCGGACACCGAGTGAAAAACCAAAACAAATAGAAAATTGAACTCCACACTTCAATGTACCAAAAAAAAATGAAAACTGGACTCCTAGTTACAATGATTTATTTTCCAGATAATTAGTCAGCCACTGAAATAGGGCTTCAGGACAACTTACAAAGTTCAACTAACAAGTCCAATCAAGATAACATAATCTACATCAAGATGGGAAATATAAACATTTCTTTCGCCAGATGAAAGAAGATTAATGTGATTTTTTAGTTTTTGGCACCTAGTCCTTGGGATTTAGGACGTCTAACAGCAACTAAAGCATTGGTTATGCCTTGTGAATTTCTCCCAAGTCCCATGCCTTCAATAAAACCCATTTTTGCCATCATCTTTGATCCAAACCCTTTTGTGTGCCTCTCAAATCCTCCAAATCCAATAGATGACTCCTTCCTGATGGATTTCCCGCTTCTACCGACAACTTCAGCACCCGGATCACCTGATGATTTGGGTAGAAAATCCTTCTTTGCTGATGATCTACTACTTGTTTCTGGGATTTCAGCTCCCAATCCGAGAGCTTTTGGTCGTTGGCGTGCTTCGATTGGCTCTGCAATGCCCTGTCCATCTTTCCCTAAACCTCTACCTTCTTGATAACCCATTTTTGCCATCATTTTCGAGCCAAAACCTGTGGTGTGCATCTCGAATGCACCGTATTCGATTGAGTTGGTCACAACCTTCGTTTCATGGACGATGGTGGTTGTCTCGGTTGTTTCTATTGATTTATCCTCAACTGTCTCGGAACACATGATACCACTTGAAACGAAGGAGACAGGAAGAGCGGCGTAGGAGCCTGTTTTCTGATCCCTTCTTTTCTTGCTGCTGTCTTTATTCCCACGTGGATTTACCGGGGTTCTAAACATTTTGCTTGGGCCAGATTGTCCACAACTACCCTTTGAAGACTTTTTGGCTGCATTTCCATCCTTCCTATGAATTTGTATACCGGCGACTGTGAAATCAGAATCCTCGTCACCAGCTCCTATCAACTGAATGTTCAAAAAATGGAAATCTCATAGTCAGACAGAAACATGCATCTTTTACAAAATGTTCAGACCAAATGAAAGGAATATATTATGTAAACCAAGTAATTGAACTCAGCGAAAACTGGAGGCAACAAGTAACATAACCTTCTCCAAACGTATTTTATCATTGGCAGAAGGCATAGACGTATGTTGTGTCTTCGTAACTGTCACAAACCTGGAAAAGAGGAATACGGATGACTTCAATAAGTACAATTTTCTTCCCATAGCAATATTATTACATCTAAGATACCAAAGCCGTCGAATCAAGTGGAGGTACACAAGGCACAAGCGACAATCCATAATCTACATATAACGGATGGAGAAGTCTGTTCATGATCTCACATCTTCTCCTGAAAAGCTTTTCCATTAACAAATATTCACATCTTAAATCCTCCTACCCGTAGAATAAGCTGTCACAATAACCATAATTTTCGCAACTAAAATCCAATAGAAACACATATATTTAAGGCCTAAAAAATAAAGAAATGTTGGAATATTGCAATCTTTTTCTTCTTAATTAAGAAAGTTTTGGAACATCAGGAAATACATCTGCAATTACACACCTTGGCTTTTATATGCGTTTTACACATTAAATGAAGGTTCCCCTCCTGATCATCATTGGAAATCGCTCTCTAGAAAGCCTAAAAAAGGAAAAACCATCATATGCACAATTTATCCTACCTCTTCTTGCCAGAACCTTGACCAACGCTTCGCAAGCGGTATATTGCTGCTAATCTCTGAACCTGTGCATGTTCAGCACTGAGTGTCAAAACAAGTAGTAATACATTAAGCTCAAAAAAGACACTCAATGGCAATTAATTCCTTCCTTTTGCAAGTTATTGTATGTAGAAGTTGGTTACGCTTGACTTTGACAACAACAAACCTAGTGAAGTCCCACAACGTAGGGTTTGGAGAGGGTAGAGTGTACGTAGACCTTACCTCTACCTTGGTAAGTAGAGAGGTTGTTTCCGAAAGACCATCGGCTCAAGACAAAGCATAGGCACAAGTAAAGCAAAAGAAACGGTCAGACCCGTACAAGAAATCTAAAGCAGTATGATAATGAGAGTAACAAAAGCGAATAAGTCATGATAAAGAATTCTTAAAAAAAAAGAACCAATAACTAACACGGGTAAATAAGATAAACAAAGTACACAAACGAACATACATCAGCAGAAATCAAAGGACATGGGCTATAAAACAATATTGCGCCTACTAGTATGATAGGCTAAGGAGGGCTACCATAATAACACTACAACTATCAGTATGTAAGTGTAAGTAGGACTACGCTCAACTAACTACTACCCTTCTACTTTAATCTGTGTCCATCACAATCCCCTATCTAAGGTCATGTCCTCAGCAAGTTGCACTTGCGCCATATCCCGTCTAATCACATTTCCCCAATACTTCTTCGGCTTACCTCTACCTCTCTCTTGAACCCGTCCATAGCCAACCTCTCATACCTCCGCACTGGGGCATTTGTGCCTCTCCTCTGCACATGCCCGAACCATCTCAACCTCGCTTCCCGCATCTTATCCTCCACCGAGGTCACTCCCACTCTTTCCCGGATATCATCATTTCTAATCATATTCTTTCTTGCATGCCCACACATCCATCTCAACATCATCTCCGCGACTTTCATCTTTTGGATGTGCGAAGTCTTGGTTGTCCAACACTCCGCCCCATACAACATAGTCGGTCTAACCATCACCCTATAGAACTTACCTTTAAGATTTGGTGGCACTTTTTTATCGCACAAGACTCCCGATGCGAGCTTCCATTTCATCCAGCCTACGCCACTACGATGTATGGCATTGTCATCAATCTCTCTGTTCCCTTGGATAATAGACCTGAGATACTTGAAACTTCATTTCTTTGGGATGACCTAAGTACCAAGCCTCACCCCACGCCTGTCTCAAGGTCGCTACCGTTACTGAACTTGCACTCCAAATATTCTGTTTTGGTCCTACTCAGCCTGAACCATTTAGACTCCAGAATCTGTCTCCAAACCTCCAGCTTAGAGTTTACTCCGTTGCGAGTCTTATCAATCAGAACTATGTCATCTGCGAATAACATACACCATGACACCTCCCCTTGAACTTGTCGCGTCGGTCCGTCCATCCATCACTAAGGCAAATAAGAATGGACTAAGAGTTGATCCCTGGTGCAGCCCATCATCATTGGAAAGTGCTTCGAGTCCCCTACTACTATCCGTACCCTGATCTTGGCTCCATCATACATATCCTTGATCATCCTAGTCTACGCCAAAGGTACACCTCTAACTTCCAAACATCACCATAGAACCTCCTTAGGGACTTCGTCGTATGCCTTCTCGAGGTCGATGAAAACCATATGTAAGTCTCTCTTTCTCTTCCTATACTGCTCCATCAACCTCCTAATAATATGAATGGCTTCCGTAGTCGAACGCCCTGGCATAAATCCAAATTGGTTCTCGAAAATAGACATGCCTCTTCTCACCCTCACCTCCACGACCCTTTCCCAAACTTTCATAATGTGGCTTAGCAGCTTGATACACTTATAGTTGTTGCAACTCCGGATGTCACCTTTGTACATTCTTCGGGCATTCTTGCCGTCTTAAAAATGACATTAAACAACTCAATTAGTCACTCCAAATTTGTCCTTTCAAAATTCAACTGGGATCTCATCAGGCCCGGTCGCTCGTCCCCTACGCATCCTGCGAATAACACCCTTAACCTCCTCAACCTTAATACTCCTACAATATCCAAAATCCTGGTACCTTCCGGATTGCTCCAGATCTCCCAACACAATGTCTCTATCTACTTCTTCGTTCAAGAGTTAATGGAAGCAAGACTGTCACCTACGTCTAATACTCGCATCCTTCACCAGTACTTTACGCTTGACTTTGACCTTGCATTTAATTATTAAAATAATGTTGCATTGTTAACAAGAAAGGGGCAAAGAAAGATCAAATGAGCAATATCACCATCTAGCACATTTTTATAGTTTTCCATTACAAAGAAGCGACACACAGAAGAACTTTGAATATGACCCTCATGTCAGCAGATAAGTGATGCTTAAAGACCAATTGACAAATAATGGTTCAAAAGCAGCAATTAATGAAAATTGTTTTCAAGATATGTTGAAAATAAAGATAAGAAGTTGTTGGACTACACATAGACAAGTAAAAGACTTTTTTCCTTGACATAGGTAGGACACAACACTATACCTGAGAACAATCACGTGAGTGCATAGGTTGGAAAGACAATATATCAGCTCCATCCAAAACCATCCGTTGCAGTTTCTACAATTTAAGAGAGAGAAAAAATCAATAAAAAGGAAAAGAAGATAATAGCTTTTGCATAGATCTACTCAACATCAGTCTGGTTTCTTTGAAGCACTGTGCTTTTACTATGGACTATATTACTCTGGAGATGATGATTTCAATAACGACGCAATAAAAGGGGTTCCCAAGCCTGTACAATGTCAAGATATACATAGGTCTCCCAAGGTAGGGAAAAAGGAAGTTTCTAGGAGCTAAAGAGAGCAGCTATAAAGTCTAAATCACCTACAAATTAACCAACTTAAAGGCAACGACGAAAAGGATGTTTGTCTTTGTTCCTGAGTAACTAGCACAGTGACTCAGCTACAAAAGGAAATAATATGAAAAGGGATAAAAATGACTCGATAAACATCCAACTGCAACTTACTTTAAACCATTATCATCTGCTCACCGAACTATTAAATCAACTGATACGAACAAAGCCAGAAACACAAAGAGGAAAAAACAAGACACCAAACAATCAAAAAAAGTTACGCCCTCATGTCAGCAGATAAGTGATGCTTAAAGACCAATTGACAAATAATGGTTCAAAAGCTTCACATTACTGCTATTAGAGAACTTCACCATTTAGCCAAGAGAATGGTGTTTTCTATTCCATATTCCTTTGTCTATTCAGTGAGGTTCTTTCATTTCAAACTTTTTTTATCCTGAATGTAAAAGAGAACGGAAACTGTCTTAATCAGATTAGGAACCTCCTACAATCCCAACCTTTTGCAGTAAAATTTGGTGACACAACTATTTTCAGTATATCTACTTATGACCTGGTTCTTATACAAACAAGATAAACACAGAGACAGCCAACAGGATAAATGTACAGACTTTAGAACATCCATCAGCCTAAACATACAAGAGCGCTCAAAACTTAAAAACAAAAAGGAAATAGGTGAGATAATGTTTCATACCACTATGTTTCTCACCGACAAAGTTATTAAACAAATTTAGTGGAATAGAAAAAAATTAAACAAGAAAAAGTTTGTGTCTTATACACAAAAAACCTTAAGATGCTTTCTGCTCCCTCAGTTCTGGAAAAGGATTCCAGGAATGTGAACTCACATGCTTGTGTCATTAATTTTAGAATAAGCTTTCACAAGCTAAATCATACCCAACATATTTTTCCATCATCAAATCAATTAAACAATATAGTACGAAATGTCAAAAAGACGGATCTGCATAGGCAGCTGACACGATCAAGCTGGTGGCAAGATAAAAGCAACACAAGACTAGATACCAAGCAAGGCAAACAATTTCAAGCTCTTACTAGATTTATCTTTTGAAGATCAACACCTCGGCGGAGCATTCTCTCTCGACGCTTCAAAGCCATCATCTCCTTGCGATGTTTCTTCTTAGCACCTGAAAACATAAGCTAGGAGTATATACAGTGGAGTTGAAGGCACATGGTCAATACACAAAAAAAAAAGGTGAACAGAGCAAAAAATGACATCAAAAGCAGAGACAGAAAATTCCAGGGAACTTTATCCTCTTTCAATCAAAAAGAGTAATAAGTTTATGTAATTGAAATAAAATGGCTAAGCATAAGCAAATTTACATAAACATAAAGCATATCGTCACAAGTCGGTGATAGGGCAGAAATATTTACCTGGAATCCTCCCGAATTTTTTACTCTTTTGAGACTCAAACGGCCATGACTGAGGAAATTTAGCAGCATGTTTCTTTTTCCCAGAAACTATTCTCGGATCCTTTACGAACATAAGGTCATCCAAATCAGATCCCCGGACATGCTTGGCAGGAGTAGATTTCTGACCTCCTCGGTACTTTCTTTCTTTTTGAGGCTTCTTCATTCCGTACTCCCTAGAGGCTTCCTGAAGATCAATCCCACCCAACTTCTTTACGGTTTCATCAAAGCTATCATCAGAACAGCTACTAGGAACTTGTCCAATCAACTGTTTAACATCAACAACATTGCACATTCCGCCAGTGCCTTCGTAATAATCTGCAGCAACCTCTTCATCAACGTCTGAATCACTATCAGATGAGCCATCACTTTCAGATGATCCGTCAGATTCTTCTGATTCTGACGAACAAGAACTTCCATCATCAGATGAAATGTCTTCATCATCACCACCGCTTTCCTCATCTGATACGTCATGAGTATATAGCCTAAGCCCCCCAATAGACAAATATCCCTGATTTTCCACAGAAGATGACATCTCAGCTGGCAGGCTTTCGTCCATCTCGATGCTGGCACCACCAAGGAAGTCACCATCAGCATCCATATCCTCCTCTGAAGATGAAAATTCAAAAGAAGGATGTTCCTTCTCATCTTTGGATGACAATCCAACTCCTCCATGTGTTGTTTCTGCTTCATCATAGAATCCCAATCCTCTGTGTGAACTCTCATCCAATGAGAAACCAGCACTATAGTCTCCAGCATAGTCAGCTTCATGAGAATCTTTATTTTGTCCAACATCTAGAGATAAAGGGGTTGTGCAATCATAAATGCATCCCTCATTTTGAGATTCCTTATTTGGGCCTTCATCTATGAAAGCAACAATTTGAGTTCCCTTTGTATCAACCAAAATAATAGGATGTTCCGAATCCAACTTGTTATCTTTTAGTCCTCCACTATGCACGGCATTTGAACCTATCTGGAAAAAAAAACATAGATAGTTTCATCAGCGATGCAAATTATTGCAATTTCTTATTTGTTTTTTGAAAGTAACATATTATATATGAATAAATAATTAGCCCTTAGCACAAAGACCGTATTGCAATTTTTTGTTTTATAGTCAGACTACTATTGTAACAGGTATAGTTTAGTGGTAAAGGTTTATAATATTTTTCATTATAAAAAAAGTTTAGTTGTGAAAAAAAGTGCGATTTGTTCTATTATCCCTTTAATAATTAAAGGGTCCACTTTCCGGGATTACACTGCGCATGTTGTTATTGTTGTTGGTCTAAATGCTTGCATGCGCAGCAGCACCAACTATGAAAAATCCACCAATCCACATGTGATGCGTGAACAATGCAGTTGTGTATCATAGTCATTAGCTAGAAACAGATAAGGGGGCAAGAAATACATATGGCAAGCTACAACAGTGGTTAAGGAGCCTAACAGAGCTAAGTAAAGATAAAAAAGAGCATGCCATGATGTAGTTAGGATCTTATATAGGCCTTTATGGCCCTTGATAACGAAATTGATCAATGATAACAAATGTTACGAGTAGAAATGCAGTCTGCAAATATTTGCGATCTTGTCACAAAATTACCATAAAAATGGATAAATAGCCTAAAATGGAACTCCCTAGTGGATCAATTTAAGAAAATACTAATCCTTATACATACTGGACAGATAATTAAGCCGGCAATTTGTAGCTTTCCAAAACAAATAGACTCATAGCATCCAAACCCATCAGAGGAAAATAAGCGGAAAATACAAATGTCTTGTCCTTTTTTCATATCACGGCCATATTTCCCGTCTTTAGCCAATATCAACACGGATCAACCATATATAGGGGAAAAGATCCAAATTATTAAGCTAGAGTTCGTGTACAGAAATAAATTATTAACTAAATAATCCTTTGAACTACAGCACTTCACTAGATGTGTATAGTTCTTTTACAACCAAAATACAACATAAATCTTCCCTAAAGATTCACCCTTTAAACCTCCAACAACAAAATGATACAACAGACATACAACTTTCTAATCCTCACTGTAACCAGAATATAAAAGCATTTCCAATATTCCATTTCCATATAAAGCTATCCACAATTACTGTAATCCCCAGAAATATCACTGTGATTATAAATTTATAACTACGCAATGACCTTAAATTCCCATTCTTCAATAAAGGTTCAATCTTTACAACTAAAAAAATGCCTCTAACCTACTCATTTAGAAAATACTGATCCTTGAAGTAAAATTCAATCTTTTAACCATTATCCAAAAAATAAAAGCATTGTTCCCATTTCCATATATAGCTATCCACAGTAACTGTAACCCCAGAAATATCTCTGTGATCATCATTACCCAATGACGTTAATTTATCCATTCTTCAATAAAAACTCAATCTTTAACGATTAAATAAAACTAAAAAATGCCTCTAAATCTACAAAAATATACTCTTAACCTACTCATTTAGAAAATACTGATCCTTGAAGAAAAATTCAATCTTTTACCATTATCTAAAAAATAAACATACCACTGAATCTGCAGAAGGGTATACATAACGGATCTCATTTCCTCTACTTTTCTTCAATTCGCTTTTCGAACTCGAAGCATTCTTCGAGCTGCTAAGAGCTGCATTACGACTCCTCGAATTACCACTTCCACTACCATTTCCACTCTTCAAATTCCTCCCTAAATTACAAAATAAATAGATAAATAAATAAACAAACAATTTCAGTGTTAATGCACACATATATACACAAGCTTATATAAACAAACAACAAACATTTCCACTATTCAAATTCCTCCCTAAATCTCAAATAAACAAACAACAACATACTCGGTGAAATCCCACAATGTGAGGTCAAATCCCCAAATAAAGGGATAAATAAATAAACAAACAAACATTTAATACACATATACACACAAACATATATACTCCCTCAGTCCCAATTTATGTGATACTTTTCGCTTTTCGAGAATCAATTTGACTAATGCTTGAAGCTAAATTGGATTAGATTAACTCAATAATTTAAGATTTAAAAATACATATTTGAAAACTATATGAAAAGTACTATAAGTTGCATTTTTCACATATCAATTCGGTGAAAACATACATCTTGAAATATTGATCAAAATTCCGAATCTCTTAAAGCCAAAAGTATCACGTAAATTGAGACCTAAGGAGTATAAATAAACAAACAAACATTTTCACTATTAATACACACCTATATAAATAATTAAATAAATAAATAACAAACATTTATACTCTTCAAATTTCTCCCTAAATCCCCCAATAAATAGAATAATAAATAAATAAATAAATTCACTGTTATACACGCGCACACACAGAGATATAAACAAACATTTCCACTCTTCAAATTGCTCCCTAAATTACCAAAAAAATAGATAAATAAATAAGCAAATAATTTCAGTATAAATACACACACACATATATATATATACATATAATTTATTTAGAAGAAAACCTGTTGAAGGAGGAGAATTGTAACCGGCCCAATCAGATAACACTCCGCCTTCAACAAACAACCCGATCCGACCCGAATAAGACGGGTTCCTATTGGGCTTTCGGGTTTTGGATTTATTATTAGATCTTTTTCTGTTATTTCCTCCCATTATTGTTGAGTTAATGGGAAACGGTGGCGAAACGCCGTGGACGGCGGAGAGATATCAGAGGTGATTTTTCGATCGTAGATTTTTGTAAGGAAAGACACAAAAAAGAGGGTAAGAATGGTGAAGAAGTTGGATTCAGTGTGGTGAGGTGTTTGTTATTCTTGTGGTGAGGTTGAGCTAAAAATGATGTACCTTTTGACACACTTCTTATGGAAAATAAAGGTGTGTTTGATACGAAGGAAAATGTTTTTTAAAGATATTGTTTTTTGGAAAATAAGTTATTTTTGTATGGGTTTTTTTGTGTTTTGGTAGGCAAGTTGGAAAATGTCATTTTAAGAGCAATAACAATAACAACATATCTAGTGTAATTTCATAAGTGAGTTGGAGTATGGTAGAATGTACGGAAAAGGCTCAAATATGTCATCGAATTATCGGAATGACTCATTTATGCGATTCGTCAATAGTTTTGCTCATTTATGTCATCGTCGTTATTAAAATGGTTCATCCATGTCATTTTTCATTAACGTCGGTTTTACAATACTAAATATGACATGTGGCCTACAACTAGATTATGGTTGTGGGTGTGTCGGGTGTATGGGTCGGACTTTTTATTAATTTGGGATTTAAAATTGGGTTGGTTTAATTAAACGACGTGGACCTCTAATTGGAGGTCACATGTCATATCTGGTATTGTAAAATCAACGTTCATAAAAAATGACATGGATGAGCCATTTTTATAACGATGATCGTATAAATGAGTCAAACTATTTACGAGTACCATAAATGAGTTATTTCTGATAGTTCAATGACATATTTGAACTTTTTTCGTAAAATGTATGCAGACCTTATTTCTACGCAGAGTATTTACATTTTATTTAGAGCAAAACACTATGAGATTTTTAATTTCAGAGTGCAACTTCTAATGGTGGGGCAGTCAGGGTGGGAGGTGGGGTAGGTTGGGTGTAGGTGGAGGTGCAGGGTACGAGTAGGGGTAGTGTAGAGTGGGGGTGGGGTGGGGTGGATAAGGTAGGCAGGTAGAGTGAGTGGATAGTGCGGTAGGTGGGTTGGGATGCGATGGTGTTTTTTTGTGGATTCAGAAAATACTTTTCCTCATATTTTGAGAACAACTACTTTTCAAGATATTTAGTGCAATCAAACAATAAAAAATAAAAAAAAACATTCCGTTATTTCCAAACACGCCCTAAATGAGGTACAAGGGGTTTATTGAGTAGGGTTGAAGTTGTATAAAGGTTAGTTGTGGGTGTAATGTGTAAATACACAAAGAACCAAATATGTTGGAAATGAATCTACTCCAAGATACGCTAACATGCATCCACGGTGAAGCACGTCTTGCCTTGAGGCTTGAAGTAAGCATAAAATAACGAATATTTGAAACCATAGAAGAATATTAGGAGCAAAAACAAGAAAACAAAAAAAGAAGAAACCATAGGAAATGGAGATCCTTTTTGTATTGTTAATTTTAAGAATTATGTTACTCGTTTAAAACAAACAAAAATCAACAAGATTTTCTATAGAAAAATTATAGGAATAAATTGGTATTATGTTCCTTTGCAAAGAAACCTTTCTTCGAAGTCACATCATAAAAATCATTTATTATTTTTTCCTACCAAAAATCATGTGCATATGGAACATAAAAGTGATAAGACCTCCAACAAAACTGAAAGAAATAATCTCCTTGATTATTTTCATTATTTGAAAGGCTATATATACAAGTTACATAATAGGAGAGAATCATATTCCTATTTTATTCCTAAAATCTTATTATATACATTTATGGTAATACACTAATTATGGTAATACACTACTAATTATATTACAACATTACCTAAACTAGGATACTAAATATTTACCATAAATTACATTACCTAAAACAACCAAAACCGAGAGCCATTTATGGGAGAAAATCTGAGACTCAATATACATAATATACACATGTATATTGTGTGTATATTGTGTATATTTAACACACCCCGCAGTCATAGCGAGCGGTCTTCGAACGCTGAGACTGTCCCTAAAATCTTCAAAAAGGACCGAGGGAAGACCCTTTGTAAAGATGTCTGCAATATGATATCTTGACGGGACATGACAGACGCGTACCTAACCCCAAGCAACCTTTTCGCGTACAAAATGTATGTCCATCTCGATATGCTTAGTGCGTTGGTGCTGAACCGGATTACCTGAAAGGTAAATGGCACTAATATTATCGCAATACACCAAGGTTGCCTTTTGAATTGGACAATGAAGCTCTACAAGCAAATTACGTAACCAACATGATTCTGAGACCACATTGGCTACCCCTCGATATTCAGCCTCGGCACTTGAGCGGGATAGAGTCGCTTGACGCTTCGCAGACCAGGAGACCAAGTTGTTGCCAAGGAACACATAATAGCCAGACGTAGACCGTCTGGTGTCTGGAAAACCACCCCAATAAGCATATGTATACGAGACAAGTGTGACTATCGAAGAATGATATAAATGTAAACCATAGTCAAGTGTTCCCTGAATATACCGAATGATGCGTTTGAGCGCATTCATGTGCTCAATTAGGGAACCATGCATGAACAAACACACCTGCTGGACATCATATGTAATATCTAGTCTCGTAAAGGTAAGATACTGAAGGGGCCCTGCAAGACTGCGATAGCGGGTCGGATCCTCGTAGGGTACGCCAGCCACGGTACCAAGATTAGGTTTTGTATCAACTGGAGTGGAAGTGGACTTACATGATGACATCACAGCCCTCTCGATGATCTCAGTTGTATACTTCCGTTGAGACAGGAACAATCCATCGGAATGACGAGTGACGGCAATCCCCAAAAGGTAACTCAAGGTCCCTAAGTCTTTCATAGAAAACTCAGAGCTGAGCATGGTCATGATAAACTGGCGTAAGGCATCTGTAGAGGCAGTCAAAATAATAACATCCACATACAACAGGATGTAGGCCAGAGACAAACCACGACAGTAAATGAACAAGGAATTATCTGACTTGATGTGAGTGAACCCAATAGTCGAAACATAGTCAGCAAACCGTGTATACCAGGCCCGTAGAGACTGCTTAAGCCCATATAAGGACTTCTTCAACAAACAGACATGATGAGGATGTTTGGGATCCCTGAATCCCAACGGCTGATGCATATAAATTGTTTCCTTGAGATCCCCATGTAGGAAAGCATTTTTTACATCTAACTGATGAATAGACCATGTTTTTTAAAGAGCCAAGCTGAGTACAGTGCGAATGATAGCCGGCTTGACCACCGAACTAAATGTCTCACCACAATTCACCCCAACCTGTTGAGTCTTACCATCACCCACAAGCCACGCCTTATGTCGTGCAAACGAACCATATGAATTTTCCTTGTGAGCAAAAATCCACATAGACCTAATAATATTAATACCAGAAGGACGGGGCAGTAACTCCCACGTCTTATTATCAATAAGAGCATTATATTCATCGGTCATATTAATTTTCCAATTTGGGTTATTTAACGCAGACACAGGAGTACGGGATAGGGATGATATAAGAATATTAGAATTTAAATTAAAATATCTCTTTGATTTAAACACACCCCGCTGACTACGAGTGACCGGTCTATGACTTGAGGAAGAAGTGGGCGAATTTTGAAAATTTTCTAGGCTCGGAATAGACTGGCCAGCAGGCAGTGGGCCTGCTGGCCCAATATGGTAACTCGGCACGGGAACTGGACCAGTTCCAGAATTGGGCTGGACTAGCCTAATAGCTGGAACTGATCCAGTGATGGCAGTTTGTAACGGACCAGTGGGGCCAGTGGACAGGGGCAGTGGGCCCGCTAGAGAATTTTGAGTGCGGGACATGTCCAAAAAATGGTGAGTAATATACGGGGATATACCAACATCCAAAAAATTATATGAACTAGGCTCGGGAGTATGAACTTTAGTAAATGGAAATTGAGTTTCATCAAAAATTATATGGCGATTAATGATGAATTTCTTGGAGGATAAATCAAAACATTTGTAACCACGATGATTAGACAGATAACCCAAAAACACACACGGAGTAGACCGGGCCTGAAGTTTGTTAATTGTGATGGATGGGAATAACGGATAACACAAGCACCCAACAACCCGAAGATAAGAATAAGAAGGATTTTTATTATATAAAATTTGGAAGGGGAAAGAATATGTCAGACCTTTGGAAGAAATTATGTTAAGGAGATATGTAGCCATTTGAAGAGCATGATGCCAAAAATATGGGGGTACGGAAGCATGAATTAAGAGAGTGCAAACAATGTTATTTATGGAACAAATTTTGCATTCGGCTTTCCCATTTTGTGAAGACGTATGAGGACAAGAAAAATAAAAATTGATCCCATTATTAGCACAGAACTCCCGAAACACCCCATTGTCATACTCTTTGTCATTATCACACTGAATATTTTTTATTCACGTTCGAATTGAGTTCTAATGAATGCTCTAAATTTTAAGAAGACGGAAAACACTTGAGATTTATTTGCAATCGAAAATATCCATAAAAATTTAGAATAATCATCCAAAAACAAAATATAATACCGGTGACCCAGAGAACTCAGAACAGGAGATATCCATAGGTCGTTGTGAATAATAACAAATGACATTAAAGTATGTGAATTTGAGTCAACAAATGGTAACCTAACAATTTTTTCTGAAGAGCAATACTGACAATTTGGAGTATTATGCATACCCTTACATGAAATAAAATTATTTTTATGTAAAGACGACAAAATAGAAGATCCCGGATGACCAAACAGAGCATGCCACAAGGAAGGGGCAAGGACTGCGAACGCTGACGGTAAGGTTGGACACGATGGACTGAAACCGGGTGTGATAGAATAAAGATCTCCCCTACTATCACACCTCATGAGAGGACTCCCCGTCATGGGGAGAATTGGGGGAGATAGAGTTTTGAGACCATAACCCTGAATTGGAATAGAGTTACCATTACCGATAATTATACCATGAGGGTTGCTCAAATTGACATAAGATGAGAGAGTACCTTGATCGGAAGTCATGTGTGTTATTGCGCCGGTGTCCATGTACCAATTTGGATCCAATTGTGGCAACCCAAGTGTGTGCATTGCGGCCTCAATATCAGTGTAAGTAGATATGGGGCCCACTGCCGAGGATGCTTGTGTGGGCCGAGGCCCAAGTAGTCTACCCTGCTGCCCCGACCTAGTGCTATAACGAGAAGCAGGCTGCTGACTGTTGGGCCTGAAGTTATGTTGTCCAGCACACTGCCAGCTGGAAGGGCCTAGACAATAGGGGCTGCTGGCCCACGACCCATTGCCCCAGCCCCACTGCCATGGGCCCCATGACTGGGACCAGTAGGGAGGAGGCCTGCTATTGATTGGACGGGGCCCACTGCCGGACTGCTGACCACCTGAACCGCCGCGTTTGCCCCCACAGTTTTTATTATTATTCTTACGATTAATTTTTGCCGCCACCATGAGTACGATTTTGGCCCGAATTATCAACAAAACCTGAAGAATTTGTGGAGGACGACATTAGGACGACGGGGCTTGCTCCGGTAGCCGCCTTTTTAGCCAAACCGACTTCTTCCAAAGTAAGCATGGAGCGGGCTTGATAAAAAGCGGGAAGTGGGTTGCTTTGACAAATGAGAGTCTCAACGCCATTAGATGAATTAGAAAGACCGACAACGAGTTGTAGAATCAGACGATTATTTGTTACAGGTGCGCCAACGTTACGGAGTTGGTCCGCCAACTCCTTGAGTTTCTTGCAATATACTGATACATTTGGAAATTCTTCCATGCGAACTTGAGAGAATTTCTGCTCGAGTGTGACAACACGTGAATGTTGGTTATTTTGGAATATGTCACGCAATCTATTTCAGGTAGCCATAGCCTTGGTATCCGGATCAATAATCGTCTGTAAGAGGTCAACCGAAATAGTGGAATAAATCCACTGGAGAACGGTAGCATAAAGAGTAATCCATAATTGAGGATCATCCGCGGGAATAAGTGCAGCGGGAGGAATTATGTGATGGATGACTTGATGGGAGATAGCGTGAATTTTAAACAATTCTGCCCACATCGCATATTGGACGTTTTCCATCTCAAGAACAATAGGGATGTTGTTCTTGATGTTAGAAACCATGAGGGAGGATAAAAATTATTCTTAGACATATTGAAAGAACAAAGGGAGAGGAAGGGAAATTTGGGAATAGTAAGAGAAATTTTGAGAGCGGAAGAACAATTTGGTAAACCCGAGGGGGGGGGGGGTCTCGGCCGAGAGGAAGAACAAAACTTTGGGAGAGAAATTTTTTTGTTTGACCTAGTCTCTTGATACCATGAAAGAAATAATCCCCTTGATTATTTTCATTACTTGAAAGGCTATATATACAAGTTACATAATAGGAGAGAATCTTATTCCCATTCTATTCCTAAAACCTTATTCTATACATTTATGGTAATACACTACTAATTATATTACAACATTACCTAAACTAGGATACTAAATATTTACCATAAATTACGTTAGCTAAAACAGCCAAAACCGAGAGCCATTTATGGGAGCAAATCCGAGACTCAATATACACAATATACACATGTATGTTGTGTATATTTAACAAAAACTTTATGTATGAAGAATATACTGGTTAATACAACAATTCTATTCTAGATGAAAATATTATCAAAATGAAAGTACGTCCAGATAAAATTGAGTAATTTTTTTGTTATAAAAAAGTTTAACAATTATAGTGTAATAGATAGTGAAAGTTGAGTCACTATGATCTTTTCAACCTGGACCTTGAAATTCATATATCTATGGAACAATATATGAGTTAGATTAGGAGAATTGAGTGTCGTGTTCATTTGGATGATATATATTTTGGAGAATATATCCTTTAGGTTCCAAAAGGATTTCAATGTGTTAAAATAATGACTTTTAAGTGGTGTAACGTTTGAGGTTAGCGTGGAAGTGAAGATTGATGCACAAGTTACTTTTAAGAAAGGAAGTTTCAAGTACTTCGGATCATTAATCTAAGGAAATGAAGAGATCGATGATGATCATGTCACACACCGTATTGGTGCAAAGTGAATGAAATGGTGTCTCACTTCAGGTTTCTTGTGCGATAAGAATGTACCTTCAAAACTTAAGGGCAAGTTCTATAAAGTGGTTATTAGGCCGGCTATATTGTATGGAGCGGAGTGTTGGCTAGTTAAAAATTTGCATGTTCTAAAGATGAGAGTTGCAGAGATGAGGATGCTGAGGTAGATATATGGGAATACGACAAGAGATAGGATTAGGAATGAAGGTATCCGGGATAAGGTGGGAGTGGCCTCCGTAGTGGACAAGATGATGGAAGCAAGACCGAGATAGTTCGGGCATGTGAAGAAGAGATGCGCAGATGTCCCTGTGAGTAGGTGTGAGAGGTTGACAATGGTGGGTTTACAGAAAGGTAGAGGTCGACCGAAGAAATACTAAGGAAATGTGATTATACAGGATATGACACATCTTCAGCTTACCGAGTACATGATTTTAAATAGGAGGATGTCGAGATCGCGAATTAGGCTAGAATGTTAATAGGTAGTTGAGTGTTTGTCTCCTTGCATACCAGTAGCATTAGTACTGGTCTCGTAGTTCCTTGTTTTTCGATTTTCTGTTACTATCTGTTGTTTCTTTGCCTCGACTATCTTCCACTTTTGTATGCTATGTAATTATTTCTCTATTATTTGATTTGTCTGCTTTACTGCTGTAATTTATTTTTTAAAATTGCTTTGATATGAGTTACTTGAACTAAGGGTCTTTCGAAAATAGTCTCTCTACATCCACAAGATAAATGCAAGGTCAGCGTACACTCTACCATTTTCAGACTCCACTTTATGAAATTATACCATGAATATGTTGTTGTTGTTGAAATCATGAGTTTTCCTTAGGAAAAAAAAATATTATTGAACTATTTGGGTAGCCAAGTCTAGGGTAATGAAGTTGATTCGAGTTGGAGAGGCCATTTGCTATAATTGATTGTTGATGACTCAGTTTTTTTTTTAATTGAACTCATTCACTCAAGCTATGTTGGCCCGGTGTAATAGGATGTTTGACATGAACCCGTTCCTTTTATATTAATAAAAAAATTACACCATAGACTTGATTTGCGTAATAATAAGATCAGAAAAAAAGTAAATTATTGAATTATATTCTTCCTCCAAAAGAAGAGAAGAGATGTAAATTATAGTTTTCAGTAGCAGGCCTAAACTTTTTAAGCAATAAGTACTCATTTTCCTTTAATTTAAAGTTGTTGTTAGTTACGAAATGGCACTCAGTAAATCTATTTGTATATTAATGCAGGCAAGACAATCTGATCAATTGTGGGGAAAATAGGCCTATTTCTTTTTCTTTCTCTTTCTCCTTCTAGTGTGAGTGTGTGTGAAAATGTCTAACATGTTTATTGCTCTGAGTCTGCAAGGAGGAGAAGGCTTCATCAAAGTAATGGATTATTCTTGGATACATCAAGTATCTCTGCTTCAAAGGTATGAACCAATTGCACCTTTCTTCCTCAGTTCTTGTGTATGTTATAGTATAGGGCTAACATTTATTTGCCACCAAGTTGTGGTGAGACGGTTGGGATTCCTCCACCCTTAATCAGACGTCTAGCCTTTGACCTTTTTGGAATTCTGTTGGGAGCGCCGCCCTCAGAAATGAGTCATATAATGTGCGATCTAAATTGAGTCGAGCTTCAATACGGATATTGGACACCGGATGAAAAATAAAAAATAATATTTATTTACCCATACATAACTGATGTCCGGACCGATCTATAGCCACTATTCTGAAGTGTGTTTAGATTTAGGTATGCGACAGTAATTTTAAGAATTTACTTTCTCCTGCATATTTCAGGTAAAGGTGTTTGACTAGTTAGGCACGAGATTTTAGAAGAAGAAAAAAGATATCTGAAACTTGTGATGTAGAGCATGTCATAAGCATTATACTTTGTAGCTTTATCGTGAACAATTTAAAGTTATATAGTTTTTGAATATAAATGTGTCAATCTTCTTAAGACATAATAAAAAGGAAAATGTGTCACTTTCAATGAACTTCTAATGAAAAAAAAGAGTAAGATATATTTTGGATTATTTTCAAGT
The DNA here is from genome assembly GCA_029783415.1 of Anisodus acutangulus. Taxonomy (NCBI): domain Eukaryota; kingdom Viridiplantae; phylum Streptophyta; class Magnoliopsida; order Solanales; family Solanaceae; genus Anisodus; species Anisodus acutangulus. The sequence goes on along the minus strand of CM056493.1, from coordinate 54,318,631 downwards.
GTTGTCGCCTTATCGTTGATATGCATATTATTTTTTATAAGAAGAATTTGCACACATATAGGGTGTGTTTGGTAGGAAGGAAAATATTTTTTTGAGAAATAAGTGATTTTCTTATTTATTTTTTGAGTGTTTTGGCGAAGTAAGCAAACGTATATAGTATATTATTCCTAGAACATTTACATCTGATTTAAGAAAACACTATGGGGTTGGGTGGCATGGGAGTTGGGCGGCCCGGGGTGTTGGAGGAGACACTGAGCTTGAAATGTCATTTATGAAACTTATTTTTTTCTATTCCCACTAGGAAAGTCATTTCTTAATTTTTTAAGAAATTTATTTTTCTAAATAAAAAAAAGTTCTAAATATTTTAACCTATCAATCGTGAAAAAATTGAAAAATATTTTCCTTCGTACCAAACACCCTAAGAAATGCTTTTTAACAAAATGGTGTCATGCACATAACGTTACTTACTAAAAGGTGTGTCCATCACTATGTTTTTTCAATTTACAGCAAAGAAGTGCACCAGACCAGGCTTCTCATTGAGACGATGAAGAACTAGGTGAAATTGCCAGTGATGCCAAGCAAAGATTGGACAAGAAGCTGATTGCACAAAGGGAATCAGAAGAAAAGTGGTACTTAAATCTCTATTATTTGTGTCGTACACTTTTTTAATTGGTCGTAAAAAGAATTAATGTCATACTTTCTATTTTACCCTTAATGGGATGATTTATAATCACACTAATGTCTATGTCGTATTTTAATCCACAAATTTGAAAAGTTTTCTTTTCTTTGCTAAACTCCGTGTAAAGTTAAAGACTGTCACATAAATTGAGATGAATATTTTTTAGTAGAAGGTATTCAACTGACCATCTTTTGACGACGGTGACCGATAGCCCTTGATCCTGCATATATTATTTGTATCATCGCTCTTAGAAATGTTATGGTTATTTTATTCATTTTCCCCTCAACTTACTGATTCATTCTGCGTGATCAAATATTTCAGGTTTAACATTAATAGACAACAAAGGCCAAAGCAAGTGAGCAATTTGCTGAAAAGTGGATCAAAGAAGTTAAATTGGGCAAAGTTGAGACTGAAGGCTAAACAACGTAATTGTGTCATTTGCTTGGAACCATTTGGTGTTGGAGGCAACCTAATGCAATTGCCTTGTGCCCACAAGTTCCATTCCAAGTGTTTGGTGGCTAGAATCTAATGCACATTGTACATGTTGTAGAATGATAGTTCAGATTACACAATAAAAGGAAAATGATGTTCAAATTTGTTCATGTAAAAAAAAAAAAAAAAGGGCGGTGTACTAAGCTTCCGCTATGTCCAGGGTCCGGGAAAGGGCCGGACCACAAAAGTTTATTGTACGTAGTCTTACCCTGCAATTCTGCAAGAGGTTGTTTCCACAATTTGTTCATGTACTATTTGAAAATTTTCACATTTGTCCTCCGTTATACTTTTGTCTATTTATACCGCTATTGTTAGCAAATCATCTCGGATTTGCTTTTGTCGTTAATGGAGGTGCAATATGAAATGAGTAGACTCCACATGTCTGAATTATTTGAGAAAAAAATTCAACTTTGCCCTTTCACTTTTTATACGGGTTAGAATTACCTGATGTGTTGGACCTCGATTAGTGATCAAGGAAAAAAATGAGAATTTTTTTCTAGTGACGGGGATAATATTAGACCAAAAGTCCAACTACGAGTAAGTTGCTTGATTTTGAATAATGCATACAAATTTTTTTGGGAGATTTTACTCTATTGTACTTCATAAAGCAGTACGGAAAGTATATCACTATTACAAGTATTCGAAAGGATAAACAAAGATTCAATAATTCAACTAGAAATCTGAAATTACAATTGTAGAACGAGAAAAAATCGAAACTGCTTTTGTTATTGCTGAGTCGAGTGTGGCACTCTGTCCTTAAGACAATATTGCCCTGTATGTATCCTTTATACGTCCTGGACAATTTGTCTCCCAATATAAAACAGCAATGGAACACTTGAGCAAAGGAAACTCAAGAGCTACCGTGAAGAATATTGAGCAAGAAATGATGCAAGGAAGGTGTAGGAAGAGACTGTTTTTCTGTGTATTTTCGTGTATATTGCAAGTATATTTTTCTGTGCCTCAACAATGGTGTAAGGGGTGTTTATATAGGTGAGGGAGGGCTGTTTAACTGTCCCCATAACAGCTATTATTGGTCAAATAATGGCCATTATGGAGGTAGTACAGCCACCAAAATAAATGGTGAAAGACCAACGGATTTGGCCATTATAGGAGGAGTAATTCAGCCAAAATAAATGGCTGAATTGAGTGCTTGGGCGTTTCTGCTTTGACCGTCGAAATTCAGGCCCAAAAAGATAATGTCAGAAGGCCCACAGCCCACGACCCGTGACCCGTGACCGGTGACCCGTGACCCGAGAACCCGAGAACCCGAGAACCCGAGAACCCGGAACCCGGAACCCGGAACTCGGAACTCGGAACTCGGAACTCGGAACTCGGAACCGGAACCGGACCGGACGGGCGGGCGGCGGCGGCGCGCGTGTGGTCTTTCCTCGAACCGAAGCACATCTAGGTCCTCCCTCATTTAAACACATGGGATACCCTTTGGGGTTCCAAACCCCAAACCAATTTCGAGTCTTATATACACAACAATTCTTTCTTTCTCTACCGATGAGGGAGAATTGAACACAACACCACACTTTCCATGCTTCAAACACCTCACTTCGTGGACCAATATCTCTTTCATTTCTCAATGAAATTTGACAATTCTTGGCCCTACGGTTATCTACGTACTTAGTAGATCATGCATGTGTGAAGAACCGAATTCTCCAATATACGTAACACTAGTGTTTAAGCCGTTAAAGTTGGTCGGTCGCAACTCCCGCCAAAGGCAAATTTCCAACAATCCCCTCTTGAAAGAGATTTTGGCGCACTCACATGGTGCCTTTTCCATTTTCAGCAATATTTCAGCAGACCGATGTTGCATAAGGAGAGGTAGCTTTAGCTTTGAACCTTCCATAGTTGATTACCATCGGACTTACTTACTGCGCGGTGAACGTGATGTCTTGAACCGTCAGTGTTTAGTGTAAGCTAAGTCAATGGTACCAACACAACAAATTCCCTTACTCTCTTCTTCGTAATGTTTTGTCCGTTTTGTCCATGGACAACGTCTTGGATTCTTAAGTGCGTTCATTTTGAGGCGGCCCGTCCTCGCACTTAAATAGGTGGTCTCCTACAAGGTATCCTGCTATACCCCACTTCACAAGTGTTAGGAACTATTAAAAGTTTCCCGAAAACCTAACCTCAACTGTTGAGGAGCATTACAGGTTTTGAAAACTTAACCTTTACCCACACTGCAGATAGCACTTAACGTCTATCGCGAGAACGGCTTTGGATTTGGTGTTTCTATTCAGAAATCACTGTCCGAAGTGCTCATGCTTCCACTGAAGCGATCAACTGAACCTTTACAGCTTAGTTTTCCCATTGAACCAAATTACTGGGATCTTCAATTAGTAAGGTTGGGTTACCACTGTATTGGTCCGTATATCAGAACACTTGATCTTCGGGTAGTCCCTTAGTTAGTAAATAAGGAAGTGACACCCGTGATGATCAACTGCCCTACGGTCTTATGTCCCTTACAGATATGTCCAGACGCCGTCATCCGTGTCCTTCCTGAAGCCGACCGGCTAGCCACAGTATAGAACTGTTGAAGACACGGGTTTCTCCCAATATGGGACGTCCTCTAATGAGTCGTGAAGTTACTCAACTTCTTTCATGCTTTGTATAAAGCGATAAACTCCGATACCATCATGAATCGGTCGATGCAAGTTTGCTTAGAGGATTTTCCAAGACCCACCATACACATTTACTTGTGGCTTTGGTGTTCTCCAGATCTGATGTCCGGTTTGTATCACTTTGTTCTCCCGGAACCGCTAGACATCCAGAATACTATAATCCGAAGATAAGCGAATAATTCAGATATCGTCATATCTGACTTAACGCCTTCTGTTGATCATGTATTAAGATCATCAGTGAAACTTAGTTCAACTGATCTGTTTGTAGGACGATACCAGGTCGGTTGTAGTGTGTACAATACATTGAACTACACATGACCTGTGCATATCGCTCATTGTCTATAGGTGCACCATGATTCCAATCAGTTCTATGATTCATATCCATTGGTGGCTTCAACGAGACTGTCAACTATCGACCAGTCCGTTAGATGTCTTAGAAATCCAATTCCTAAGATGTCATCTGTGATACCCATATCTTTCATATCGAGACTTTGTTTCAATATGACTTTTACTTTCAGACTGTTGATTCTCCAACTGTTGGCTTTCTAACTTCAGGGTCAATGTTTTTGTGGTCAGATTCATTATTTCTGTTTTATCTGAAACTTTCAGGACCAAAATGTAAACATTTCAGGGACCAAGATGAAAGTTCAGGAAGAAGCCCAACAGTACAGAAAACCAACTCTGATTCTCTTCTTCCAACTCTACGGTTGGGAAGACTGTTTCAACATTCATGTCACGCAAGACTGCAATGGCCCATGATGTTAAGCTACTCTCAGGGGAGCACATGTACGAGTAGCCGAGGCTTTGAACTCGTCAGTAGATCCATCTACTTTGTACTCACTTTTGAGTATCCTTTTTCACAACCCAAAGATTCTTTTCCCGGAGGAAGATCAACCATTACGCAAGTATGGTTCTATATGATGGAATATATTTCTCTCTTTAGCTTCTTTCCAAAGCAGCGCTTTTGGAGATAACAATTATTTGTTAATTGTCCATGGTTCGTTCTTAACCATACAAGCTAGAAGGACTGGAACAAGTCTTTGTCCCCTCTTTGCTCCGTCTTGGTTCAACATCTAGAATCTCTGAGTTCTGCAGATCTGGAATATTAAGTTCCGGATAGCCAGCAACTTTCGAGTCCTGTAGATACGGAGCGTCTAGTTCCGGACAGTCAGGCCCTCGCGGGTTCTTGTTAACCTTGAGCAATTACTCCTTTTTCCTTTTCAAGGAAAGTTATCTTATAAGAATTCAGCATTCTTTGACGCCAAGAGGCGATAAGCACTACTGTTATTTGCAGATCTAGTGGATGTGCAATCTACAGCTTTAGGTACGAAACCACCTCACATCACAACATTTGTATGTGAGATCATTTCCATGTCTCACACGGAGGGTTATCCTTATCCTTATGCAGAGTTCTGTTGAGAATCACATTAGCGGTAAGGATCTCCTTGCCCCACATAACTTGGGCGTACGGGTTTGCGCTTTGGCTAACACCGTTGGACTGAGGTGAGTAATGAACAGTCATTTAATGAACGATGCTTCACATTCTCCCCCTCTATCGCTATGAATTTCGCAATCCATAGGCTGTTTTGTAGCGCTTGTCCGCTTCAACAACTTCATCTTTGATGTTCAACAAACAAAGCATTTCATACGTTGTACCATCATCAGTGAAGATCACAATGTACTTGTCTCCCCCCTCTATTTTGTATAAACTTCAAATCACCCAAGTAGGTATGACTAAGTTCTAGAGGAGCGGTGTTTCTTTCGCTATTTCCTTGACGGAATTTGGAAAGGTGATTTTGCCTCTTCGCCTACCTCACATTCATTTTGAGGGTTTATGTCGAAAGAAGGCAACAACCTCAACTTTGCTAGCTTTTAAATGACTTGCTATTTAACGTGTCTTAATCTATGATCGCATAGATGCACGGATTACAAATATATCATTCATTCGGATACAGACATACTGTACCATTCTTAGTTATTACAGACCTGTTGGAGTAGTCTCAAACCAGCTTGACCAACAGCGTCCCTTAAACCAAGTTAGGAACATGTATCACCTCATCTTAGAGTGATCCCATTCCCTGAAGTCCTATTGAGGACAACCTCTCCAAATTTCTTTGATTTTAGAGGTGGCGTTGCTTCACATGAACAACCTCTTGCCCGTGGTTAGGGCGTAACCGAATCATATGTGATCTCGATACTCGGGCCCACTCTAGTTGCTTTGGCAGACTGAGTGTCCAATTTCTTTATTGCCTTTCTTTAGGCCTTCAGATCATTTAGGACCTGTAAACTCTGGCACACCTTACTAGGTGTCCATTACTTTTCCTATGAAATGAATTCTGGCCCCCTCCAGTCGCCCGGAGGCTTTATATGATTGAGTGTCCAATATCATCATATCAAAGGAATTTTGGCCCACTCCAGTCGCCCGGAGGCTTTGTATGACTGAGTGTCCAATATCATCCTATGAAGGAATTTTGGCCCACTCCAGTCACCCGGAGGCTTTGTATGACTAAGTGTCCAATATCATCCTATGAAGGATCTTCTGCCAAGAAATATGACAGGCTCAACATCATTAACTTTTAGACTTCTTCCGTTATGATTGGTGCCCAGATAATTCTTGGCGCTTACTTAAGTGTGGTAACAGTTTTCGCACGGTCAGTGGATCTTTCTCCCTCGTATGTGCGAACATACTTTACACACTTTAAAAATTACACTTAAAAGAACGGATCTTCTTAAGTCGTTTACAAAATCCAATCTTTAAACGGAAAAGAAGATGAGATTAAACTTCTGATTTGTTAAAGCGTAAGGAATATAAATTATTTTCATATATCCTCCTTACTTTGATCCATTTTTAATCAAACATAATTTAAATCTTAATTCTTGACAAGTAAGAAACATACTTATCATTTAATCTTTATTCTTGACAAGTAAGAAAAATACTTATCCCAATTTCGGATTCTGGCTCACTTCAGTCACTTCATCAGACTGAGTGTCCATTTCCTTCTCACCATTATTCGGATTTTTTGTCTGGGACAGATATAGGTCTTCTGCTGCAAGATAGAATAACATCTTCAGTCTTCTCCTCTTGTCCCAGTTGACATCCTCAGGCTCTCGAGAGCGCTTGTTCCCACCAGTCTTGGTAGCGGTGACACTATGAACACGTTCATCATCATCACTCTCTTCTACTAGAAAACCATTGCCATATCCAGATTTGGTCACAGAACTTTTGACCGACATATTTCGAACACTAATAGTAATACTAGACGAATATTGTCTTAAGTTTTTGGGAGATTTTACTCTATTGTACTTTATAAAGCAGTACGGGAAGTATATCACTATTACAAGTATTCGAAAGGATACACAAAGATTCAATAATTCAATTAGAAATCTGAAATTACAATTGTAGAACGAGAAAAAATCGAAACTGCTTTTGTTATTGCTGAGTCGAGCGTGTCACTTTGTCCTTAAGACAATATTGCCCCATATGTATCCTTTATACGTCCTGGACAATTTGTCTCCCAAGATAAAACAGCAATGGAACACTTGAGCAACGGAAACTCAAGAGCTACCGTGAAGAATATTGAGCAAGAAATGATGCAAGGAAGGTGTAGGAAGAGACTGTTTTTCTGTGTATTTTCGTGTATATTGCAAGTATATTTTTCTGTGCCTCAACAATTGGTGTAAGGGGTGTTTATATAGGTGAGGGAGGACTGTTTAACTGCCCCCATAACATCCATTATTGGCCAAATAATGACCATTATGGAGGTAGTAAAGCCACCAAAATAAATGGTGAAAGACCAACGGATTTGGCCATTATAGGAGGAGTAATTCAACCAAAATAAATGGCTGAATTGAGTGCTTGGGCGTTTCTGCTTTGACCGTCGAAATTCTGACTTTCTGAAAACTTCAGAGACCAAACTGTACTCTGAAACTTCTGGGATCAAACTGTACTTCTGGCAAAGTTCTCTGGCCCAAAAAGATAATATCAGAAGGCCCACAGCCCACAGCCCGAGGGCCCGAGGACCCGGAACCGGACCGGACGGGCGGGCGGCGGCGACACGCGTGTGGTCTTTCCTCGAACTGAAGCACATCTAGGTCCTCCCTCCTTTAAACATATGGGATACCCTTTAGGGTCCCAAACCCCAAACCAATTTCGAGTCTTATATACACAACAATTCTTTCTTCCTCTACCGATGAGGGAGAATTGAACACAACACCACACTTTCCATGCTTCAAACACCTCACTTCGTGGACCAATATCTCTTTCATTTCTCAATGAAATTTGACAATTCTTGGCCCTACGGTTATCTACGTACTTAGTAGATCATGCATGTGTGAAGAACCGAATTCTCCAACATACGTAACACTAGTGTTTAAGCCGTTAAAGTTGGTCGGTCGCAACTCCCGCCAAAGGCAAATTTCCAACAAATTTGCCCTTACAATTATATTGTTTTTGTTCATTTATGCCTTTCTATTAGCAAATCGTATTTTGTCTTTCCCACTAAGGGTGATCCCGGATGAAATGGGTGGACTCCATGTGTTCATACTCTTCGAGTAGAAAAGTTCAGATGTTACCCATCTACTTCTGATTCAGGTTTAAAAAATTACCTTTAAATTGGAGCTTCATTAGCGATTAACAATAAAATCGGACTTTTTACTAACGATAACGATAATATTAGACCAAAAATGTAAAGAAGCATATTGCTCGAATAGTGTAGGAACAAATTTAACCCTTCCCCAAAAATAAGGAATAACAATGTTGCACCTATCAGTAGATTTCTCTTACCCCGGTAGGTTGTAAAAAGCTTTCTTGTACTAATTATTTTTAATTTTTTTAAGAGATGGGGTGAGCTTAAGTATAAGATAAGGGAAGAAGAATCTACTTGAGATTTGAATTCTCTATATTTCTTAGGTTGAAGCTGCAACCAGTAGGCAATACTTCAACTATAATTTTCTTATTCTTAAGCTTATTGACTACTTACTATATTGCTCTTAATATAGTTGCCGAGGGTCTTTCGAAAACAGTATCTCTACTTATCAAAATAGAGGTAAGGTATGCGTGCACTTTACCCTCTCCAGACACCACGTTGTGGATTTCACTAAATATGTTATTGTAGTATATTGTTCTTAATATAAAAGAAATCACTTACATTTGAGGGCAAACAAGACGCAATAAAAAGCTCCAATGATAGGCACACTACACCAAAAAAGACAATTAGTGACATTTATTTAGCAACAATAAGCGATTGTGTCATAGTCAACAAGGTTGAAATTTTAAGGAAAAAACTTCGAATTGGGAGGGCGATCCTCCCGGTGACGTACCCCAAATGAAATATCTGTGGAAAGAGCGGAGCGAAAGTCATAAAGGAAATCCAACTCCCAATCTCATTTACTGCGGCTAATAGAAAGAAGGGCAACCGAGCCTAAGGGAAAGAGAACCAAAGAAAAAAAGGGCCTTCTTTTCGCACTATTACAGATATGAAAATAATGATCAAATCAGATTTAATTATCAACTGTCCCTCTCGGAAATGAGATTTTCAGAAAGCAAAACTACAACTCTTTAGTTTAAGCTATATAAGCTAGAACTTAAGGCCGACTTCTTTTCCAGGGATACCCCACTTCCCCATCAAACAAAGACCAAGGAAAGAAAAAAGAATAACCAAAATGCAAGTGATGCTCCAAAGAACTTTATTGCAATTAATTATAATTTTAGAGTCAATTATTAGCGGCAATTAAAGTTTGGCAGCTAAAAAGATCCATTTAGTGGCAATTAAAAAATTAGCCCATAAAAGTCAATTTTAGATTATCTAAATTCTTTTTGACCGGATGTGCTTAAGTGACCGTTTCTCTCACTTTTGTTTTGTTCTTGTGCTTATACTCTGGCTTTAGCGGATTTATCGTAAACAACCGTTCTGCCTATTAACAAGCTGAGATAAGTATAAGGTCTGCTTATCTACACTCCCGCCGCTCTGCCTATACCTTTGTTGTCCTCTTCTCTGATTGGTGATACTCAAATGTAGGAACATCACCTTGTTTGTAGCTATTTTCGTTTTTATTATGTTATACTTTTTAGAAAAAATGCTTAAATTTATCCTTGAATTATACGAAATGGGTCATATTTACCTTTAGTGAACAATTTAGGTCAGATATACCTTTATCATTATAAAAATGGGATATATTTGCCTTTAATGACTAACTTCAGAAGTGTAGTATCTAGAGACAGTGTTTAACACCGGGTGATGTCACGTGGGCCTTTTTTATTAGAGAAAATAGTCAAATTTGCCCTTAGACTATGTGAAATAATTCATATTTAACCTTGAACTAATTTGAAGAATTTGGTCATTGTTCCGTCAACGGCACTATTCATAACGTCCTCTATTCCCTAAGAACCACCAAGTGAATACCTACATCTCTGTCAGAGCTCCATTGACACAAATCCATCTCTAATTATATCACCAATAGCGATAATAAGGGAGGGTGACTAAGAAAAATGGTGGTCAAATATGGATCATTTTAAAAAGCGAGGGGGCAAATTTACACTATTTTCATAGTTCAAAGCAAATCTGAATATTTTCCCTACTTTTTAAGTGTTCTGCGAACTGAATATGAAAGTAAGCTCATATCAAATAGTTATGTGCATTACTCTCAAGTTAGATATATCTCCACAAGGACCAATCATAGCTATTTACATGCAATTTTTAAAAAAATGTGGTTAATTAAAATTGATTCTCTCGTTTTGTATAATCGTTGAATAACAACACCATATTCAAAGGAAAATTTTAATTTTATAGAAACGCTACAGCTTATTCATAAAACAAACAAATCAAAAAGAATCTCGAGTTTCAATTACAATTCAATAAAATAAATCATAGAAAAGAAGGTGATGAACTGAGCAATTACAGGTCAATGGAAAACTTATTGCATAACTTAAATCTTTTAAACATTCAACTACTGAAAAAATGTTCTGGAATATATTTCTTTTATACTAAAACGATGGTTCAATTTTCTTAAACGAAAAGTTAACTTTGCGTACCTTTTTGAAATATCCCCTTTTATCTAAATACAATAAAATTCCAATTGTTGTAAAGAAAATCTTACCAACCTAGTGGATACCAAAATTGAAACAAAAGGATATACCTTATTTTGGATGGCAATATTATGTTGTTTTCTATTTTTAGTTTTTTACTATATCTTTGCCTAAAACTTAGAGGTCTCGGGTTCGACTCATATGTATGAAAAATATTATTGGTAAGGAGCGCTTCTCCCAGAAATGGACTCAACTAGGTGTGAATCCGGATATAATCAGGCTCCCATGTGGGTACCAGACACGATTAGAAATCAGAAAATAGAAAGAAAGTTAAGTTCTAATAATAAAAAAGTGACTTTTTATGTAAAAATGTATTGGGGGGATGCAAATATAATTAGTACATTGTAGTTGTTTACTTAATTCGACTTTGTGTAGTCAGCAAGAAAATCCAAATTTTCTCATTTATTTGGTGTTACTACCTATAATTATGTCCCAGAATTGAGGAGCACTGTGTTGTTAAAAAGGACAAGCACATTGTAAGTTATAGTAGATATTATAATAGGGAGGAGTATAATACAAGGATTATCGACATATTAGTTTTCTACTATATGTTTTATCCATTAAGGTATTTCTAGGGTATAGGAGGGTTAGGGGAATATCCATGTCCTTTTTATTCATTATATTATGATCAGACGTTGTTGAGAAAATTAAAATGAGTGTTCAATAACCTAGTGAAATGGTAACATAAGTAAGCGAATATTACAATGATTGGGATCAAAATCAAAGACTCAAAGTTATACCTTTGTCATTAGTATTTTTTGAAAATTAAGTCATTTTTTTTTAATATTTGTTCTCCTATATTTATTCGGCGAGTGAAAGATGCTTTATGAAAAGATTTATTTATTATTAAAAGTTGAAAGGTTGGAGCAGCAAACTCGGATTCGGCAAGAATCTCATTTTTTGGTAGGTCCCCGTATGTAAATGAACAGATTTCAAAAATCTCCAAAAGTGAAATGTCGCGTATTGTTTTGATGATACTTTTTGCTATTAACGGTTTATAATGATATTAAGTGTCAATTGGAATAGTAATATAAAGTTAAGAGTTAAGATAGTTATGAAGTAAATTGACTTCAGCTTATAAGTGGGAAAAGTCATGGACTTTTTTTTGTCATTTTGATTAAATTTTTTCTAATAATCAAACATTACAAAATGAGTGAAATATTTTTTGAAAAATATTGTCCGTTATACCAAACACATAAGGTCGCCAATGAATATTAATTCCAAAGGTGGTTCATTTTTGCACTTTTTTGGGCAAATTATGAAGAGCAATCTAACAAAAATAGTACCTTCTTTTAATTTTTCGACTGCTTGCTTTTTAACTAACTCATTATAGTTTCATATGAAAAAAATTCAAAATTTGAACAAAAATCCAACGTAGCCTCAATGGAAGCTGAAATCATGACTCGTTAAAGAAACTACTAATTTTAACTATCTAACTGCATTAATCAGGATTGATCTCATCATTCCTTACTTTATCAAGCTCAAGCTTAAGGCTAATGAAAGCGGAATAAGGTGAAGGTGAATACTTCTCGTCAAGAACTTGGTTAAGTGTTCAAACTACCAAAAGATAAACCTAATTATGAGCCCTAACAATATTTACTACGTCTAAAAGGGTACGGAGAAACTTCCCACAAGCCAAGGCTATCACGACGCCATATTCACTTTCGAGTGGTCCAACTATTCAATTGTGCCGCTTATGCCGCATCAATTCTATGTTATTTAGAAAAGGTCTAAAAGCAATACTATTAAAAATTGCTCTTTTTTTCCTTAATTGGTTGCACTATTAGTCTATTAATATATTTTTATTAGCAAATCGTCTCATAGTTTTCATTTTCAATAATGAAATTTCAGCTTAATAGAAGTATACTTCATGTGTTCAACTTTTTCTAGAAAAAATACCTTCAAATTTACCCTTTTAACTTATGACTATAATTTTCACACTACCAAAAAAAAAAAAAAACCAGCCCCACGTTAGGGAATAGAGCTCACTGCACCGGTTGGGGATGACTGAAACCAATTAGAAGTGCAAATCGCACAAGCAAAGCCGAAAAATAGGCCACGGCGCAATCAAGGCGAATGTAGAATTTAAATTATACGAGTTCAACCTTTGAGGGTTTTAGCATTGAACCATCGTATTTGTAATATATGTGAAATTATTACACAAAAGTTTATGCTTCGCTTTGACTTGAAGGTATTAGGTTCTTCACATTCTTGTATTTTCTTTCGAGTCGAGGGTCTATCGAAAACAACTTCTCTACTCCCACAAAGGTTTGCATACATCCTAACCTCCCCAAACCCCATTTGTGGAAATACACTAGGTATGTTGTTGTTGTTGAAAGTACTAGGTTAAGATGAACCCCTATAAATGCAACAACTAACACATATCATAGGAGTTTTGAGCTTGAGCTAACACTTGTGTAGTAATAAGAAGGTGAATACTTGGTCGAATAAGAATTGTTAATTCCCTTGGCTATCATTCTTTTATTCATTCGTTACGCTATAAAATTACTCTCACGCTTGAGCTCTCACTCATGTCGAGTACTTGTTTGAATAAGAATCGTTAAATCCTTTAACGATCAATTTCTTATTCATTCATTACGTTATAAACTTACTCTCATCTTAAAGCTTCATTAGGAATCAAGCACGCAAACGAAACTTTTTTTTCTTATCAACGAATTATATTAGACCAAATTAAGAGTAAAGTTCTTTAATTTTAGATGGTACAATGACAAACTTGACCATTAGGTTAGAGAATAGAGCTAAATGCAACTGTTGGGGATGACTGAAACCAATTAAAAGTGCGAATCGCACAAGCAAAATCGAAAAAAGATCATAGCGCAACACAAGGTGAATCTAGAATTTTAATTCTATTACTTCAACGTTTGAGATTTTTAGCATTAAACCACTGTATCTTTAACCTTATGAAATGTTTTTACATAAAAGTTTATGCTCCATATTGAAACTATGCTCCATATTGAAACTACTAGGTTCAGATGAACCCAATAACAGAAGTCAACATCTGCCTCTGAATGCAATGACTAAGAAAAATGTCAGAAAAGTTTTGAGCTAACACTCATGCAGCGAAAAAGAGATTGATTACTTGGTCAAATAAGAATTGTTAATCCTGTGGTTGTCATTCTTTTATTCATTCGTTACTTTATAAAATTACACTCAAGCTTGAGCTAACACTAATATCGAGTACTTGGTCAAATAAAAATTATTAATTTATCAGCTGTCAATTTCTTATTCATTCATTATATTATAAAATCACTCTCATCTTGAAGTTTCATTCGGAATCAAGCACGAAAAAGAAACTTTTTCCCTAACAACGAATTATATTCGACCAAATTTAACTAAGACTAAAGTTCTTTAATTTTGGATAGTACGTAACAAATTTGACTAAGGTTAAGGAATAGAGCCAACTGCTCCAGTTCATAGTCCATTAATTGAGGTTGGGAATAATTAATATCAATTAAAAGTACAACTCAGGCAAGCAAAGTCGAAAAATAGGCCGCTACGCAACAATTTAAACACATGTCAGAAGAGTTTTGAACGTGAACTAACACCCGCAGCGATAAAAAAATGAGCACTTGATCTAATAAGAATGGTTAATTATTTATACTCTCCTCTTTGTTCTAATTTATATAACACATTTTCTTTTTTAATCAATCTAAAAAAGAATGATATATTTTCTTATTTGATAATAATTTAACTTTGAATTTTATCTTTTATATTTAACGAGATAGTTTATAACTACTCAAATATTTTTAACTTATTTTAAATCATAAGATTCAAAAAAATTTCTTTATATATTAAACTCCGTGTCTAAATTGGGATGAAGGGAGTACATGTCAAATTTGACTATTTTTCTTTTTTAGTATAAATAGTTTACTACGCTCCCCCCTCCCCCACCCCACCCCACCACCACCCTTAAAAGTTAAAACCCCGTTACCACACCGTTTCCCCTCTTTTGTCTTTTTCCATTTTTCACTTATATATCTTCCATTCAACACTTCTTATACCCTTAGCCATTTTCCCCACCCTTGCTCTCTCTCTTCACGGGGGTGTCACAATATTTACACAAAAGTGTAATAAATTATTTTAAAATGGCCACCGGAGCTGCCGGAGACGGAATTTTCCGGGGAGTATTCGACGGATGTATCTCCGGCGATATGGGAATTCAACGAAGACCTTACCACCGTAACTGTGGCTGTGAACTTCATCGATCAGGTGGAAATTGCTCGCATTCTTCTCGTTGTATCAACGTATCTTATCCGATTCGACGATCATGGAGCGAAAGCTGTCTTTCATTGGCCGCCAGTGCTTCCTCAGGTCATTCTTCGCCGGCATCTTCTCCGGCACCGGCGATGGAGCTCGCCGGAAATAAGAGTTTGGTTCGTGCTAGTATTGAAGATTATGACGACGTTGTTTTGTTTAAGGTTTTATTATAATTATATTTCTGAATAGAGATAGTGATAAAAATATATCTGAATTATTATTTTTTCACGCGTACTCCATAACTATCACTATTTATTTAAAGTAACTTAATTATCAGTTGTTCATTTTATTTTATGTGAATGACGATAGTTTAGATAGAAAAAAAGAATAATTGATAGCGAAAAAAGAAAAGTTGGAATGTGAAACTCTAAAAAAATTGATAATTCAGGTGTTTTTTTTAAAATTATTAACTCTTTTGAAAAATATGATTTAGTTGCAAAAGTAGATCTGCTTAAATTGATACTTCTTGTAAACACTGTTAAAAAAGATTGGTTTATTTTTTTTATATAATATTTTGGGTTTTTATTTTCATGTATTTGATGCATGGATTACTAAAAATGTTAGATTTGTGAAAGAAAAAAGTATGTGAGTATTTTTTTTTGGTTCTTTATGTTTTTTGATTTGTTTTTCTCATGCAAAAAATTTATTCTTAGAAGGTTTTTTTTTCTCTCAACTCACCTAGTGAATTCTGAATTTAAATTTGATGGGTTTAATCTTTAAATTTTTTTATACTGAATTTATTATATTGTTAATTATGAGTTTAAATTTAATATTTATTAAATTTTTATTGTGTATCTATGTCTCGTGTCGGAGATATGATTTGAATGCGGTGCCAAAAGGCTATATCCGCCTCCAAATATTATTTAATCTAATTCAATAAATTCGAATTTTGCTCCATTTAAGAAGTGCCACATTGTTCACCTAGCTAGACATAAGTTATAAGGTTAGTAGTAGTAATAAGAAATTTTGGTTAAATCAGATCAATTCAAGCCCAACTAAACCAAGATAGTTTTCTAAACGGGTATAGGTCTGATTCCCCCTTTGAACTATGCGGAACAAATTAGATTTGCCCTTCGTTAATAGTAGAGGTCAAATATGCCCTCGCAGTTATTGATTGGGGTTAAATTTGTCCCTGAATTATGCGAAATAGAATAAATTTATCCTAAATGGTGGAAGTTTAGCATCCTGTGATGTCACGTGTCACACAATTAAAGATTAATATTTTTCAAACGGAGGATAAATTTGAACCTAACTTATTATAAAGGTAATAGGAATGATCAAATCAAGTTATCAAGCAAGATACGATTATTTAATTGTTCGATTTTAAGTCATACGTATTCATAGTGTAAAAAATATTTATGTTATCATACTTAACATAAACAATTATTGACAACTCTATAAATCGATGATACTTATTCATTAATTATGCTCCAACAATTGGCATCTTTAGGATAAAAGAAGACGTTTCTCACACACATTTCCACTATTACAAGTCAAATTTGTTCAACTTGTTCTTGTCTCGAAGCTTCGTTGCATTATCCACATCTACGTATATAGGGTGGATATTTCAAAGGCCAATTTGTTTAGAATGGGGACAATGACATATATAAGGTAAAAATACCTTTTTGAAACAAACAAGAATTAGTTTTTTCTTAGGCGGCATAGAATTGTATGATACCAAGAATATATATACTATCAATTACACTAGTCTAACTCAACACTTGACTAGAAATATATTACATCTAGGATTTTACCTCAGATAAAGAGTACCACTAGACTCATTACTTATTTTTGGTAGTAGTAGATGCAAATTAATATCACTATCTATTTTTGAAAAAATCGACTACCTTAGTAACGAGTAATATACATTTATCATGTTGTGCTTAATTATCTTGTGCTTTCAATAGATTCCACATTAACCACTAATGATTGTGGCAGGCTGATAATTACATACTATACTTAATCAGAGATTTTGAATTCTAGTTTTGGAATTGAAATTGCCTTTAATAAGAAGCATTTTACCCTAAAATAGGACTTTTCTGCATGAATATGAATAACTTAGACTCCAAAACAGATATCAGACATCGAAGGCGAAAAATAAATCAAATTGCAAAGTAACAAGAACCATAATCACACGTACACTTTAAATATTTTCAAAGAGCTCGAGTGATTAGACTGTGGAGTTATTTGACCAAACTTCTAAAATTTAATTATTTTAAGAAGCGCCTTTTTAACGAAATAGAATTCTGGAGAAACACTTCGAGAAAGTAGGAAATTGTGTTTGATTTAGTTCATTTTAGAAATGTATTTGCTAAACAATTTGTGTTAGGCAAATCTTTTCAAAAAATACTTTTGTGTTAATTTATGGAAAAGAACTTATAAAATTCACTTTACATGAATTAATATGATATAAATAGATAAGTGACATTAAAATGTTAATTGTGAAATACTTTAATCAAGTTTTTTTAATTTTATTAAATTAATTGCAATAAAATAATTTTCCTAAAATACATCAAAGAGGATAAAAGGATAATTTATTATTTCAATTATCACGACTAGAAAAAAAAAACGAGAAAAAGGGTTAAAGAAACATCTTTTTCTCCAACTATGCTCTAAAATTGATTATTAATGGATCAACTTCCACCAACAATAAATCAGTCAAATAGAGGGTTCTAAAGGTAACACAAACATGAGAATTGACACTGACGTGGAGTTATCATCTGCAGTTATGATAAGTTAATTAGGGGTGAGCACAGGTACAAGGTACCTAGATATTCGACCGGAATCGACATTAACAGGTAGGTTCTGGATAGATATATTATAATAACGGGTAGGTTCCGGGTAGTAAAATTAGAAACCGATCAATGTCGGGTCCGGTTCCGGTACCGGCAAATAGAGACAGGGTATCCGGACCCGGAACCGATACCCGAAACCTATGAAATATTAAATATTTTTATTTTTTTAATTCCATTATTTTTTAGTTAATAAAAAAAAGGGATAAAAGTCATACTAAAGTACACCATTTAAGGGGGAAAAAACCAAATGCAGAACAATCACTTTCACCATCAAGAAATAAATCAAATAATACAAAGTGACAATCATAAGCAGAGAAAAAGCTAAAAGCGGTAGAAAACTGAAAAACTGAATTTTTTAAATTATGTACTCCTTTAAGTTATTGAAAAAGAAAGTTGAAACGAAAACCAAAGCAAATCTTTGAAACATTCTTGGAATATTTGCTCCGAAAGAATTCTTTATGGGTTTTGTGGCACTGGCTTTCAGAGGATAAGCATATGAGTTTATTCCTAAACCAAAGTTATTATTCGAAGGCATTATTTTGCACAAAGAAACACCGATTCCGGGTACCCAGGAACCTACCCGGAACCGCAGTGTCCGGGTAGGTTCCGGGTAATGATTGCTACGGGTAGGTTCCGGATAGTAAATTTAGGAACTGGTCTTTTACTGGATAGGGTCCGGATAGTTCAAAAAAGTTAGGGTACCCGGACCCTCTCACCCCTAAAGTTAATAACAAAATCAAGATATTGGACGCAGAAGCACCATTTCAAAGCTAGTTGCACCCTTGAAACAAGAACGGTGAAAATCAAGTCACCAGATTGACACAATATTCATACAGTTCATAAAAGATAAATAAGATATATTGTTTTTAGGATATACACTTAATCAAAAATAAAATAAGAAATTTGATGTATACGGTGAAAACCGGCATGACACGAGACACAATTTTGTTATGGAAATTGAATGAAACAACTATGTTTAGCACCGGATGTGAGTTGAACCGAGGTATGTCAGGGTATCAAAGCAAGACCGGATAGCGGTCGAATCAGGTGGCACTGGATAGTATAATAGTGGTGATTTGTTCAAACTCAAATTTTACTTGTTTCTTTCGAGATTTTGTGATTTCAGGTTAAAACTGAATGCTACAGAATGGCTAGTGACATTCAAGTTGAGGTTAGCAACCACGATAACAACAACGGTGACAATGGTGCTAACAACATCAATAATAACAACGACATTCCACCCGATGATCCAATAAATGGCGTTTCGCCCGCTGATACGATGGAAACAACCCCATGATCTCACCCCAGACATCTAGAAGATCGCATCAGAAAACACCAAACGATGATGAGGATGGTGAAATAAATTTGGCTCAAATATTTTATATGTTGAAGGAGCAACATGAGGCTATAATTCAGTTGCAAAAGAAAAGCAGCGGAACAAGTGCGCCGGATGAAGCTCGTCCCATTCGCAATGATGATCCAGGCTGGAAAGAGGATTGAGTCGATGAGAATGCTAATGGTTCGGGGACTAATGAGTCCTCGGAGGTCTTGAAAATGCTCGAAGTCTTAACTATGCGAATTGACTCTAATGAAAAGAAGGTTGAAACCTACAATTCACGGGTAGACCAGATTCCTGGAGCGTCTTCGATATTAAAGGGACCGAACTCGAAGAGATACATTCAGTTGTCATTCCCACCAAGTGCAACACCAAAATTTATACCGAAGAGGTTTAAGATGCCCGATCTTTCGAAGTATGATGGAACAATGAATACACAAGAGAATGTGATGTCCTACACTTATGCATTGAAGGGCAATGACATGCATCCGGATGAGATCGAATTAGTGTTACTAAAGAAATTTGGCAAAACCCTATCCAAAGAAGTAATGACCTGGTATTTTATGTTGCCTTAATATTCTATTAACTCATTTGAAATGTTTGCAGATGCTTTTATAAGGCACACGCTGGAGCACGGAAGGTTCAAACAAGGAAAGTAGATATATTTAAAATTACTCAAAAGGATACGGAGTTGCTGCAAGAGTTCATGAGAAGGTTTCAAAAAGAACAAATGCTTCTTCCCCGGGTACATGATGAGTGGGCAGCCAAAGCTTTCACCAAAGGATTGAACCCTAGAAGCTCCGTTGTTGCTCCCAACCACACAAGCAAGTATATGCAGTTGTATAAGTAATATAGGATTTAAAGTTCAGATATCGTACCCACAAGGACTTATGATTAACCATTAGCTAAATTAAACGATCTGAATTATCTATGAAAGAGAGAAAATCTGTAAGTTGTAATACTAAACTAATTAAAATAAATAAAAATCAAATAATGAGCTTCAACAAATAAAGATCGAGTTTTTATATTATCAATGATACGAAACCTATCTAGGGCTATGGATTACCTAACAATCACATTGTATTCTTCAATTGATTCAATTTTATTAAGTTATCCAGTTTACTGATTGACAGGGTTGATATTACGACTACGAATCTCTCGAGTCCTCTAGCCGCCTATTCATATTACTTTCATGCCTATATCTCTATGGTCATAAACCTTAACACAAATGCATTTATATTTCCTGTATATCAACCAAGAAGGGCAAACTAGGTATATCTCTATCCT